>CM046675.1:28025950-28219480 GCA_025594165.1 Tamias sibiricus | reverse complement strand
TAATCCTCCTGCCTCAGCCTCCTCGAGTTGCTGGGAGCACAGGCAGGTGTGCCCAAGGCCAAACACCTCACGTTACGAGACCAGGGCTGAGGAGGCCAGATGAAGCTCACTCGTGTCCGGCTGTGGTTTGGGTGTGTGTCCTGAATGTGTTCCCCCAAAGAGTCCTGCCCTGGAAGCTTGATCCCCGTGTGGAAGTCCGTGTGAGGAGGCCGGTGGCACCTCCCGGAGGCGGGCCTCATGGCTGGCCAGTCTCGGTCCTGTGGTGCCACCCTTGGCGGGAACGAGATGGTGTCTCCCAGAACCCAGTAGTTCCCAGGACAGCGGGGTGTCACAACAAAAGCACGGGCTCTGCGCTCCTGGGTCCCTCTGTTCTCCTGTCCACTTCACGTGACCTGTCCCTCTTGCATGCACGGCTACCACAACGCTTTGTGCCCCCCTGGAGTGTGACCGAAGCTGGAACCCAAACAGATGCACATGGTGCCAGCTCTTGGACTTTGGAACTGTGGTCTATGGAAAACTCCTGTGTTTTGAAGAATGAAGTACCACCTCAGGCGTTTTGTTACAGCAACAGAACGCAGACTGACGCGGGGTCCCCACAGCTGGGGAGGGGCAGGGCTGCCGTTCCGACTCCAGAGAGCCTGAGCACCTCTGGAACTGACCATGTTGGAGCCCTGGGCCCAATGGAGGCCCCCCCACCCTGAAGTGAGGAGAGGAGGGGAGAGAGGAGGAGAGTGGGGAGGCGGGGGAGGGGAGGTAGGAGGGGAGGAGGGAGGGGAGGGAGGGAGGGGAGGATGAGAGGGGAGGAGGGAGGAGGAGAGGGGGGGGAGGGAGGGGAGGAGGGGGAGGGAAAAGAGGGAGGGGAGGACGGGAGGGGAGGAGGAGGAAGGGAGAAGGGAGGGGAGGAGGGGGAGAGGAGGGGGGAGGGGGGAGGAGAGGGGGAGGAGGGAGGGGAGGAGGCAGGGGAGGGGGAGGGAGGAGGGGAGGACGATGGGGGGGAGGCATGGGTGCGGAGGGGAGGAGGCAGGGGAGGGGATGAGGAGAGGAGAGGGAGGAGGGACCGAGGGAAGGACGGGAGGGAAGGAGGAGGAAGGGGAGAAGGAGAGGGTGAGGGAGGGAAAGGAGGGGGGAGGGGAGGGAGAGGGGGAGGAGGGAGGGGAGGAGGCAGGGGAGGAGGCAGGGCGAGGGGAGGGAGGAGGGGAGGGGGAGGGGGAGGAGGCAGGGGAGGGAGGGAGGAGGGGAGGGGAGGGGGAGGAGGCCAGAGGGGAGGGGATGAGGGAGGGATGGAGGAGGGAGGGAAAGAGGCAGGGGAGGGGATGAGGGAGGGGATGAGGGAGGGAAGGAGGCAGGGGAGAGAGGATGAGGGGGGAGGGGATGAAGGCGGGGGAGTGAGGAGGGTGAGGGAGGAGGAGAGAGGGAGGGGGAGGGGAGCAGGATGAGGGAGGGGAGGAGGCAGAGGGGAGGGATGAGGGAGGGGGATGAGGGAGGGGAGGAGGGAGGGGAGAGGAGGAGGCAGGGGAGGAGGCAGGGGGAGGGGAGGGAGGGGAGGAGGCAGGGGGAGGGGAGGAGGGAGGGGAGAGGAGGAGGAGCAGGGGAGGGAGGGAGGGGAGGGGAGGAGGGCGGGGAGGGGAGGACGGAGGGGAGGGGAGGAGGGAGGGTACGGAGGAGGGAGGGGGAGGGAGGGGGAGGAGGGAGGGGAGGAGGGAGGGGAGGAGGGAGGGGGGAGGCAGGGGAGGGGAGGAGGAGGGGAGGAGGGAGGGGGAGGAGGCAGGAGAGGGAAGGAGGGAGGGGAAAGGAGGGAGGGGATGAGGAGGGGAGGGGGGGAGGGAGGGGAGGGTGAGGAGGGGAGGGGAGGAGGCAGGGGAGAGGGGAGGGAGGGGGAGGAGGCAGGGGAGGGGGAGGAGGCAGGGGAGGGGAGGAGGGAGGGGAGGGGAGGAGGCAGGGGAGGAAGGGAGGAGGGGAGGAGTGGGGCAGGAGGAGGGGAGGGGAGGGGCAGGGCGAGGGGAGGCGAGGGGGGAGGCAGGGGAGGGGAGGAGGCAGGGGAGGGGAGGGAGGGGAGGAGGCAGGGGAGGGGAGGAGGGAGGGGAGGAGGCAGGGGAGGGAGGGAGGGGGAGGAGGCAGGGGGAGGGGAGGAGGGGAGGGGAGGAGGCAGGGGAGGGGAGGAGGGGAGGGGAGGAGCATTGGAGAGGAGCGGGGGAGGGGAGGAGAGGGGGGATGAGGGAGGGGAGGAAGGCAGGAGGAGGAGGGAGGGGAGGAGCGAGGGGAGGAGTAGGAGGGAGGAGGGTAGGAGGCAGGGGAGGGGAGGAGGGAGGGGAGGAGGGAGAGGAGCGGGTGCAGGGGAGGAGAGGGGAGGAGGGAGAGGAGAGGGGAGGGGAGGAGGGAGGGGAGGAGCGAGAGGGAGGAGAGGAGGGAGGGGAGGATGTGCAGGGGAGGGGCGAGGAGGGGTGAGGGGGAGGAGGGGGAGGAGCGGGGAGGGGAGGAGGGAAGGGGAGGAGGGAGGGGAGGAGCGAGGGGAGGAGAGGAGGGAGGGTAGGAGGCAGGGGAGGGGAGGAGGGGCAGGGGAGGAGGGAGAGGAGCGGGGAGGGGAGGAGGAAGGGGAGGAGGGAGGGGAGGAGCGAGGGGAGGATGAGGAGGAGAGGGTAGGAGGCAGGGGAGGGGAGGAGGGAGGGGAGGAGGGAGAGGGGAGGGAGGTGGGGGACAGACCACATCCAAAGGAAGGACCTCGGGCCTGACCCTGAAGCCCTGGGCGCGATGGAGGCGCGCCCTGAGCTGCGGGGCCTCCCCGCTCTGCCCTGGCACCGCGATTGTGAAGGGCTTCTTCCTCCATGCGTGGGCTGTGAGCCCAGGAGAGGGACCAGGGCAGCCTCGTGACCACTGTTTGTACTCAGCAAACGGGCGGACACATACCCGGCGCTCACTAAATGTGTTTGCGAGAAGGGAGGCTGAGGCAGGAGGCCAGCTCAACAATTTAGCGAGGCCCCAAGGAACTCAGCAAGGCCTGTCTCTGAATAAAAAATAGCCAGGGCTGGGCATGTGGCTCAGTGGGGGAGCACCCCGGGTTCAGTCCCCAGTAACACAAAACACACACCAAAAAAAATAGGGAAGGAAAAAAGGAAACGTTGCATTTTTAAGGGAAGAAAAACCAGAAAGAAAGAAAAACCGTGACGGATTAACTCGGGTTCTGATTCACCCCGCGCCGGTGGTGGCAGGCCCAGGGAACCGGCATCCTGTCTAGAATTCTGAGTCTGCACAGAGGCTGCGCCCAGCAGGGACCTGCTGAAATTCGGGGGGTCCCTTGATGACGCCACCCCGACCTGGGGAACCTGTCAAGTGACGGCGGAGGAGACCACCATCTCCACCGGTGAGAGCCCCAGGGGGGCTGGGCTGGGGTCGGCGGCAGAGGCGCGCCTCGCACGTGCCGGGCGGGCTTGGATGCTCAGCAGCCCGTGAAAAACAAACACGAACAACCAGGGCTGGGGACTGGCCCGGTGGTCGAGGGCCCTGAGTTCAGTCCCTGGTACCAAGAACACATGCAGCTCAGGAGGGTGGTGACAGCTGGTGACGGCCTCGCGGGGTGAGCGCCTGTCAGTTTGGCACCAGCGGCACGCTCAGAAATGGTCACGAGGGTTCACCTCACCAAAGCCACCCGAGGAGGGACGCCCCCCGCCGCACCTGTGACCTTGCCCTGGCGGATCTTCTGCACCTGGTAGCGGAGGGACGCGCCCACCACCAGGTGGACGTCGTGGCCGGGGCTCAGGAGGACGTTCTCCGGGGACCAGCAGCCGGACCTCGCGGGGCGGAGACGCTCTGGGCAACGAGAAGAGGACAGAGACGTGAGGCAGGGCGGGCTGGGAGGACGGGCGGGAGTGAGGGGGCATCTGGGGGGTTCGCTGGGGGCGGGGCGGCCTCGCTCGCAGGAGGCCACCTGCCGCCAGTTGCTCCCCGCTGCTGCGCGGTTCTCTAGTGTTTGGGAACCGTCCTGCGGGGCCAGGGACTCGAGGGTGGAGAAACGCGCCTCACGCTCAAGCCCCACCTCGGGCCCCAGAATGCCAGGGAAGCCCTTGAGGCCAGGCGAGAAGGCAGAGGACCGTGGGCCTCTGAGGAGCCTCGGACCCTTCTTCATCCCACCCCCACCCCAGAAGAATCACGAGACTCCTGCAATGGGAAGAGACCACCAAGCGCTCTGTTACCACAGCTCCCTGGACGCCTGGACTCTACTGTCGTACAGCCCTGAGTGTTGTGGAGAACGGAGAGAGCAAACTCTCCATAGTCAAGCAAATGACCCCGTCCCTCAGCGTCCACTGTGGTCTGCAGCCGGTGTGAGAAATGCCCCTGACGGCATGCACCGCCGGTCTCCGGCTTTCTCCTCCGGGCCTGATGCCCTCAGTCCCTAGTAGGGGCAGCCACACAGCGCCTCTGAGGTGGCACCTCATCAACAGCACTGTGGGTCTGGGCAGCCGGCGCCTGTGAGGCTCCTGTCAGCCACTGCATCATGCCAGGAAGTCAGCACACAGTGCCCCTGACGGCCCCTCTGTCAACACGCACCGGGCGGTCAGGTTCCCACGTCAACAGGAAGTCAGCCAACACAGCGCCCTGGACACAAGGGTCTTACAGGTTCCCTCGTCACAGGAAGTCAGCCACCACAGCGCCCCTGACACATATGTCTTACAGTCTTACAGGTTCCCTCGTCAGGTTCCTCGTCAACAGGAAGTCAGCCACACAGCGCCTCACAATGATACAGTGTCAACATCAGCACCCCACAGCCGCCCTTGTCTTACAGGTTCCCTTGTCAACAGGAAGTCAGCACACAGCGCCTCCTCTGACGCGACATCTTACTGGTCATCAACCGGAAGTCGGCCACACAGCGCCTCTGACGTGACCAACCACAATCCCCTTAATCCAGGGTTCCCTCGCTCAAACAGGAAGTCGGCCACACAGCACCCCTGACCCACGACACCTTACAGGTTCCCTCATCAACAGGAAGTCAGCACACAGCGCTCTGATGTGACATCACAGGTTCCCTCGTCAACAGAAGTCGCCTCGGACACCTTACCAGATCACAGGAAGTGCCACACGGCCTTGATGTAACATCTTACAGGTTCCCTCGTCAACAGGAAAGTCAGCCACAACATGCGCCTCTGACGCGACACTTACAGGTTCCTCGTCACACAGGAGTCTGCCACACACGCGCCCATTACAGGTTCCTCATCAACAGGAAGTCAGCCACACAGCGCGCCTCAGGTTCCCTCGAAGTCAGCCACACAGTGACACAATGTCTTACAGGCTTCCCTTAAACAGGACGTTCCCAATCGTCAACAGGATAGTCCAGCCACACACAGCGCCCCTGACACGACATGTCTTACAGGTTCCCTCGTCACAGGAAGTCAGGCACACTGCGCCTTCTGATGTTACATCTTACAGGTTCCCTCTGTCAACAGGAAGTCAAGCCACACAGCGCCACTGACGCCACACATCTTACAGGTTTCCCTCGTCAACAAGGAAGTAGGCAGGCGCCACACAGCGCCCCCTGATGTGACACCTTACAGGTTCCCTCGTCAACAGGAAGTCAGCCACACAGCGCGCCCTGACACAATGTCTTACAGGTTCCATCGTTTCAACAGGAGCTCAGCCACCACACTGCGCCTCTGATTGCGACACCTCGTTACAGGTTCCTCATCCACAGGAAGTTCAACCACCGGAGCGCCTCTTGATGTGACATCTTACGGTTCCCTCGTCAACAGGGAAGTCGGCCACACAGTGCCTCTGATGTTTACACCTTAAGGTTCCCTCATCAACAGGAGAGTAGCCAAAGCGCCCCTGACACAATGTTATACAGGTTTTCCTCTCGTCAACGAGGAAGTCGGTCCACACAGGCCCCTTGATTGCGACATCGTTACAGGTTTTCCTCGTCATCAAGGAAGTCAGCCACACAGCGCCTCTGATGTGACATCTTACAGGTTCCCGCAACAATCAGGAAATCAAGCCACGACGCACAGCGCCTTGACGTGACATCTTACAGGTTCCCTCATCAAACAGGAAGTCAGCCACACAGCGCCTCTGACGTGGACATCTTACAGGTTCCCTCATCAACTGGAAGTCTAGCCACACAGCGCCCCTGACACAATGTCCTTCCCGGTTCCCTCATCAACAGGAAGTCAGCCACTCAGTGCCCCTGTCTCAATGTTCTTACCGGTTTCCCTCGTCAAACAGGAAGTCGGCACACAAGCGCCGCCTGACAACAATCGTCCTTACAGGTTCCCTCATCAACAGGAAGTCAGCCACACAGTTCCCCCTGTACACAATGTCTTACAGGTACCCATCGTCAACAGGAAGGTCGGCCACACACTGTGCCCCCATGACGTGACATCTTACAGGTTCCCTCGTCAAAACAGGAAGTCAGCCACACAGTGCCCCTGACGACAATGTCTTACAGGTTCCCTCGTTAACAGGAAGTCAGCCACACAGCGCCTCTGACACAATGTCTTACAGGTTCCCCTCGTCAACAGGAAGTCGGTTTACACAGGGCCTCTGACACATCAAAAAAGAAAGAAAAATACGGGGGGCTACGGGGCTGGGGGTTGTGGCTCAGCGGCAGAGCACTCGCCTCGCACGTGCATGGCCGTGTTCGATCCTCAGCACCACGTAAACATAAAATGCATTGCATTGTGTACAAACTAAAGCAAATAAATAAATATTTTTAAAAGAGAAAGAAAGAAGAGAAGAAGAAACCATGGGTAGCACTGCCAGGGCCTGGGCGGTGTGGCGGGTGCTGCTGTCAGCACAGTAGGCCGGGAGGGCCACTCACTGGCCAAAGGCAGGGCAAGGAGTGTGTCCCTGGCAGCAGCGCGCGTGGGGCACAACCCCTGCCCTGGCCACACACGGAGCCAGGAGCTCCCAGTCTGAGGCACAGCATTCCTGAGGGGACTGGCTGTGGTGTGGCCGGGACTCCCGTCCCCAGGACCCTCGGGGGTCCCAGACCTACTGCCTTGCCCCTGCAGGGGGGTGACGGAGCAGAGGGGCTTCTTTTGCCTGTCACTCTGCAAAAACTGAGTGGCACACTAAAGAAAGAAATTAAAGAAGATCTTAGAAAGACGGATCTACCTTGTTCGTGGATAGGTAGAACTAACACTGTCAAAATGACCATTCTGCCAAAAGCACTCTACAGATTCAGTGCGATCCCAATCAAGAATCCCAGCATCATTCCTCATAGAAATAGAAAAAGCAATCATGAAATTTCATAGAAAAATAAGAGACCCAGAATAGCCAAAGCGATTCTCAGCAGGAAGAATGAAGCTGGTGGGCATTACTATTCCAGACCTGAAATTGTTACAAAGCTAATAGTAACAAAGCAGCATGGTATAGGCACCAAAATAGACCAGCTGACCAATGGACAGAAATAGAAGGCTCAGAGTTGAACCCACACACCTACAGTTATCTTACATTAGACAAAGGTGCCCTAAAAAGTTCATTGGAGAAAAGACAGCCCCTTCAACAAACGGCGCGTTGGGAAAACTGGCAATCCTCATGTAATAAAAATGAAATTAAACCTCTCTCTCCATGCACAAAACTCAACTCAAAGTGGATCAAGGACCTAGGATATTAAACCAGAGACCTTGCACCTATATAGAAGAAAAAAAGTAAGACCAAATCTCCATCATGTTGGATTAAGCCCCCAACTTCCTCAATAAGACCCCTATAGTGCAAGAACTAAAACCAAGAATTAATAAATGGGATGGATTCAAACTTCAAAGCTTCTTCTCAGCAAAAGAAACAATCAGTGAGGTGAATAGAGGACCTACAGAATGGGAGCAAATCTTTACCACGAGCACATCAGATAGAAAAAAAAAAAAAACACTAACCTCAAGGATTTATAGAGCCCTTAAAAGCCTTAACACAACAAAACAAACAAAAACAAGCAAAAAAATAAATAAATAAATCCCAATCAATAAATGGCCAAGGAACTAAACAGACACTTCTCAGAAGATGATATACAAACAATCAACAAATATATGAAAAATGTTCAACATCTCCAGCGATTAGAGAAATGCAAATCAAAACTATTCTAAGGTTATCATCTCACGCCAGTCAGAATGGCAGCTATCAAGAACACAAACAACAGCCAGGCGTGGTGGTGCACACCTGTAATCCCAGCACTTGGGAGGCTGAGGCAGGAGGATCGTGAGTTCAAAAAGCCAGCCTCAGCAATGGCGAGGCACTTAGCAAAACTCAGTGAGGACCCTGTCTCTAATAAAATAGAAAAAAGGGCTGGGGATGTGGCCCAGTGGTCGAGTGCCCCTGAGTTTCAATCCTCTTGGTACCAGAAAAAGAAAAGAAAAGAAAAGAAAAAAAAAAAAACACACAAACAACAATAAATGCTGGTGAGGATGTGGGGGAAAAGGGCACACTCATACATTGCTGGTGGGACTGCAAATTGTGACGCAATCTGAAGTAGTATGGAGATTCCTAGGAAACTGGGAATGGAACCACCATTTGACCTAGCGATCCCACTCCTTGGTCTATTCCCAAAGGACGTAAAAAACAGCTCACTACAGTGACACTGCCACATCAATGTTTATAGCAGCACAATTCAAAAATAGCTAGATTTTGGAACCAGCCCCGGATGCCTATCACTAGATGAATGGATAGGGAAACTTTGGTACATATACACAATGGAACACTACGCAGCACTGAAAGAGAATTAAATCATGGCATTGCAGGTAAATGGATGGAGTTGGAGAAAGGAAAATGATGCTAAGTGAAGTTGGCCAATCCCACAAAAACCAAAGGTGGGAATGATTCCTTTGCTATGATGATACTGAATTATAGTGGCAAGGGAGGGGGGATGTGAGGAATGAAGGAATGTTAAAAATAGAAAAAAGGGGGGAGGGGGAGGGACACAAGGACAGAAGGTAGTCGGACATCAATACACGAAGTGCATGGTATAAAACCCCCAAACAGTATGAAAACACTTTGTGTAAAACCAACGACTTGGAAAAATGCTCTTCCTATGTACTGTGGAAGGAGCTGCACTCTACAAGCATGCAGAACAGACGAAATTAAATAAAAAGAATCCTAGAAAACCTGGGTGGCCACGGACCCGCCCTCCCTCCTGGGCTACAGGGTCAGGCAGGTGAGGGCAGAGCCAGGCTCTGGTCGAGGCCGGGCTGCAGGCGGCCGGCCACTGAGGGGCCTGGAAAGGCGGGGTGCGAGGATGCTGCCCCTTGCCCTGCCCCTGCCCTGCCCCTGCCCCTGCCCTGCCCCTGCCCTGCCCCTGCCCCTGCCCTGCCCCTGCCCCTGCCCTGCCCCTGCCCCTCTGAAGGTGGGGCCTGGCCACGGGTCCCCCACTCTCCTGGGGTTCTGGGGTGAGGCTCGGTGGTCGTGGGTGGCCTGGGCGGAGGGCGAGGCCGCCCCCTCCACAGCGGCCACAGAGCCCGGCCCTCAGGTCCCGCCTGGGCTCAGAGCGAGGGCGGCGGGGGCAGAGTGGCCGTGCTGGGTGCCCTAAGCCGGGGACGGGGCAGTTACAAATAGGGGCAGCTCGGGCGGCTCTGCGGGGACGCCACAGGTCTGGGCACACGCAGATGGCGGCCGCCGCAGCCTCCCTCCCCGCGCTGTGACCCGCAGAGGCCCTTCTGGTCACCTCGCCCTGAGCCCGCCTGACCCGCGTCCCCGCCCCGAGCCCGGCTGCCCACCCCGTAGGTGGCCTCGCGGATGCGCGCCCTCAGCCTGGCGCTGCCCGTTTCGTGCCGGACACCAGGACGGTGTCCCCCTGCGTGGCGGCCTCCCTCCATCTCCCGCGATGTAGGGCGGCGGCGTGTAGCTGGACTCCAGGAAACGTGAGGGATGCTGCGAGGGAGGGACACGCGTCACGGGCCCACCCCTAGCTCCACTCGCGGGGCCCTCCCCGGGGTCCCCCGGCAGTGTCCTGCTCTGAAGGACAACACTGGCACCCCGGGGAGCTCAGGGTGCACACCAGGGCCACCTCTCCCGGCTGGGCGAGGGGGGCCCCGCCCAGGAAGCAGGCTAGCGCTCGAGCTCAGGGACGCTGGCCCGGGCTGGCCACGCTGGGGGGACGGCAGCCTCACCCAGATCCAGGCCCAGACCCCAGCTCCGCCTCTCCCAGCCTCCGGCAGGGGCTGAGCCTCTCCCAGCCTCAGTATTTTTTTTGTTTTGGGGGGGGGGTACCAGGGATTGAACCCAGGGGTGCTCAAACCCCTGAGCCCACCGCCAGCCCTATTTTGTTTTCTGGACAGGCAGGGCCTCACTGAGTTGCTCAGCGCCTCGCTGTTGCTGAGGGCTGGCCTCCGACTTGTGATCCTCCTGCCTCAGGCCTCCCGAAGGGCTGGGATGACCACGGCATGGCCACCGTGCCCGGCTCCATCTCGGTCTTCAGAGATGGTGGATGGAGAGGACAGAGAGGTGGGCAGTCCCCGCGCTGCTGGGGGAGGGACGCCCAGAGCTGCTGCCCCTGCACGCTGGGAACCAGCCCTGTCCCCGTCACCACTGCCCGAGTTCCCCTTCATCTGGCTCCCGGGGAGCAGCTGGCCCCCTGGGGCCACGGGCACGTCCCCTGGGCCCCTCGGACGGCCTTCGGTCATCGGTGGCTCCTCATTTCTCCGGTGGGGACGTCCGGCGCCTCCCTGGCGCGTCCCCACAGGGCACAGCGCAGCAGGGGCAGCGGCAGCCGGCCACACCCGGGGGACCTCATGTCCCCAGCCTCCGGGCCCTGCTGCTTACAATGACGGTGACGGGTGACGATGATGGTGACGGTGACAGCCGCGGGTCCCTAAGGTGAGCCTGGGGTGGCCCCTCCCCAGCCCCTCCGGGAGGCCCGGCCCCTTACCGCAGTTGCATTGTGGGCGTCGGCGAAGCTGTCGGCCTCCGCGTCCTTCACGACCGTCCAGTCGAAGGCCAGCCCGGCCAGCGTGCTGAAGGTGTTCCCTGGGGACGCGGGACGGCGGGCTGCAGCGGGTGGCCGCAGGGGCTGGGGCGGGGCGGGGGACGTGGGGAGGTGACGGGGACGTGGGGGAGGTGACGGGGACGTGGGGAGGTGACGGGGTCGTGGGGGGGTCGGGGGGAGGTGACGGGGACTGGGGGGGACGGTGACGGGGACCGTGGGGAGGTGACGGGGACGTGGGGGAGGTGACGGGGGTCGTGGGGAGGGTGACGGGGACGGGGACGGGGTCGTGGGGAGGTGACGGGGACGTGGGGAGGTGACGGGGTCGGGGAGGTGACTGGGGAGGGGTGACGGGGAGGTGACGGGGACGTGGGGGAGGGTGACGGGGTCGTGGGGAGGTGACGGGGACGTGGGGAGGTGACGGGGGTCGTGGGGAGGTGACGGGGACGTGGGGAGGTGACGGGGTCGTGGGGAGGTGACGGGGTCGTGGGGAGGTGACGGGGACGTGGGGAGGTGACGGTGGGAGGTGGACGTGGTCGTGGGAGGTGACGGGGTCGTGGGGAGGTGACGGGGTGTGGGGAGGTGACGGGGACGTGGGGAGGTGACGGGGACGTGGGGGGAGGTGACGGGGACGTGGGAGGTGACGGGGACGTGGGGAGGTGACGGGGACGTGGGAGGTGACGGGGACGTGGGGAGGTGACAGGGCCGCGGGGTGTGGCGTGACTGGGCGGTGACAGTGACGTGGGCGTGGCGGGGCGCGGGGGTGGCGCTCACCCTCCGAGTCCAGGGCCTGCACGCTGAGCCCGAGCGGGGGCGTCCTCCAGGAAGAGCTCGCGCGTGGTGGACACGATCTGCAGCCCGTGGATGAGGTCCACGATGGCGTCGCAGCGCAGCACCTGGCCCGTGGCTGCGGGACGGGGCGTGGGACGGTCACCTGAGGAGACTCCGGCCCCCGGCCTTGCGAACGGGCTCCATCTAACAGCCACGGGGGTCCCGGGACTGATCCTGGCGGGGAGCCGGACCCGAGCCCCCCCAGCCCTGTCCACATTCTATTCAGAGTCGGGGCCTCCCTGAGCCGCTCAGGGCCTCGGGAGGTGGCTGAGGCTGGCCTCCACCTTGCCATCCTCCTGCCTCAGCCTCCCGAGCCGCTGGGACGACGGGCACGGCCACCGTGCCGGGCACAAGGCTGGAATCTAACGGGCGCCCTGGATGGCGCTGTCCCCGCGGCCCACACGCCACCGCCCTGAACACTGCCAAGCAGAGACGTCCCCGTGAACGGTGCTGATGGGGCCCCGTCCCCAGTGCCGGACGCTGGCCTGGCCTCCACAGCGGAGGCCAGCGGGGATCCAAAGGGCCGGGCAGCTTGACCGATAAGGAGCAGAGGGAGCGGCGGCCCGGCCTGGCCCCGCGGCCTTACCCACGTCCTCCGCGAACACGACGCTGGTGCGGGCGGGGGGCTGCGCGAGGCGGGCCCTGGACCACGGCCCTCCGCGAGCACTGCCGGGCGTCGGGCGCCAGCGGCTCGATGCTGGCCACCTCGGGCCGCGACGAGGACCTGCGGCGACAGGAGAGGGTCAGTCGGGGCCCCGGGGCCACCTCAGGGCGTGGGGACAGGGCACAGGGTCCCCCCGGGTACCAGCATCTGGTGACAGTCCTGCTGGTCAAGACGCCCCTGTCCAAGGTGTCCTGGGGACGGGAGGCACGTGGTCCCCGTCACCGACAGGCAGGAGGGGACAGCTGAGGCCTGGGCGTGGCACAGTCAGGGACACGGTCACCATGACACAGGGCAGCCGTGGTGACCCTGTGACCAAGTCACTGCAGCTCAGGAACAGCTAGTGTCCCCAGCTGTGGCCACTGGGAGGTGGCCAGGGCCAGGGGCAGGCAGGTCGCGGGGCGCCCTGATGGGACGTGGGGTGGCCCTGGGACATGAGGTGGCCCTGGGACGTGGGGTTGACCCCGGGGCGGGGGGTGACCCCGGGGCGGGGGGTGACCCTGGGACGTGGGGTGACCCTGGGACGTGGGGTGGCACTGGGACGTGGGGTGGCCCTGGGACATGGGGTGACCCTGGGACGTGGGGTGACCCCGGGGTGGGGGGTGACCCCGGGACGTGGGTGACCCTGGGACGTGGGGTGGCCCTGGGACATGGGGTGACCCTGGGACGTGGGGTGACCCCGGGGTGGGGGGGTGACCCCGGGACGTGGGGTGACCCTGGGACGTGGGGTGGCACTGGGACGTGGGGTGGCACTGGGACGTGGGGTGGCCCTTCCGCCCCACTTTGCCACCGGCCACCGTGAGGTGACCAGGCCTCCTCCAGCAGGTGCTGTCACCACCACAGGCCGTGCCACCGGGGACAACGGCGGTGGCCACAACAAGCCACGCCCCACAGCCGCCCAGGCACTCTCCGGCCACGTCAAGAAGCAAACGCAGAGATCACGGTGGTGGCCCCGTCCCCACAGCCTGTCCCCACCCACTGCACACCAGGGACCCGCTCTCGGGTCAGGTACGGACCCCGCAGGAGGCGCGGTGGCCGCGCCCGCAGCCCTAGCCGCTCAGGAGGCCGAGGCAGGAGGACCGCAGGCTCGAGGCCAGCCTCAGCAGCACAGCCAGGCGCCGTCGGCAAGAAGCTGAGGGCTGGGGACGGGCCTGGGGCCAGGTGTCCCGGGACGCACGCCGGGCTGGGGACGGGCCTGCGGCCAGGTGTCCCGGGACGCACGCCGGGCTGGGGACGGGCCTGGGGCCAGCTGTCCCCGGGACGCACGCCGGGCTGGGGACGGGCCTGGGGCCAGCTGTCCCGGGACGCTCGCCGGGCTGGGGACGGGCCTGGGGCAGCTGTCCGGGTGCTCGCCGGGCTGGGGACGGGCCTGGGGCCAGGTGTCCCGGGACGCACGCCGGGCTGGGGACGGGCCTGCGGCCAGGTGTCCCCGGGACGCACGCCGGGCTGGGGACGGGCCTGGGGCCAGGTGTCCCGGGACGCTCGCCGGGCACCGTGGTCACCTGAGGACGGCAAACTCGGAACTGAACCGTGCGGGCCTTGGAGGGTGACGCACCTGAGCAGGGTCGTGTGACAGACGGGCCACCCTGGCGGGACGTGGACGGTGGGCAAGGCCAACTGGCAGGAGGGGACAGAGGGGACACAGGAGGTCCCCCTGCAGCTCCTACTCGGCTTGCCGTGACCCGGAGCTGGCCTCCACCACGGCCGCGGGGACCCCGCGAGAGAGCCCCTCCGCCAAGCCGCGGGTTCCTTTGTTTGTTGGGGCTTCTGGGACTCGAACCCAAGGCCCTGCTCATGCCAGGCAGGGCACCCGCCCCCCCAGACAGGGTCTCCCTGAGTTGCTCAGGGCCTTGCTAAGCTGCTGAGGCTGGCCTCCAACTTGCCATCCTCCTGCCTCAGCCTCCCGAGCTCCTGGGACGACAGACGGCGCCCGGTGTGGACAGACCCTGGGGACGCTACTGCAGCCTGGGCCCGTCTGCCTGTCCCTCCACAGGCACTAAAACCTGTGCCTGGGGGCAGGGCGGGGCCCAGGGGCTGTGAGGGAGGACGGGGCAGCAGGCAGGGCCGCCTTGCTGCAAGTGGCCCCGGTGGCAGACCCCACATCACACGTGCCCCACCACGATTCAAAGTGAGAGAGAGGAGAGGCAGAGGAGGCCCTGCGCTGGAAGGGAGCCCGACACTGAGGCCGGGGAGGCTGAGTGGACTGGGGAGGCCGGCGAGGCTGGGAGGCCGGGACGGCTCCCACGGGCCCAGGCTCACGCCCAGCCCTGCAAAGACGCAGGCAGAAAGGAGGGGACCTTGTGCTGGGAGCCCCCGTCCCTGCTCCCCCGCTGCAGGACACAAGGGCCAGGCCCCGGAGGCCCAGGCGGGAGGCCACAGAGAAGAGGGAAGTGGAGTCTGTGGGGCAGGAGGACGGTGGCCCCGGACCCGCCACCCACCTGCAGCCCTGGCGAGCGGAAGCCACCAGGGCTGCCCCGCCCTGCCACAGCCGGGTCAACGCGAGGCCACCGACACCCGGGGACCCGCTCCTGCCCCAGAGAGGGGAAGTGGGCGCGGCCCAGGAGCCCGGGGCAGGCGGCCCAGGCGGGGAGCAGGGGACACAGGCCCAGGAGCCCGGCCCACGGCCCCCACACCTGACCGCAGCCTTCCTGCCTCCGCCCATGGCCCAGGGGCGAGGAGGCCCCGACCTCGGCCTCCCCACAGCCACTTCCCCTGGGCTCCTCGGCTCGCCGCCGCCCCAGGGCCTTCGCACAAGCTGCGGAGGCTCCGCCCCCCACGCTGCTGGTCGCGGCTTGGCCAAGCGGACACTCCCGCGGTCCACCCGGGGACCCGGGCCCAGAGTGACCGTGTGCCCTGTCCTGGCCCGCCCCCCTCAGCCGGGGACGCTGCAGTGCCTTCTTTGGGGAGGGCCCTCGACCCCTGGGCCCCGCCCCAGCCCTGTTTTGCGCTTTGTGCAGAGTCGGGGCTCACTGAGCGGCTCAGGGCCTCGCCACGGCTGAGGCTGGCCTCCACCTCGCGATCCTCCTGCTTCAGCCCTCCCTCCTGAGCCGCTGGGCTCGCCGCCAGCCTGGCTTGCAGGGGGGCTCTGTCCTGAGGCCTGGAGGTGCCACCGTGCCCGCCTCCTCCGGGGACAGCCACCAGCCGGCTGAGAGCGAGTTTAGAAAATAAAATAAAAGCGCAAAAGCTCCACCAGCCAAGCCACCGCGGCGCCCAGGGAAGACCCGGCCACGCGCGGGCACACCCTCGCTGCTCGCGGCCACCTGCCACGGAGCCCGTCCCGGCTCTGCCTCGGGAGCCGACCCGAGCCGCTCACTGCTCCAGGAGTCGGCTGTCCCCAGAGACCCCAAACACCGGAAGTCACCGCAGACTCAGGAAGCAACGGAGGGAAACCGCGTGGGCTCCAGTGTCTGTGACGGGCCCAACAAGGTCACCCGGGCCAGGAGCCAGGTCTGGAGACACACAAGGCGGGACCCCGGGTGGCCGTGACCGTGCCACCTGCAGGGACAACGGCAGGACCCTCGAGTTCCCCAGTTTCTTCCATAATGTCTTTTTTTTTCTTTTTTCAGGGCCTTGCAGGCGCGAGGCAGGCGCTCTGCCACTGAGCGAAGTCCCCAGCCCTGTCATGTCACCCGGCACTCAAGGGAGCCCTTTCACGGAGCTGGAGGGACGGGGTCGCGGTGGCCCTCCAGGCCCAGGACGCAGGAGCCACACGGGCGGCCTGCGGGGGGCGGCCTCTGGGCTCAGGCGGAGGCTGGACAGGGAGGCCTCCCGGGCAGCTGCGTGTCCCCTCGCAGCCCTTGCCGAGGCAGTTTAGGGGAGACGCCTGTGGCTCCCGGCCACACCTGCACTTGTGTCACGGTGTCCCTCGAGCCTCCACCTCGCAGCTGCTGCTCAGGCCTGGGGGTGTGACCGCGCCTGGACGTCCCCAGCGTATCCACAGGGTGAGCAGCACCGTCCCCAGGGCCTGGGAGGGTGTGCCTGGTCTCTGTTTGCCACCTCAGAGACTCTGCAATGAACCCCACGGACCCAGAGGACGTCCCCAGGCTGAGGTGACTGCGGCACACGGCTCGAAACCCGCAGAGGACGCTCAGGACCAAAGCCACAAGCCGGCGCGGGGGCGCACCCTGTCATCCCGGCACTCGGGAGGCTGAGGCAGGAGGCCCGCGAGGTGGAGGCCAGCCTCAGCCGTGGCGAGGCCCTGAGCAGCTCAGTGAGACCCTGTCTCTAATAAAACACAAAGACAGGGCTGGGGACGGGGCCCAGGGGTCGAGGGCCCTGAGTTCAATCCCCGGTACAAAAAATAAATAAATAAATGAATAGGAAGGCGCGGGACGCGGACCCAAGTGCCCAGCCCTGCCCGGCGCCCGGGATCCGAGCCCCTCCTCCAGCCTCGCCAGTCGCGCGCCGCCAGCGGCTCCCGGCGAGGGGAGAGGGACAGAGAGGGAGGCCCGGGCAGGACAGGGAGGCCCGGGCAGGACAGGGAGGCCCGGGCAGGGGAGAGGGAGGCCCGGGCAGGACAGGGAGGCCCGGGCAGGACAGGGAGGCCCGGGCAGGGGAGAGGGGAGGCCCGGGCAGGACAGGGAGGCCGGGCAGGACAGGGAGGCCCGGGCAGGGAGAGGGAGGCCCGGGCAGGACAGGGAGGCCCGGGCAGGACAGGGAGGCCCGGGCAGGGGAGAGGGAGGCCGGCGCGCCTCCCAGGAAGGGCCTCTCTGGGCGCAGCTGGTCTTACTCAGCAGCCCCTTGTCCCCAGCCTGTCACCGCAGCGGGCACTTGAGCAGAGGACCTGGCCTGCTCCTCAGTCCTGAGGGTCAGCGCCCCTCCCCAGCAGGACGAGGCCCCGGGGGACGCACCATGCCCAAGGCCCAGGCTCAAGTCCAGCCTCTGACCCCGGCACGAAATCCGAAATGCAGGGGAAGCGACACAGCGGCGGCCATTTCAGGAGGTGACTTCCAGACCAGGGAGGCGGGCGCGGGCCACGGACTGGCTCCAAAGACACAGGCACACAGGCGTGGCCGGGGTGAATAGGCCTGACCTTGACCCCGGCTAGAGACCCAGGAGGAGGGGCTCGGAGGGCTCCCGGAAGTGCACCTGGGGACGGAGGGGTCACCCTGGGGACGCGGGGGGCACAGCTGCCTTTTTTTTTTTTTTTTTTTTTTTTGTGCGGGGGACTGAACTCAGGGGCACTCCACCCGTGGGCCACGTCCCCGCCCTTTTTTTAGTACTTTGTCAGAGGCAGGGTCTCACTGAGTCCCAAGTGCCTCG
Source organism: Tamias sibiricus (assembly GCA_025594165.1). NCBI lineage: Eukaryota > Metazoa > Chordata > Mammalia > Rodentia > Sciuridae > Tamias > Tamias sibiricus. Next base: position 28,201,835 of record CM046675.1, on the reverse strand, counting down.
CCAAGGCTGAGGCTGGCCTCCACCTCGCGAGCCTCCTGCCTCAGCCTCCCGCTCCTACTCGGCCTTCTCTTCACCTCTGGCCACAGCAGCAGCAGCACGGTCCTGGGCGGGGCCTGGACACACCAACCCAGGGCTGGACCACAGGGCGTGGGCCGCGGCACGCCCTGCTCCGCGGGCGGCCTCAGGGCCTCCACCTGGTCCCTCCCGGTCACCTCCGGGCCAGGGGCCCCCACGGCCTCCCTTCCTCAAAGGCGCGCGCGTCCCTCCCGGACCGGCCCCCACGCCAGGCCGGCGCCAGAGGACGCTGGGGACCCGGACCTGCGCCCCGGGCAGGAGCGAGCGCGGCCAGGGACCTCGGGGGACCCCGGCCTCCCTCCGCGCAGCCTCCACGCGCAGCCCCGCCCCCAGCGCCTGCGCCCAGGCCTCCGGCGCAGCCTGGCCTCCCGCCCGGGCCTCCCCGCCGCGCGCCCGCCCGCCCGGCCACGCGGAGCGGCCCGGCCTCCCGCCGCGCGCCCCCGGCCTCGCCCCGGCCGGCCTCCCGCGCGGGCCTCCTCACCAGCGGTAGCAGCCGGCCGAGGCCTCCAGCGTGAAGTTGACGCGCGCGGCGCGCGAGAAGGGCAGCAGCACCTTGGGCAGGTTGAGCCTGGCCGCGGCCGCGGGGACGCCCAGCAGCAGCGGCAGCAGCAGCAGCAGCGCCGCCATCCCGGCTCCCCGCGTCCCCGCGTCCCCGCGCGCCGGCGGCAGGTGCAGGCGGGAGCGCGCGGCGGGCGGGGCGGGGCCTGGGGCGGGGCCGAGGGCGGGGGCGGGCCTGGGGCGGGGCCGAGGGCGGGGAGCGCGCGGCGGGCGGGGCGGGGCCGAGGGCGGGGCGGGCCTGGGGCGGGGCCGAGGGCGGGGCGGGGCCGGGGCCGGGGCGGGGCCTCCTCCGCCCCTGCGCAGTGCCCGGCGCGGGCCACCGTCTGCCCCTGAGCCCTGCCGCAGCGCGCGGGCCGCCGCAGGTCACTCGCGGGCCAAGCCGGGTCACGCGGAGGGACCCACGGGGCACCCACGGGGACCAGGCCCAGGCTGCCACCCCCCACCCCCGCAGCCAGGCCAAGCAGGCGCTAGGAACCCGCTTTTCTGTAGAAAATTGGTCGGGATCGTCCCCAAGGTCGCTCCCCGGCCGCAGCGCCGGGCGCCCACACTCTCCGCGCTGCTGCGCCCTCTGGTCCCGAAGGCCAGGTGTAGGCCGGCGCCTGCTGCACGCCTGTCACCCCAGCGTTTGCGGAGGCCCAGACGGGAGGACCGCGAGTTGAAAGTCAGCCTCCACTACAGCGAGGCCCTGAGCAGCTCGGCGAGGCCCTGCCTGCCTCTAAATGAAATACGCAGCAGGGCCGGGAGGGGGCTCAGCGCTCGAGCGCCCCGGGGTCAGTCCCGGCGGCACCCCAGGACGCCCTCCCCGAGGGACAGCGGCAGGGACTCCGGCTCAGCCGCAGAAGCCGAGGACGCGGGGCCGAGAGCCCACTGCTGTGCTCTGGCTCTGGCCCCTTCCTGGTGGCGGGGTGGGGTCACCGAGCACAGGGCCCTGAGCCATGACCCGACCCCGCAGGCCGCAGCGGGGACAGCGAGTGTCCGCCTGGCTCAGGAGCCTGGAGGAGGCGTCCCAGTCCCTCCCGGGCTGCACACCACAGACCCCCGGCTGGGCTCCAGAGGCCTGTGGGGGCCTGAGCCCACCCCTCTGCACGTCAGGACTTTGGAGTGACATGAGGGGACCTGGGGCTCCCCTCGAGCCTGAGGGCCCAGAACAGGGATTTCTCTGACCCCGGAGCCGACAGCGGGAATGGCCTTCCCGTAAGGGACAGTGCCTGGGAGGGGACACCGCACTGGGCACTACTCCAGGCAGGGACAGGCTGTGAGAGCGCAGCGGCCCCCGGGGAGGGGGACACCAGCCCCAAGAGCGACCGAGCCCTGCCCCAGCCCCCAGGCCCAGCCCCAGCCCAGCCCCAGCCCAGCCCCAGCCCCAGTCCCCAGGCCCTGCCCCAGCCCAGCCCTGCCCCCAGCCCCAGCCCCAGGCCCAGCCCCAGCCCTGGCCCAGCCCCAGCCCCAGCCCCAGCCCCAGCCCTGCCCCAGCCCCAGCCCAGGCCCAGCCCCAGGCCCAGCCCCAGCCCCAGGCCCAGCCCCAGCCCCAGGCCCAGCCCCAGCCCCAGCCCCAGGCCCAGCCCCAGCCCCAGGCCCAGCCCAGGCCCAGCCCAGGCCCTGCCCCAGCCCAGGCCCAGCCCCAGCCCCAGCCCCAGGCCAGCCCCAGCCCCAGGCCCAGCCCAGCCCCAGGCCCAGCCCCAGCCCAGCCCCAGCGCCAGCCCTGCCCCAGCCCCAGCCCAGGCCCAGCCCCAGCCCTGGCCCAGCCCCAGCCCAGCCCCAGCCCCAGCCCTGCCCCAGCCCCAGCCCCAGGCCCAGCCCCAGGCCCAGCCCCAGCCCCAGGCCCAGCCCAGCCCCAGCCCCAGGCCAGCCCCAGCCCCAGGCCCAGCCCCAGCCCCAGCCCAGGCCCCAGCCCCAGCCCCGGCCCAGGCCCAGCCCCAGCCCTGCCCCAGCCCCAGCCCAGGCCCAGCCCCAGCCCTGGCCCCCCGGCCCAGCCCCGGCCCAGCCCCGAGCCCCAGCCCAGGCCCAGCCCCAGCCCTGCCCCAGCCCCAGCCCAGGCCCAGCCCCAGCCCTGGCCCAGCCCCGGCCCAGCCCCAGCCCCAGGCCCAGCCCCAGACCCAGGCCCAGCCCCCAGCCCCAGCCCAGGCCCAGCCCCAGCCCTGCCCCAGCCCCAGCCCAGGCCCAGCCCCGGCCCAGCCCCAGCCCCAGGCCCAGCCCCAGCCCCAGGCCCAGCCCCAAGCCCCAGCCCCAGGCCCAGCCCCAGCCCCAGGCCCAGCCCAGGCCCAGCCCAGGCCCAGCCCCAGCCCAGGCCCAGCCCCAGCCCCAGCCCCGGCCCAGCCCCAGCCCCGGCCCAGCCCCAGTCCTGCCACCCAGCCCCTGGCCCAGCCCTGCCCCAGCCCCAGCCCTGCCCCAGCCCCAGTCCTGCCCCAGCCCTGCCCCCAGCCCCAGCCCTGCCCCAGGCCCAGGCCCAGCCCCAGCCCCAGCCCAGCCCCAGCCCCAGCCCCAGCCCAGGCCCAGCCCCAGCCCAGCCCCAGCCCAGGCCCAGCCCCAGCCCTGCCCCAGCCCTGCCCAGGCCCAGCCCCAGCCCTGCCCCAGCCCAGGCCCAGCCCCAGCCCTGCCCCAGCCCCAACCCAGGCCCTGCCCCAGCCCTGCCCCTAGCCCCAGCCCCAGCCCCAGCCCTGCCCCAGCCCAGGCCCAGCCCCAGCCCAGGCCCAGCCCCAGCCCTGCCCCAGCCCCAGCCCAGGCCCTACCCCCCTGGCCCTGCCCCAGCCCTGCCCCAGCCCTGCCCCAGCCCAGGCCCAGCCCAGGCCCAGCCCAGGCCCAGCCCAGGCCCTGCCCCAGCCCAGGCCCTGCCCCAGCCCTGCCCCAGCCCCCCCAGCCCTGCCCCAGCCCAGCCCAGCCCCAGCCCAGGCCCAGCCCCAGGCCCGAGCCCAGCCCAGGCCCAGCCCAGGCCCAGCCCAGGCCCAGCCCCAGCCCTGCCCCAGCCCCAGCCCAGGCCCTGCCCCAGCCCTACCCCAGCCCTGCCCCAGCCCAGGCCCAGCCCAGGCCCAGCCCCAGCCCAGGCCCTGCCCCAGCCCTGCCCCAGCCCCAGCCCTGCCCCAGCCCCAGCCCAGCCCCAGCCCAGGCCCTGCCCCCCCAGCCCTGCCCAGCCCCAGCCCTGCCCCAGCCCAGGCCCTACTGACTCTCTTTGTGTGCGGTGCTGGGTGCAGCCCAGGTTCGGTGCCGCCAGGCCAGCGCGCTCTACCAGCGAGCTGCGTCCCCGCCCCTGCTGAGTGACTCTTGAGCAAGTGACACAGGGAGAGCCCAGCTACAGGGGCTCCACGGGCTCAGGGTCAGCGGCCCCCGGGGCTGCTCTTACACACGGGCGTGTCTGTCCTTCCGTCTGTCTGCACATCTGCACGCCCTCGCCCTCCCTACACACACACACACACTCACACACACGCACGTGCGTCTGCTTTACCTCGGAGTCCCCTTGTTGGGTGGACGAGGAGCTGGAAGGGACCAGCAGGGCACAGAGGGGCTGGAGCTCTGGTCCCCTGGGATCACGAGCCCTGTGGCCTCTTTCCAAGACTTCTGGGGGTGGGGGGAGCAGCGACGTGGCCCCTTGGGTGAGCCGTCGTGCTGTGGGGACGGCCGCCAGTTCATTAAGAAACAAGTGTAGCCAGGTGCAGTGGCACACCGTCACCCCAGAGGCTCGGGAGGCTGAAGCAGGAGGATCATGAGTTGGAGGCCAGCCTCAGCAACATAGTGAGGCCCTGAGTGATTCAGCAAGACCCTGTCTGTAAAAGCGTATCAGAAGGGCTGGGCCTGGGCCCAGGGGTCGAGGGCCCCTGGTTCAATCCCTGGTACCAAAAAAAAAAAAAAAAAAAAGAGTGGTGTCCAGGCCAGCTGCAGGTCCTCCGCGCCTCCGCCTTCTGTGTGACTGTCACTGAGCCCCGCCTCCCTGGGCGTCGGTGCTGTTTCTTTCTTTCTTTTTCTTTTTTCTTTTTTGGTACGGGGATTGAAACTCAGGGGCCTCGACCACTGGGCCATGTCCCCCAGCCTTTTTTTCTATTTTATTAGAGACAGGGTCCCACTGAGTTGCTAAGTGCCTCGCCATGGCTGAGGCTGGCCTCCACCTTGAGATCCTCCTGCCTCAGCCTCCCAAGTGCTGGGAGGACAGGCGTGGCCCCCGCGCCCGGCAATGGTGCTCTTCTGAGAGGCAGGGAGGCAGCCGGGTCGAGGCCTCAGCACACTGTTTACCCAGGCCCAGAGACCTGAGGGACAGAAGGAAGCACAGTCCTGGGAGACAGCTGTCGCTGATGAAGCACTTCCTGTGAGTTGTTATCGCGGCCTCCCGAGCGTCTGTCCTTGCCTAGCACCGGAGCAGCCTCTCCCTGTGCCACCTGGACTGTTATTTCCTGTCTGTCTTTAAGTCGAAGCGTTCGCATGTGTTTATTTAAGCGGCAAACGCGGCTGCTTCTGTTAATAGAAAGCCCCCATTCGGCTGCCAAAATAGAAGCAGGCATGAAATCCACACCGGAAAGCAAAGAGGCGCCATTCTGTTCCGGACACGCAGCTGCCTGTCAACAGCTCGGAGCCCGGGGCCTCTTCTTTTTCTATTTTCTTTTTGCTACTGGGGCTTGAACTTGGGCCCTCAACCACTGAGCCACAGCCGCAGCCCTATTTTGTATCTTATTTAGAGCCAGGGTCTCACTGAGTTGCTCAGGGCCTCGCTTTTGCAGAGGCTGGCCTCCAACTTTTGATCCTCCTGCCTCAGCCTCCTGAGCCACTGGATTAGAGGTGTGCATTCCTGTCCAAGGCCTGTTCTTAAAGGGGAAGATGCCCAAGTCCCCGCCAGCGTTAGAGACACAGCCGCACTGTGACACCTTTCTTTTGAGATACAAGGATTGAGAGAGAGTGGTTGAGACACCAGCTCTCTCCCTGGGGCGTGTGGTCACGCTGGGGCTCACCCACCAACGTCGGAACAACTGAGTGATTCCTAAACATCATCTTATAAGGCAGAACCTCAGCCACAGCCAGCTCCTCTCCATTCTGAGACAGGGTCTTGCTGTGATGCCGAGGCTGGCCTCAAACCTTGGATCCTCCTGCCGCAGCCTCCTGGTGTGGTTGGGATTCCCGGTGGGGGCTCCTACGACCTGTCCAGACTTGACCTTGGCTGCACGACCCAGGTTCTGCTGCGCTAGAAACCTCGGGAGCATTGCTCTCCACCTCCGGTGAGGGGAGGAGGGCCCTTCTGCTGCTGTCTGGAGACTCAGCACTGTGAGCGCTTGCATCGAGAAAGGCCGGCCTCAGCACGGTGGCGCACGCCTGTCATCCCAGTGACTCAGGAGGCTGAGGCAGGAGGATCACGGGTTCAAAGCCAGCCTCAGCAAGGCTGAGGCACTTAGCAACTCAGTGAGACCCTGACTCCAATACAATAGAAAAGAAGGGCTGGGGATGTGGCCCAGGGGTCGAGGGCCCCAGGGTTCAATCCCCAGTACCGAAGAGAAAGAAAGGCAGGCCTCGTCCTTACAGTGAGTCCTTGCTCTGCCTCTGCTGTCGGCACCCCAGGGAAACAGAGGCAGGCTGGAGGCCGGCCCGATCGGCTGCGACGCTGACACCGGGAGCAGGCGCGGGACCCCAGCTCCCCAGGAGGCTCAGACAGGAGGACGGCGAGTCGGAGGCCAGCCCGGGCACCTCGCGCAGGACTCCGGCTCAAAGAAACAGCAGGGGGTGCGAGCCGGGGCGGGGCTCAGAGGGGGAGCCCGCCCAGCACGGGCCAGGCTCTGGGCTCGATCCTGGGGCCCAGAGGAAAAAGGAAATGAGGAGTTCTCGCGGGCCAGGGACGCAGCTCAGGTGGTCAGCGCTGGCCGCCCTGCCCACGGCCTGGGCGCGTCCCCAGCACCACAGAGACATTAAACAGAAGAAAGAAATAGGACTTGGAGGCCACGTGGCGTCTGGTGGGTGTGGGGGGCAAAGGGAACCCCCAAACGCCCCTCCACCGCCCCAGAAGGTTCTCTGGAGTGAACCCCAAAGACAGGAATTGTGGAAGGGGGACCCGGGTGAGCCCACCCCCCGTGGGACTCAGAAACCGGCCACAGGGTGGGGGCCCCGGGGGTGACGGCCCCGGACGCAGAGTGGCCTGGGACGCGGCCAGCCGGGTGGCAGCAGGGACGGTGGCCGCAGACCTTCATCTCCCTCCTGCGTCTGAGTTTAGCCGCCGACTGCTCAAGGCCCGGTCGGTCCAGCCGTGGCGGAACTTTCCAGAAAGCCCCCCGCACCGGAGGTCGGGTGGCGGGGGCCAGACACGGTTCTCGGAGGGCTCAGGCCGCTGAGCCTGCTTCTAAGGCCTTCAGAGCTTTCAGTTCTTTTAGATCTAACTGCTTGCTCACCGTGCCCCCAAATGCCCTCTTTGGGGGTGTCATCCTCGGAGCCCCAACCGTAGGGAGCTAAAGAAATAATACTGAGCCGGGCGCGGTGGCACACACCGGTCATCCCAGCAGCTCGGGAGGCTGAGGCAGGAGGATCGCAAGTGGGAGGCCAGCCTCAGCAACTCAGCGAGGCCCCGTCTCTAAACGAAATATAAAAGGGGCTGGGGACGGGGCTCAGTGGTTTTAGGGTTTCAGGACTGTGGAGCCGGATCTTGGATCTTGGATCATAAACTTGACCGTGGGCATAATCTAGGACCTGGCAATTCGTGCCCAGAGTAAATTGCTCACAGCAGTGAAGCATGAATTTTTCTTAGCATGGCTGAAAATGACAAATAGAGCCCGGTGTGCAGTACACCTCTGTGATCCCAGGGGCTCGGGAGGCTGAGGCAGGAGGATCGCAGGTTGGAGGCCGGCCTCAGCAACTCAGCGAGACCCTGTCTCTAAATAAGATATGGAAAGGGCTGGGGGCGGGGCTCAGGGGGGGCCTTGCTAGCAAGGGGTGAGGCGCGGAGTCCCCTCCCCACACTGCGAGGGCACGGGGGCCTCTGCAAAGGCCACACTGCAGTGCCCAGGGCCTACTGAGGCTTTTCACGCCACCGTCAAGTAGGAGAACGTCAGGCAAGTGACGCGGCCCCAAGCCAGGGGCCACGGGCAGCGTCCAGAGCTGAGCAGCCTCCGAGCCGCTCCCAGGAGCAGTCTGCACCCAGGTCACCAGAGCCACTCAGCCGAGCTGAAAGTCACAGCAAGTGTGACAACGTGCTTGTGGATTCTGAGTTTGGGGACTACAGGTGTTTGTGTTACGATCATGTGCGTTTTCTATATTTTTCTACGTTATAAAAATGGAATGGGGGTGCGGGGACGGCCCAGTGGTAGAGGCCCTCAGTTTGATCCCGGCACCAGTGGGAAAAAAAAAGTAATATATTCTAAAATCTAAATGCGAATTCCAAAAGTTTAATTGAAAAGGAACTCATGGAAAAGACCATAAGCCAATGTACTCATAGTTTTTGCGTTGAGGGTTTGTTTTAAATTTGCAAAATTTCCTGAGACTCATTCATGATGAAACTTTTTATAATATGAATGTTCTTATTTTTTTCCTTTTCTTTTTTTTTTTTTTTTTTTTTTTTTGTGGTACCAGGGATTGAACTCAGGGGTACTCGACCCCTGGGCCACATCCCCAGCCCTTTTTCTGTATTTTACTAGAGACAGGGTCTCACTGAGTTGCTAAGTGCCTCGCCATTGCTGAGGCTGGCTTTGAACTCGCAATCCTCCTGCCTCAGCCTCCCAAGTGCTGGGATTACAGGTGTGTGCCACCAAGCCCGGCTGCCTAATTTTTTTGTTTTGTTTTGTTTTGGTCCCAGGGATTGAACCCATCAGTGTTCAACCACTGAGCCACATCCCCGGGCCGTTTTATTTATTTATGTGTTTAGTTTTTGAGACAGGGTCTCACTGAGTTGATCAGGGCCTCACTAAGTTGCTGAGCCTGGCCTTGAACTTGTGAACCTCCTACATGAGCCTCCCAGCTGCTGGGATTACAGGTGTGAGCCACCGTGCCCGGCTCCCCCCGCCCCCAATTGAACATGAATGCTATAGTTTAAAGGAAACACCATGCCAAGAAATTAATTTTTAAAACTCCTGTAATTATATAAAACATTAACTTTAGAAATTTGTTAGCCTAGACAGCAGACTTTAAAAAATAAAAATCATGGAGAATCCCAGCACTTGGGAGGCTGAGGCAGGAGGATCGCGAGTTCAAAGCCAGCCTCAGCCATGGCGAGGCACTTAGCAACTCAGTGAGACCCTGTTGTAAGCTGCCTGTCATGGCCAGCCACGGCGCCACGGGAGAAAAACTCGGAGGCAGAGTGAAGCTATTACTACTTTTACTTCTACTTTCTTAGAGAGTTTAGAGAGGGAAAGAAAGATTTTTAGAGAGAAAGATTAAAGAGCTTTTCTTCTTGTCTTCTTAGCTTAGAGTAGAGAGAAAGAAAGATAGAGCTTAGCTTAGAGAAAGATTAGAGCTTCTTTCTTCTCTCTTCTTTCTTCCTTCTTCTTTCTTCTTTCTTCTGTCTTCTGTCTTCCTCAGGAGCCTCGGCCTAACTCTGACCAGTCATTACTTCTTCTATCTGGTTTCTCTTCTGTAACCTGCTCTTCTGCCGCTACGTTCTGGCCGCTCTGATTCTTCTGACCGACCGAGTGACTGCCCGACTGACTGAATTCTCCGTTCTCCTAACTCGGACCGCTTTCACCCGGTTATATACCTTCAGCTTTGCGGGTGCCTACAGGTGCGTCACATACATATCAGGTGGAACTTATGGCTTCCAGCTAGCTGCAACAGCCCTTCCTAATTAGGGCTCCTTCACCCTGTCTCTAATAAAATACAAAAAAGGGCTGGGGATGTGGCCCAGGGGTCGAGTGCCCCTGAGATCAATCCCTGGTACCAAAAAAAGAAAAAAAAAAAAAAGGTATTGCGTCCTCCTACAACTAAGAAAACCAGAACATCATGGAGAAGCGGGTGTGCTGTGTGCCCTTCCCCAGCAGGTGTTTGTTGAGTCCCCCCTGGTTTGCTGGGCCTTGAGAATACGGGGGTGAATAAAAGGTTTCGGGGTGCAGTGGCAGGCACCTGTGGTCCCAGCTACACTGGAGGCTGAGGTAGGAGGATCTCTTGAGTCCAGGAATTTGAGGCCAGCCTCAACCACACAGTGAGACTTTGTCTCTTTAAAAAATAAAAATAATACCACAACAGTGACAAAAAGCTTCAAGTTGTTCCCAGCCAGTGTACTGGGGAAGAGTGTCAAGCAAATAAGGTCCCAGCTCAGCATGGGATGGCGGAGAAGCTTGTGTCTCTGTTACTTTTTGCAACGTCTAAAATTTTTGCAAGAACATGTCTTGTCACTGTAAACAGAACTAAAACAAGATTTAAAGTGACAGAAGGCAAGTTACAATTAAGAGTGCAGTAGTATTCTTATCTGGGATTTCACTTTTCCAAGGTCTCAATTATCTGAGGTCAACCATGGCCCAGAATTATTAAATGGGAAAATCCCAGAAATAACCTTGGTAGGTTTTAAGTTGCTTGCTGTCCTGAGTAGGGGCATGAAAACTCACACCATCTCCCTGGGAATACAAATCATCCTGTGTCCAGTGTATACACGCTGTATACACTACCCTCCCGACAGCCACTTAGGTGGCTGCTTGTTTGGTATCAGCTTGACTACGCAGCGTCACAGTGCTTGTGTTCAAGAGACCCTTATTTTACTCAACAAAAGCTCCAAAGCACACGAGCAGTGACATTGGCAATTCAGGTATGTCAAAGAGCTGTGAAGTGCTTCCTTTAAATGGAAAGGCAAAAGTTCTTCACTAAGGAATGAAACAGTGTATGCTGAGGTTGCGGGACACAGACACTTCATTTTATATATATATATATATTTTTTTTTCTTTTTTCTTTTTTGGAGGGGGTACCAGGGATTGAACTCAGGGGCACTCGACCACTGGGGGCCACACCCCCAGCCCTTTTTTGTATTTTATTAGAGACAGGGTCTCACTGAGTTGCTTAGGGCCTCCCTCTTGCTGAGGCTGGCTTTGAACTCCTAATCCTCCTGCCTCGGCCTCCGGAGCAGCTGGGATTACAGGCGTGCGTTACCATGCCAGCATTTTTTTTCTTTTGTACTGGGGACTGAACCCAAGGACACTATACCACTGAGCTACATCCCCAGTCCTTTTTTATTTTTTGAGACAGAGTCTCACCAAATTGCTGAGTCTGGCCGCGAACTTGTGATCCTCCTGCGCCGGCCTCTGAGCAGCTGCGGACGCAGGTGTGCACCCTCACGCCTGGCTTCCAGGGACATTTATGGCTGGGGACATAACTCAGTGCTCCGCCGCTATTACATTGGATCCCCCACACCACTAACTAAAGAATAAAAGTAAACGTCAAACGACCATTATCCCTTGGCTCTTGTCTTTATTCAGACTTCAAGGCTGGAGTGCCCTGTCCCAAGAACACGGCAACAGGACCCTCCTGTGTCCTTCTTCTAAACTAACGGATCCCAGTTGTATCCTGGGAGTGTCAACTCCGGAACCCAGCAGCCCAAGCTACCAGTCATTAAAAACTGCTTTAAGCCGCAGGAGGCGGTGCACGCCTGTCCATCCCAGCAGCTCGGGAGGCTGAGGCAGGAGGATCGCGAGTTGGAGGCCAGCCTCAGCAACTTAGTGAGTCCCTGAGCAACTCAGTGAGACCTGTCCCTAAATAAAATACAAAATAGGGCTGGGGATGGGGCTCAGTGGTGGAGGGCCTCTGAGCTCAGTCCCTGGTACCCAAAATAAATAAATAAATTAATTAAATAAAATAACAATAAAAATCGCTTGACCTGTAAGAGGCTCGTGGCGAGGACCCTGAAGGGTTCTGCCCTTCTCAATGCCAGTCTTAGGAGGCATCAGAGCACCCCACCGCTGCGACAAAACACCCTGGGTGACTAAGTGAAAGGGAGGCCAGGTCCGCTGGGCTCGCGTTTCAGAGGCCCCGCCCCCGGCCCTGGGCTCGGCCAGTTGGGGCCTTTTTGGAGGCCGCAGGGCAGGGTACCGCCGCAGTGCATGCTGGGGAACCAGCTCAAGAGCAAGGGGAAGGGGCGGCAGATCGCCTCTCCCAGGACACGCCCTCGCGGCCTGACAGACACGCCCCCAAAGCCTGACAGACACGCCCCCAAGGCCTGACACGCCTCCAAAGCCTGACAGACACGCCCCCAAAGCCTGACAGACACGCCCCCAAGGCCTGACTTCCTCCCACTAGGCCTGACAGACACGCCCCCAAGGCCTGACAGACCGCCCCCTAGGCCTGACAGACACGCCCCGAAGGCCTGACAGACACGCCTCCAAGGCCTGACAGACACGCCCCCAAAGCCTGACAGGCACGCCCCCAAGGCCTGACAGGCACACCCCCAAGGCCTGACAGGCACGCCCCCAAGGCCTGACTTCCTCCCACTAGGCTCCACCTCTTAAAGGCCAACCATTTCCCAACCGTTCCACAGACTGTCAAAGTGGCCTTCCTACACTCGGTCTTAGGTGACAGTCCTAATCTAAAGTCCTACCTAGCACCTGAAGTGGCATGGGGAGTTTGCCTGTCACAGAACTGTCTTTCAGCACAAATGGGATGTATTTGCATGCTTTGGCGTTCATATCCTGAAAAGCAGGGACTTTAAAGATCAAGTCCATTAGCAGGCTTGGTGGTGTTTGCCTGCAATCCTAGAGGTTTGGGAGGCTGAGGCAGGAGGATGGCAGCCTCGGCGACTTAGAGAGGCTGGAGGATGGCCAGCCTCGGCGACTTAGCAAGGCCCTAAGCAACTCAGCGAGACCCTGTTTCTAAATAAAATATAAAAAGGGCTGGGGACGGGGCTCACTGGGTTCAATCCCCCGGTACCAAAAAACAAAATAAAACATCTTCATGGTTTTTTTAGATCTATGAGCTGAAAATCATGGCTTAGAAAAGTGACCATTTTTTCAAAAAAAAAGATATATTAGGATGACCGTGATCGTTTCTGGTGCACTCAGTGCCTGGTGTGAACATTACGTGACTTCCAGGCTGTGGCTGTGATTAGAGAAAGGTCACTGTGGGACTTCAGTGTTGGGCACCACCAGGGACAGAGGACTCCCCGCTGTTGGTGGGGAAAACAAACCCAGTTTTAACTTCCAAACTCTGGCGACACACTCCTGACACCAGGAAGGCATGTGTGTGTGTGTGTGTGTGTGTGTGTGTGCGCGCGCGCGCGCGCATGGCAGGTTTTTTCGTTTGTTTTTGTTTTTGTTTTTTTGCCATCCACCAAGCAAGCAAAGCAGCCGCGGGGCCACCATCTGGGGTCTGCTACCCGATACTGTCAGGAGACCACAGGTCGAAGCTTCAGGCCCCAGGACGGTGTCCCCATTTCCCACGTAAACTGCAAATTCCAGATTGCTCTCCCCGAGCTCCGGACCCCCTGAGCCTGACTTCTGGTTCCTGTGACGTCCTCCTCAGACTCGGTTAATTTTGCTAGACTGCCTCAGGGAAGTCAGGGACAGATTTTGTTTACTGCTTTGATTGTAAAGAACATGACAAGTTCTGGCAAGGGGGCTCACAGCAGAGTTCGTTCGTTCTTTCTTTTTTTTCGTGTGTGTGTGTGTGTGTGTGTGTGTGGTACTGGGGATTGAACTCCGGGGCATGTGACCACTGGGCCACGTCCCCAGCCCTTTTTTGTATTTTAATAGAGACAGGGTCTCACTAATTTGCTTAGGGCCAAGTGGCTGAGGCTGGCCTCCAACTCGCGACCCTCCTGCCTCAGCCTCCAGAGCTGCTGGGATCACAGGCGTGGGCCGCCGTGCTCAGCTCGTGGTGATCGCGGAGCTTCTGGGGACACGTCACAGCCACACCATGACAATGGCCAGCGATGTGATCGGTCGTTCCTGTACAACGAAGCCTCCGTAAAAAACCCAACGTGATGGGGATTGGAGTGCTTGCAGATGGAAGTTTCTGGAAGGTAGCCCCCTGGGGCGGGCCTGGAACTCCACACCCCTTCTCTGACAGCGTCTCTTCATCTGAGTCCTTTGCAATACCTTTAATCAATCAATCAATCTGTAGCCATTCATTTTTGGAGCATGGGGGAGAGAACCCAGAGCTTCAGATATGCCAAGAAAGACTCTGGCCGGGCGCGGGGGCCACGCCTGGCGTCCCAGCACTTGGGAGGCTGAGGCAGGAGGATCATGAGTTCAAAGCCAGCCTCAGCCGTGGCGAGGCACTTGGCAGCTCAGGGAGACCCTGTCTCTAATAAAATACAAAAAAGGGCTGGGGACGTGGCCCAGGGGTCACGTGCCCCTGAGTTCAATCCCCGGTACCAAAGAAAAACAACACACTAGCCCGGGGGAGAATCTGCAGCCGGCCTCGGTCACGCCCTTGAGGTCTCATTCAGAACCTGGGGACCTTGACCACGCAGTCTCAACTCCCTTCTCGTCCGTAGGGAATCTGTCATGCACATTTAACCTTTTCTGATATGAGCACTTAGACGATTTAAGATGGGGTTACATCCCAATACCGAATAAAACCATGATAGACTGCAAAGACCATAAGTGACAAGTGCATTTTAATCTGCCTCCTCCTGAACCGCGGAGTTTGGCGACAGGAGACCCTGTGGGTGCCCCCGTGATTTCTTGCCCGACTGCGGCTCACGCCTGCACCGAGGTGAGTTCACTGCCCGCAGCTCACCTGGGAAAAGACCAAAACATAAAATATGATTTTTGCTGAATGCATTTCACTTTCTCACCATCCTAGTGTCGGAAAAAAAACCCACAACTCTAACCATTGCAAAGGTAGGACCGTCTGCATGTGTGTGGGGAATGGGGTGTCGCGGGGGGCGGGGGAGGGTTTTGTGTTTTATTTTTTAATTTTTTTTAATTTTTAAATTTTTGATACCAAGGATTCAACCAGGGGTGCTTAACCACCAAGCCACATCCCCAGCCCTTTTTAAAATTTTTCTATTTGGAGACAAGATCTCGCTAAGTTGCTCAGGGCCTTGCCAAGTCGCTGAGGCTGGCCTCCAACTTGCAATCCTCCTGCATCAGCCTCCCGAACTGCTGGGCCTATAGGTGTACGCCACCACAACAGGTTGGGATTGAGGGTTAATACACAGAATTGACTCGCCCAGTTACGGACGCTGAGAAGTCCCGAGATGTGCAGCCAGCAGCCTGGCGGCTGAGAAGGCTGCTGTCGTTCCTGTCCTCGAGGCCCGAGGACTCCGAGTCAACAGTGGCCTGCCTGCGGGCGGGCAGGAGAAGACAAAGGTCCCAGCAGAGTCCCCTTTACTCAGTCTTTCTACTCTGTTCAGACCCTCAACTGATGAGACGAGGCTCACCCTCATTAGGGAGAGCACTCTCCTTTGTTCAGCCTACAGACTCAAGTGCGCACCCCAACCGGAAGCACCCTCATGGCCACACCCGGAGTAACGCTCCACCGAATGTCTGGGCACCTGGGGTCTGTGCTGAGAATCAGCTGCAGAGCGTCAGACCGGCGGCCCAGGTGGGATGGGTGGCAGGTCGCAAGAACTGCTGTAGGGCACCGTGGGTCTAAGGCATGGCAGGCCAGGGCCAAGGGGACCCCGCAGCAGCCCCGCGTGCACACAGTGGGGCCACCGCTGCAGAAGCGCACCCCACCAAGCCCAGCAGCTCCGGACGCCCCGCTGAGCATGCGCGCAACCCACGGCCACCTCCCGCTTCCGACCCGGGGAGAAAAGCGCCGGCAAACCAGACTCAAGAACGGACCAATGGCGTTAGGAGAGTCCCAAACCCTAATTAGCATAAACTTGGACCAATGGCGTCTGTATGTTTCCGAACCCTAATTAGCATAAACTTGGACCAATGGCGTCTGTACGTTTCCGAACCCTAATTAGCATAAACTTGGACCAATGGCGTCTGTACGTTTCCAAACCCTAATTAGCATAAACTTGGACCAATGGCGTCTGTACGTTTCCAAACCCTAATTAGCATCTGCTTGGATGGCTGGGCAGCCAAGGGCTATATAAACCCCTGGGCTGGCGCCGCGCCACTGAAACCAACTGGCCTGGGTCAGGTCTTGCCGTGGTGCTGAGCTGCAGAGGTTCCTCTGTTCGCAGCTGTGGGGAATCAAGTTGAAGCTCAAAACTCTTGCCAGGTGCCCTTGCGCGACTGGGGAGGCTGAGGCAGGAGGATCTCAAGTTGGAGGCCAGCCTCAGCAAAGGCGAAGGACTAAGCATTGGCGAGACCCTGTCTCTAAATAAAATGCGAAATGGGGCTGGGATGTGGCTCAGTGCTCGAGGGTCCCCCCAACCCCCCAAAAAACTGTAGTTTCGGTAAGACTGTCTTGTCTCAGAATCAAAAATAAAGGGGAGGGGGTGTAGCTCAGTGGTAGACCATCCCCTGGGTTCGGTCCACACTACTGGGGGCAGGAGATGAAGATTAAAACTCTAAACACTCCTTTTCATGTTTAAAAGACTAATTTTGTGCCAGGCGCGGTGGCGCATGCCTATGATCTCCGTGGCTTGGGAGGCTGAGGCAGGAGGCTCGCCAGTTCACAGCCAGCCTCGGCAACTCAAGCTGGGGATGAGGCCCAGTGGTGAGGCCCCTGAGTCCGATCCCCGGTACAAGGAGGAGGGAGGGGACCCGGCATGAGGGAAGGAGGGATGCGCTGGATGGGAGGAGGGGACGGGAGGGGACAGGACTGGGACAGGCAGTGGAACGCTAGGACGTCACTTTTCCCTTGTTCACGTGTGAACACGCGACCGGGGACTCACAGCACGTCCACCCACAGGGACGGGAAGCGACACTGCGTGTACGGGACAGTCAGAAGGCAGCCGCTGCCACCGGAAGCCAGCACAGACAGAGAACTGGAATGGCGCGGCCTGCGCGAGTCCCTGTGCGGGGACTCCAGGAGCAGCCACTGCGCTCGGAGCAAGCGCTGGCCTCTCGCGGAGCGGGAGACGCGCTGGCCGGGGACAGCTCGTTTCTGAAATGACGATGACCTGATGCCTGAGCACGTGCTGGGCGTCTGAGCCCTGCGAACGCGGCCTCCCGGGGTCGGATCATTGTGCGTTGGAATCTTTTCTTTGGGGGGATACTGAGGTTTGAATCTAGGGGTGCTTAACCACTGAGGCCCACCCCCAGCCCTATTTTGTATCTTATTTAGAGACAGGGTCTCGCTGAGTTGCTGAGGGCCTTGCTAAATTGCTGAGGCTGGCCTCCAACTCGCGATCCTCCTGCCTCAGCCTCCCGAGCCACTGGGATGACAGGCGTGCGCCTCCACCGCCCGGCCTGCATTGAAATCTTAATACGTGACTAAAGCCACCTGGATGCCAACGTGCTCCAACTGACCGAGCGTATCATACCTGTGCTGGCCGCCGTGGGCCTCCCAACACCGTGCATACAGCTGCTCCTGTTTTATAGATAACAAAATATCAAGGCGAAAGTAGAAACGCAAACTTGCGCGCCGTTTGCAGGGTGGGAAGGCAAGTGAGGGCCTCCAGCCCGGCAGAGGTGGGGGGGGGCATTTGCCGCCGGCCCGTCTTGCAACGTCTACAACAAACTCTGCTCGTCGCACTTGCTCTTTCTGGATGGATTTTTTTTTTTTTTTTTTTTTTTTTTGGTACTGGGGATTGAACTCAGGGCAACTCGACCCCTGGGCCACATCCCCAGCCCTTTTTTGTATTTTATTAGAGACAGGGTCTCACTGAGTTGCTAAGTGCCTCGCCATGGCTGAGGCTGGCTTTGAACTCGCGATCCTCCTGCCTCAGCCTCCCAAGTGCTGGGAGGACAGGGTGCGCCCGCCTGCTGGCCGTGGACAGTACAGTCTTCACGTGGGAGCGTGGCTTCTCCTGTGCACAGCCCACTCTCGGCAGCCAGCGGGGGCTAGGAAGCAGGGGCAGGCCCAGAGTGTGGGGGAACGGCCGTGTGTCAGTCAGCTATTGCTGCATAACAAGCAACCCCCAAACTTAAAGGTCTAGAGCAGAACATTCGCTGATTCTCCTGGAGGCCCCCGTCCCTGGGTGGTCCTATCAATCCTTGTGGGACTTGGCTGTGGTCAGTCGGTGGCTCGGTGGTGGCAGGGACAACTCGACGTCCTGAGTCAGTGGCACATGGACGCCCGTCTCTTACCTGGTTCCAGGTGGGCCTCTGCGAGACAGCCGCGGGGATGACTGTCCCTCTCTTCCCCAGGTCGAAGCAGGTCAGCGACCTGGCTCCGCCAGCTAGCAGGGACGGTGCCGCCGAGGGACACGGACTCGGGTAAGCACGAGTCACTGGGACCGTCATCCCCAGAAGCTGCGTCCTCAGCCGCGGGCACGCGGTCTCCATGGCAACCGCCCAGGACCCCTCCGGAGCCCCCGAGGGTGCCAGGGAGGTCTGGTGCAAGGGTGGGACCTCTGTCCACACGGGACTGGCACCACAGGCACCCCGTGACCTTCAGCTGTCACCCGGGCAAACATCAAAGACAGGGCGGACTTGCGCACCGCGGGGCCTCATCCAGAGAGTTCAAACAACTGAGACGGAGCGGCCTCCGGTGGGGCTGGGGACGGGGACAGGGACACGGAAATCACCGGGAACTCTCGTAGCAGGGGCGGGAAGACTCTTCCAGCAGTCCGCCACTCGAGGACAGCAAGGCCGTTACACGAGGACCCCACGAATGTTCTCGTTTCCTAACAGGAAGCAGCAGCCCAGAGAGGTTAAGCGACTCCTTGGAGGTTGCACAGCAAGCTGATGCAGCCAGCCCGTGCTGCCTGTGCCGCCCGCGGGCACTGCCGGGTTTGCTGCAGACTCTCAGAGTGTTCCTTGATTGGCGGCTCCTGCTTCATTAGTGCTTCCTGAGCAGCCCGCGCTGAATTGCGCGACTGGGCTCTTGTCATCCACTCCCGCGTCGGGGGTTTGTTCAGTAGGACAGCGGGAGAGGGGACTGGGACAGGGACGTGCCATCGCCTCCGCAGACAGAAGGCAGCTGTTCTCGCCACCGCCTGCCGCTCCGCGGCCACGTGGGGGTGCGGGGTCGGGACTAGGACACAGGCAGGCAGCACTGGACTCTGGATGTGCCACCAAGTCCCCATGTCACTGTCCCTCTCTGGCTCTCAGTGATCACTAAAAGTCTCCCCCAAGGCCGGGCGCGGTGGCCACGGCGCCTGTCGTCCCAGCAGCTGGGGAGGCTGAGGCAGGAGGATCGCGAGTAGGAGGCCAGCCTCATCACAGGTGAGGTGCTAAGCAGCTCAGCGAGACCCTGTCTCTAATAAAATACAAAAAAGGGCTGGGGACGGGGCCCAGGGGTCGAGGCCCCGAGTTCAATCCCCGGTACAAAAAAAAAAAAAAAAAGGAATTGGCCAATAGTGTTTCAGCGCCCGTCAGCATGAGCTGGGACCAGCGGCACTGGTCCTTTCGTCAAGCCCTGATCAGCACAGGCTGGGAGCAGTGGCGCTGGCCTAAGTGCTGCGTGAGCCCCTGGAGCGGCAACTGGAGGGGGAGCCTGCTACGGCCTTGGTGTGTCTGGGGGTCTGGTCCCGTTCTGCCATTGCACTCACTCATCTCGGTCTGGAGGGTTTTTGTTTGTTTGTTTGGTACTGGGGGTTGGGGGCACTCGGCCCCTGGGCCACATCCCCAGCTCTTTTTTTATTTTATTAGAGGCAGGGTCTCGCTGAGTTGCTACGGGCCTCGCCATGGCTAAGGCTGGCCTCCAACTCGCGATCCTCCTGCCTCAGCCTCCCAAGGGCTGGGATGAGAGGGGTGTGCCACCGCACCCGCCTGTTTGTTTTTAATGTAAATTCAGGAGACAAGAACCCTCGAAGACATTGACAGCGAGCTGCTGGGGTGACCTACAGCAAACCTCGGAGGGCATCGCTACCATGGAGAATTGTAGCTCTTCCAGGCCACGGAGACCCCACCTCACGCAGACCACGCCCGGCGGCAGAGGCAGAGCACTCGAGTGTATCCGTTTAGCAGGAAGAGAAGAGGGAGCTGCCTCTCCAGGCCCCCTGCCAGTCTGTCTCTGGCTGACCTGGAGTAGACCGATGCAAAAAAAGGAAAAAGAAAAATCCGAGATTCACGTCCACACGAGCTGGCCGGGAGGTGCTGGTCTGCCCTGGCTGGTGCGGACAGTCGGAGGCGGCGGGGACGCAGGCCTGGGGAGGGAGCCCTGGGTGCCGGCAGGTCACCTCTGAGCCTCGGTTTTGTAGATGATAAGGCAGGTGCTGGCTGCGGCTGGGGTCAGCGGCAGCGCGCTCGCCTCGCACGTGCGCGGCCCGGGTCCGATCCTCAGCACCACGTGAACATGAATGCACTGCATTGCGGACGACTAAAGTGAATAAATATTTTTTTTTTAAAAAGGGGGGGCTCCCTTCCAGGAGCAAGTGCAATCAGGCAGGGAGAATCTTTAAAAATAAATAAATGAAACAAACACGTGCTGAGCCGGGCGGGTGCGGTGGCCACGCCTGTCATCCCAGCACTTGGGAGGCCAAGGCAGGAGGCTCGCGAGTTCTGTTTTCTTTCTTTCTTTCTTTCTCCTTTCTTTTCTTTTTTTTCTTCCTCTCCTGCATGCTCAGCAGGTCCTTGGTATTTGCACGTCCTCTAGGGTCACTAAGTTCTCATTCTGGGCCGGGAGCAGTGCAGCATGCTGTGATCCCAGTGATTTTTTTTGTTTTTATCTTTTGGGGTTTTTTTGTACCAGGGATTGAACCCAGGGGCCCTCGACCACTGAGCCACATCCCAGCCCTATTTTGTATTTGATTTAGAGACAGGGACTCACTGAGTTGCCGAGGCTGGCCTCCAACTTGCAGTCCTCCTGCCTCAGCCTCCCGAGCCACTGGGAGGACAGGTGTGTGCCACCGCGCCCAGCCAGATGTAGGGATTTCTCATTCCTTCGGACATCACCAGGTGACCAGGTTGGTTTGGGGTATAGACAGTATCTTTGCAGGAAGTGCTGGGGCCGAGAGGCAGGGTCATTTCTAAAGACCAACTCGCTCCTGTGAAAAAGTCGGTTCAGGGACTGAGGCTGGGGCTCAGCGGTAGAGGGCTCGTCTCAACATGTGTGAGGCCCTGGGTCCGATCCTCAACACCACATAAATAAAGGTAGCCAGGCGCGGTGGCGCACGCCTGTCATCCCAGCACTTGGGAGGCTGAGGCAGGAGGATCGCGAGTTCAAAGCCAGCCTCAGCCATGGCGAGGCACTTAGCAACTCAGTGAGACCCTGTCTCTAATAAAATACAGAACAGGGCTGGGATGTGGCCCAGTGGTCGAGTGCCCCTGAGTTCAATCCCTGGTACCAAAAAAAAAAGAAAAAGAAAGAAAAAGAAAACAAAAAGGTATTGTGTTGCCGCCTGAAGCGATGGCCGCTTGGAGCAACGAAGCCGCGGGAAGAAGTTCAGAGGCGAACTGGAAACAAACAGCTTTTTATTCTGATAACTTTTCTCTCTGGCGCTAACAACGACTAACACGCACGACACACACCACCAAAATGGCGCTGACCCGATCACCAATCTTGGCTGAAGTCACTCAAGATCCTGGGCCAAGTCCCGTGAGACTACGGAAGGTGGCAATGCCTAAATCTCCATGGCTCATAGTCAACCGCAATTCAAGCCATCTCCCCAAACAGGGCTCTTGCAGTATTGTGTTCTCCTACAACTAAAAAATATCAAAAAAAAAAAAAAGTTCAGGGACGGCTGGAGGAATCACCCAGAACACCAGCAGTTATCCCCTGCTTGCTCCCCCCGCGCCACAGACCCACCCACCACGTGTTTGTCACTTTCCATGACTATAACAAATATCTGAGATCATCAGCTTATAAAGAGAAAAGGTATATTTTAGCTGCATCTATGATCAGCTGGCTCTGTGATTGTTATTTTGAGGTGGGGTGGTTACTGGGTATTGGACGCAGGGGCACTCGACCCCTGAGCCCCATCCCCATTTTATTTAGAGACAGGGTCTCACACTGAATTGCTGATTCTGGCCTCCAACTTGCGATCCTCCTGCCTCGGCCTCCCAAGTGCTGGGATGACAGGTGTGCGCCACCGCGCCTGGCTTAGAATGCTATTTTTAACAGGCTCCCAAACACAATAGCTTATACAACCGCTTGCTTCTTCCGCACTAGGGCGTGCACCCTGCTCAGTGGTGGGAACACGTCCCCAGCCTCCAGCGCTCCCCGGGTCACCTCCCTTCTCAGCCATCGGACAAAACTGAAAAAACCTTCTTACCCGGACCAGCCTCTCCCTCCTGGACCTCAGCTCCCAGGTCCAGCCTGCCCCAGACCACCTTCTCCCTTCAGAGGGTCGCCTCTGGTTTCCCGAATGCCGGAGCAAGTTCTCTGAGATTCATCCTCAGTCACACTCGCTCACTCACACTGCTGTTAAACGTTACTGTTCTCCTGCCAGGCATGGTTGCGTATGCCTGTAATCCTAGCAGGATTGGAGGCTGAGACAGGAGGATCAGAAGTTCAAGGCCAGCCTCAGCAACTTAGTGAGGCCCTAAGCAACCTAGTAAGACCCTGTCTCAAAGTAAAATAAGAAGAAGCCGGGCGCGGTGGTGCACACCTCACATCTCATAGGCTCTGGAGGCTGAGACAGGAGGATCGTGAGTTCAAAGCCAGCCTCAACAAAAGCAAGGCCCTTAAGCAACTCAGGGAGACCCTGTCTTAAATAAAATGCAAAATAGGGCTGGGATGTGGCTCAGTGGTCGGGTGCCCCTGAGTTCAATTCCAGTACCAAGAAGGAGAAGGAGGAGGAGGAGGAGGAGGAGGGAAGGAGAAAGGGGGCTGGGGGTGGAGCTCAGCGGTAAGTTGCCCCTGGGATAAATCCCTAGTGCCCCTCCCCCAGTCTTCCCCTTGGCTGCGAGCTTATCCCGTCTCTGACCTTTGAACCCTTTTGTGCCCCCATTCGTTCTATAGGACGGTGGCGCCCCAGCTG
This sequence comes from Tamias sibiricus, assembly GCA_025594165.1. Taxonomy (NCBI): domain Eukaryota; kingdom Metazoa; phylum Chordata; class Mammalia; order Rodentia; family Sciuridae; genus Tamias; species Tamias sibiricus. The sequence continues at coordinate 28,179,400 of CM046675.1, read as the reverse complement.
GCCCCGGTGATACAGGGCTGTTCATCGAGCATAAACTGCTTAGACTGGAAGCTCGATAGGTAGGGACTCTGTCGATGAGCGACATGAGTGTCCCTTGTTCGCTTCTCCACGAGGTGGCAGATGAGCCCAGTGAGCTGCCCAGGCCACTGTGTGGGCAGGTGGCCGCGCCTGGGTTTAATTCAGGCCTGAAGTCCTGATGAAATCAGGGCGAAGACGGTGCCGCCCGTCAAGGCGACCCTGCGGTCAAGCGGCCAGCGCTCCTCTGACGCCCCTGCCTTTGCCTGGCGCGCTCCGCCCTGGCACCCCGCAGCCCCGGGCCACCGGGATCCCAGCTGCCCGGCCCTGGCAGCGCGCTGGTCAGCTGCTCCCTGTTGGGTCGGTGGACACGGCCCGCGGACAGAGGCCCATTGTCTGCGCTCTCTGGAGCGCTATTGTTGGGTGCCCCACGGGCACCCCCAGCTGTCGCCTGCTGGGTCGTCACGGGGGTGGGGACGAGCATGGGCGCAGATGCCCGAGCGCGCCCTGGGGCCTGGGCCGCCGGCCGGCTCTGCGGACAGGAAACCCAGGCTGGGGCAGGACGTGCGCGGGGAGCTCCCGCCCGGGGCCGAGCTGCCCAGGCGGCACGGGGCGGAGGGCTGCGACCCGGGCGGGCGTCCGAGCGGCCTCGGAGCCAGAGGGATCGCGACTTCTAGGGAGGACCCGGGCGACGCCTCCGTCCCCAGGGCTAAGGTCCCGGAGCGCAGACGCGGGCCCGGAGTCACCCGGCGCGCCGGCGGCACCGCCCGCCCGGAACGCAGGTGCTTCCCACTCGCTGTCCCGGGCTTCTGCCCAACTTGAGAGCGCGGGTGAGAGGCGTACGCGGGGGCGGGGCGCGGCGTGGCCACGCCCCCTGGGCCGCCGCCGCACGTTCCGCCTCTCTGGGACACGCCGGGGTGAAATGCCCCGCGGCCCTCCCCCGAGGGCGTGGCTATCCGAACGTTGTGGGATCCTATTGGGTATTAGTCGGCGGAGGGCGGGACTTTGGGTTGACGGCGCTGGGGGCGTGGCCTTCCGTCCGCGTTCGAGCTCCGCGCGGGCTTTCAGCCCTCTGTGACGCAGGCGCAGGCGCGGGGGGCGGAGTCGCGCGGAGCCCCGCTCCCCGGCCGAGGAGGCCGCGGCCAGGGGCGTGTCCTGGGAGGGCCCGCCCCGCCGCGCCCCGCTCCCGCGCCCCGCTCCCCCGCCCCGCCCGGCCCGGTGGCGGAGCGGCGGCCAGCGCAGGGAGGGCCCGGCCCCGGGATGTGAGTGAGGCGGGGCGGGGGCGGGGCGCCGAGCGCGGCCGGGGGTCCCCGAGGCCCCGGGGGGCGCGGGCGCGGGCCCAGTATGGCGGGCGAGGGTCGCCGCGGCCGGGCGCGCAGGGGGCGCGGGGGCTGCGTCGTGCGCGGCCGCCCCGCCCCGCCCCAGGCCCCGCAGCTGCGCAGGCGCCCCCGCGGCGGCCGCCCGGGTTTCCGGTCCCCCGCGGCGGCCGCGGTCCCGGCAGGGCCGCCGGCTCGGGAGGGGTCCCGACCGCGGGTCCCGCGCCTCGCCGCCCCCACAGCGCCGGCGGCCCGGGTGGTCGCGTGACCTTGGCCCCCCGGCCCCGGCGAGTCCCGGTGCCCCCAGGCTGCCGCGCGGCGGCTGCCCCTGGCCCGGCCGCCCCCAGCTCGTGCGGCCTGCTCTGGGCCCCGTCGCTGCAGGGCCCGCGGGGCGGGCGGCGGAGGGCGCTGCAGCCTGGCGACCCGCGTGTCGCCCCGCAGGCCGCACTGCAGCCAGCTGTACCAGCCCGTGCCCGAGAGCCGCTGGCCCATCGTGTACTCGCCGCGCTACAACATCACCTTCCTGGGCCTGGAGCGGCTGCACCCCTTCGACGCCGGGAAGTGGGGCAAGGTGATCAGCTTCCTGAAAGGTAGGGCAGGCCCCGCGCCCGCGGTCCCCCCGCCCGCGGTCCCCACCCGCGCGGTCCCCACCCGCGCCCCCGCGGTCCCCACCCGCGCCCCTGCGCCCCCGCGGTCCCCACCCGCGCGCCCCCCCGCCGTCCCCACCCGCGCGCCCCACCCGCGCCCCCAGCACCAGCGCAGACTCGCTCGCCTCGGGACTCCACCTGACTGTCCCTGGCGCCCCTCCCGTGGCCAGAGCGTCTCTCCCAAACAGACCCCCAGGCAGCACGTGCCGTCTCGGGGTCGGTGGCTCCTACTGCTGGGACTTAAGCCCTCCCTGTCCCCCAGAGGCGCAGTGGGAAGGCAGCTGGTTGAGGCTAGGCACAGGGACACTGAAGTTGGAAGGAGTCACGACCCAACCAGAGAGCCTGGGACGCGGGCAGATGGATGTGAGGGCCCAGGGAGGTCGCACACAGGCCCCCAGCACCCTGGAGGCCGGGAGCCAAGTCTGCAGCCCCCTCATCCTGGACACTCCTGAGCCCCTGGGTGACACTCTGCAGCTCGCTGTTTGAACTGTGGCTCAGGATCCAGGCTCTGGTGTCGGTGGGGGTCACGCCTCGCAGCAGAGGGCGCGGGGTGGACATTCGCTTGTCCCCGCAGCAGGGGCCCTTAATTGAGAGGAGGAGGACTGTCGCCCGGGGAGGTGAAGCAGTGGGTGTTTTTTGGATTCATTCCTCCACTCGACCCCACCCCTGCTGATCGCACCACGGAGAAGGGTCCGCTTTGGGGTGATCCTGTCTGGAACCCCTGAGCCCAGTTCTCTGTGCACACAAGCCAGAGCAGGTCCTGGGCCGAGTCTGTGGATCCAGTTAGAGGTCAATGACCCGCTGCTTCCCACCGTGTCCACGCATCTCCGTGTGTGTGTGCGTGTGTGTGTGCGTGTGTGTACACATATCCATGTGTATATTTTGGCACCGGGGATTGAACTCGGGGCACTCGACCACTGGGCCACATCCCCAGCCCTTTTTTTTTTTTGTATTTTATCAGAGACAGGGTCTCACTGAGTTGCTAAGTGCCTCGCCATTGCTGAGGCTGGTTTGAACTCGCGATCCTCCTGCCTCGGCCTCCCGAGTGCTGGGATGACAGGCGTGCGCCACCACGCCCAGCCTTCCAGGGCTGATTTCTGAGGAGGACTCTTTGAAATCGGCTCCCTAGGTCATGACTTCTCTAGAATCCAGAGCGTTGATCATGCATCACGGTCTGGTTCTCCCTCCTCTCAGTCTTAGGTTTTCTTCTTTCTTTTTATTTACTTATTTATTTTTTGTAACTGGGGATTGAACCCCCGGGCGCTTTACTACTGAGCCACATCCCCAGCCCTTCCTGTTTTTCTTATTTTGAGACAGGGTCTCGCTAAGCTGGTTAGGGCCTAAGTGGCTGAGGCTGGCCTCCAACTTGCGATCCTCCTGCCTCAGCCTCCGGAGTGGCTGGGGTTGCAGGCGTGGGCAGCAACCACATGTTCTTTTGCAAAATGGAGCAAATCTTGTCCACGTAAGGGGGACGGGAACAAGGCCGTGTTGCTCAAACGCCAGTCACCTGCAGGCCACTCCTGGACCCTGCGCCTCTCCACACCGCCTCTTCCGTTATTTCCTGGGTGCTGTTGATGACTTGGCCTCGGGTGGTTGTCCTTGTTTTTTAACAAACTTCAGCCTGACGTAAGAGGAAGCAGGTGTCACCCAAGTGGCGGAGCCGCCTCACCTGCCAGCCGCGAGGGCAGCAGTGTGACCGCGGCCGGTGACCGTGGCCTGGCCGTGCCTCACCTGCTGCTCGCGGTTGGGAGAGGCTGTGAGCGGAGGTTGGGGGCGCGAGGAGAGGCCCCGCTCTCCAGAGCCACCCAGGACGTCACCGAGGGTGGGAGAGTGGCCAGGGAGCGTGTCACCTGGGAGTCGCCTCCGCTGACCCTGACCGCCTGCCTCTGAACGTCCCCTGGCCCGTCCTGGGTCAGTCCTGGTGCCCGGGGACTCGAGGCCTGCGTGGCCCAGCGTCGCCCCCACCAGGGCCCTGGCGGTCAGCCCCTGGTCAGCCCCAGGCGGTGGCGTGCCCCGGGCGGTGAGGCGGCGGCTCGGAGGCCGGGGGCAGCGGCTCTGTCTGTCTGTCTGTCTGTCTGTCTGCAGAGGAGAAGCTGCTGGCGGACGGCATGCTGGTGGAGGCGCGCGAGGCCTCGGAGGAGGACCTGCTGGTGGTGCACACGCGGCGCTACCTCAACGAGCTCAAGGTGCGCAGGCCGGCCCCCGCGGGCACCCGGCCCGGCACGCACAGCCCCGGCCACCCTGTCCTGTTCCCGATGGGGGAGGAGCGTGGGGTCCCCGGCTCCCAAGAGGAGAGAGGCCACAGAAAGCCGCCTTCGTGCGTAGCGGGCCCCTCTGCAGGGGACCGGGGGTCAGGGGTCAGCTGGGCGCTGTGGCGCACGCCTGGAATCCCAGCAGCTTGGGAGGCTGAGGCAGGAGGATTGCAAGTTGGAGGCCAGCCTCAGCAACTTAGCAAGGCCCTAAGCAACTGAGCAAGATCGTGTCTCTAAGTAGAATATAAAACAGGTTGGGGATGGGGCTCAGGGGTAGAGCACTTGCCTCGCACGTACCAGGCCCTAGGTTCAAACTCCAGGACTACCCAAACCAAAACAAACCAAAACAAAAAAGAACCTTTAAATTAGCCAGGCGTGATGGCACCCACCTGTGATCCCAGCAGGTTGGGAGGCTGAGGCAGGAGGATCACAAATTGGAGGCCAGCCTCAGAAACTCAGTAAGACCCTAAGAAACTGAGCAAGACCCTGTCTCTAAATAAAATATACAAAGGGCTGGGGTGGGGCTCAGTGGGTGAGCGCCCCGGGTTCAGTCCCTGTTTCAAAAAAGAAAGAAAAATATTAAGAAAAGAAACGAGGGTTTTCCCCTGAACCATCTGCTTCTTGGAGCGGAGTCGCTTCTTCTGCGTTGGTGACTCTCAGACTGCGCTCTGAACGGACCCAAGATGAGCCGGGGTGGGCTGCGGGCTCCAGGCCGCACGCGTGAGGCACTTCTAGGGAAGGGGCCGCGCCTGGCCGCCTCCTTCCAAAAGCCCAAAGCAGCGCTTGCCCGTGGGGGGTTAGGGTTCAGAGGCGCCAGCAGGCGAGGCCCCGGTGCAGAGCTGAGGCCAGGCCCAGGAGGAGACGCAGGTCTGCCAACTGAAAGGGCGAATGGAGGGCGCAGATGAGCTGCACGGGTAGCTTGGAGCTCCCTGGCAGCCAGAGCGAAAGGTGAAATGTGACAGTTTTCCACAATACCGTTAAGGTGAAGAGCGCGTCACGCCGCACATCAGAGGCCAGTGCAGTGCTGAGCACAGGAGAACGAGGCGGCAGGGTTCCCTGCCCCCGTGGAGCTGCCTTTCAGCTGTGGGTGTTCCAAAGAACCGCACGAGAGCACCTTGGGTGGCGTACGCCTGTCATCCCAGCAGCTCAGGAGGCTGAGGCAGGAGGATCGCAAGGTGGAGGATAGCCTCAGTAACATAGCAAGGCCCTCAGCAATTTAGCAAAACCCTGTCTCAATATGAAAATTGAGGATGGCTCGTGTAGTGGCCAGGACTGGGGCACACACCTGTCATCCCAGCGGCTCAGGAGGCTGAGGCAGGAGGATCGCAAGGTGGAGGCCAGCCTCAGCAACTTAGGCCCTAAGCAACCCACTGAGACCCTGCCTCTAAATAAAGTCTGAAAAAGGGCTGGGATGTGGCCCAGTGGCCGAGTGTCCCTGGGTTTGTTCTTCAGTATTATTATTATAAATCAGTTATAACCAGCGGACGCCCCTGACCACGAGGAGGGCGTTCCCTGCGGGCAGTTGGCCTGCGTCCATCTTGCCCTGCCGCTGAGCGGGCGTGCTCCCGTGTCCTCTCCTGTGCTTCTGCTCCGTGGGTAGAGGTCACCACGCGACCAGGGGCGCGGCCGGCCCCCGACAGCACTCCTGGGTCGAAGCTCTGGGGGTGTCCCCGGGGAGCCCAGGCCGCAGGAGCGCGGCCCCGCGCAGCGAGGGGGCGGCCCGGAAGCTCCAGGGCTGCCCTGGCCGGCTGCTCCGCAGAGGTGGCCCGCAGCCCGCTGGGGTGGAGGCCCTGACTCCTGGCCGGGGGGGGGGGGGGGGGGGGGGGCGGCCCCCTGCGTTGACCCGCGGGTGGAGGCCCCTGAGGCTGGCCTCACGGCCTGGCCGAGGCTATCCCAACCGGGGCAGATGCCCGCGGGGTGCACTGGGCTGGAGCCGCCCTCGGCCACCCGGGCCTTAGAAGCAGAGCCCGAGGCGGCGACCCAGGTGTGGCCTGGGCGGGAGAGGGCCGGGGAGGACGCTGCCACCTAGTGAGGGACGCAGACGTCCCCGGGACACACTGGAACCTCCGATGGGGACAAGTGCCGCGCGGGCGGCAGCGCAGGGCCAGCGCGGGCCTGGTTTGCAGGACGCAGAAGCACAGAGAGGGCGAGCGCCGCACCCGGAGTCACACAGCCCGGCGGGCCTGGGCCTGTCCCCCTCCGCCCGGCCTGGCCAGAGCCCTCGCCCGGCGAGGTGACGGCCTCCTGGCACTGCCCGCTGCCCTGTGCCCGCTGCCCCCCGCCCCGCCTCCTCACCTCTCGAGAGCGGCCTGGGCCCGGGAGGCTCCGCTGCCTGAGGGCCGCGGGTGGCCCTGCCTGCCCTGCCCTGCCCTGCCCTGCCCTGCCCTGCCCGGCCCTGCCCTGCTTTTCCTTCTGTTTACCGTTTGGTCCGGGGTCGCCCTTTGTGCATCTGATCTAGACACGGCGTCTCGCTGAGCTGCTCAGGGCCTCGCTAAGTGCCGAGGCTGGCCTCCAACTTGCAATCCTCCTGCCTCAGCCTCCCGAGGCGCTGGGGTCACAGGCGTGCGCCGCTGGCCCTGGCTCCTGGCTCCTCCATCCTGGGCTGGCTGCCCTGCCCAAAGTCGCCTTCTGACCTCGACCCTGCGTTTGTGTGACGCCTGTCCACTGTCCCCTGACCCCGCCCAGCACAGCCTCGCCCTGGCCCTCAGCCTCGCACTCTGCGCACCAGCTCCTGACCGCGGCCTCCTGCTGGCGCGAGGCCGTCCCTGTCCCTGTCCCCGAAGGCGCTGGCTGGGTGTTCACAGGTACCTGTCCCTGTCTCTGTCCCCGGCAGGTGCTGGCCCCCGGCTCTTGCGGGGTGGTGAGCGGGGACGCGGCCTGATGCCCCTCAGCCAGGCGGGTGGGGTCTGGCCCCGCGGCCAGCGCTGTGCCCATTTCCTGGGCACTTGGAGGTGGCCGGCGTGCGCGGGTGGCCTGGCCGCTCGTCCTCTGGGTGCCCAGGCCCAGGGCCCCCGCAGCTGGGGAGGCGCCCGGGCTTCTGCCGCCTGGTGTATGGGCAGGGCGGACTCCAGGAGCCGGGGACCTGCAGGGCCGGAGGGTCCCTGGCCAGTGGCCTGGAGCCGGCCGGGCTGCCCCGCTGTCCCTGGGAGCCTGCTGCAGTTCCCGCTGTGGACACAAGAGGGCAGCCAAGGGCTTCGAGGCGCCTAGGAACGGGCCGGCCTGGCTGGAGGAAGGCAGAGGCCAGCTGTTCCTGACCAGGCGGACGGGGTGCTGCGGCCTCGCCCTCCCGGCCCCTCCCTCTGTCCCTTCCTTCCTTCCATACCAGAGACTGAACCAGGAACTCGTCACCACTGAGCCACGTCCCAGCCCTTTTCATTTTGAGACAGGGCCTCGCTAAGTTGTGAGGCCGGCCTCCAACTTGCAGTCCTCCTGCTTTGGCCTCCCGGGTGGCTAGGATCATAGGCGTGCACTGCACCTGGCCGTGGCTCTCGCTTCTTGCCGAAGGAAGAGCATCTGACCAGGGAGCTGGGCCCCGGGCCTTCGGACCATCTGGGCACCGAGAGGGCGTCTGATGTGTTTTGTTTGGTACCGGGGATTGAGCTCGGGCCCTTGACCACTGGGCCACCTCCCCAGCCCTTTTTTGTATTTTATTAGAGACGGGGTCTCACTGAGTTGCTCAGGGCCTCGCCTCTGCCGAGGCTGGCCTCCAACTCGCGATCCTCCTGCCTCAGCCTCCCAAGTGCTGGGATGACAGCCGTGGCCACCGCGCCCGGCTAGGGCGTCTGATTCCCTGTGCCCTGGTCTCTTCCCACAGTGGTCCTTCGCCGTGGCCACCATCACGGAGATCCCCCCCGTCATCTTCCTGCCCAACTTCCTCGTGCAGAGGAAGGTGCTGCGGCCCCTCCTCCGGACCCAGACGGGAGGAACCATCATGGTAGGTCGGTGGCACCCAGAGCCGTCCGCCTCTGCCCGGCGGCAGGAGGCCCCTCTCTCCAGAGCCCTGTCCCGTCTGGGGGCGTCAGGGTGCGCTGCTCCCCAGCTCCTGTTCCGCATTTGCCGTGTGGAGCCTCCGTAGCTGCTGGCGTGGAAGACGCCTCTCCCACCGCAGACTAGGCTCTGCCGGGCACAGAGCTGCACGCCTGGCGTCTCAGCTACTCGGGAGGCTGAGGCAGGAGGATCACAAGTTGGAGGCCGGCCTCAGCCACTTAGCGAGGCGCTGAACAACTCAGCGAGACCCCGTCTCTCAGTAGAATACAGAGGGCTGGGGACGGGGCTCAGTGGCCGAGGGCCCAGGGCTCACCCCCTGGCACCAAGTCAAGTCAACCCCACCCCCCGCGGTGACCGCTCTTGGCTCACCCGAGCTCCTGCGCAGCCGTGGAGGGCCCGGCCCTTGCTGCCCCTCGGCTGGCCAGCCTGGCCCTGTCCCGAGGGCTGGGGGCGGGGCTCCTGCGTCCCCACTGGGAGTTGGCTGGAAAGTCCTCCGTGGGCAGGAGTGGAGGCCCAGCCTCCACCCGCGCCCTCCGCTTGCCTCCACAGGCGGGGAAGCTGGCCGTGGAGCGGGGCTGGGCCATCAATGTCGGTGAGTGCCGGGCCTGGGTGTGTCCAGCTGGCCTGGGAGGGGCCCGGGGACAGGAAGGAGCCTGGGGGCAGCTGCCCCCGGCGCCACCTGAAGTCCTTGGTGCAGCGACTTGGGGCCGGCCGGCTCCTGGGGCTCCGTGGCGGCCTGGCTGTGGGCCTGTCCTGGCCCGCCCAGGTGTGGACGGCTCTGCCCTGACCCGGCCTCCGGGAGCCCAGAGGTGAGGCCGCGCCGAGCTGCGGCGGCCACGGGCTCCTGCAGGGCGGGGACTGAGGGGACTGGCCCTGCCGCGGCCTGACCGCCCGGCTGCCCTCGCAGGGGGCGGCTTCCACCACTGCTCCAGTGACCGCGGTGGGGGCTTCTGTGCCTACGCCGACATCACGCTGGCCATCAAGGTGCGTCCAGGGCCGGCGGGGGGCGGAGGGAGGGCCTGGGGGGACGGGCAGGGGAGGAAGGCGGCGAGGAGAAGACGGGGAGCGCGCGGGGCGCACACCTGTGATCCCAGCCGGTGGGGAGGCTGAGGCAGGAGGATCGCGAGTGGAGGCAGCCTCAGCAACCTAGCGAGGCCCGGCGCAGCTCAGCGCGGCGCTGTCCCCGCCAATGGAGGAGACTGGGCGGGGGTGTGAGGCCGGGGCTCCCCTGACCTCTGCGTGTCCACGGGAGCGGGTGGCCTGCCCCACCCAATCAGCTGTCCCGGGCGGTGACTTCCGGGCCCTGGGCACAAGGCTCACCTGTGTGCCCTCTGCCCTCGCCGGGCACTGGCTCTCCTCACGCCGCCCTCCCTGCCCTCGCAGTTTCTCTTCGAGCGCGTGGAGGGCATCGCCAAGGCCGCCATCATCGACCTCGACGCCCACCAGGTGAGACCCCACGCAGCCCCCAGGCCCCCGTGGCGGGGACACCCCTCCCTGGGCCACCCAGGGCGACAGGGCCCCTCCTGCCCTCCCTGCACCTCGCCGTCACCGCACAGGGGCTGTCCCCTGAAGCGCAGCCTGCCGGTGCTCTAGGCTCTGCTGTGGCTCCCTAGTGCTGGCTGACCCTCGGTGCCGCCCCTGTGGACACTTGTCCCTTAGGAGGACACTTGTCCCTTAGGTAGATGCCCACACACACTGCCAGGCCCCCTGAGGCCCCCGAGCTGGGGGTCTCCCGCACACAGGCACCTGCGTCTCAGGACTGGGCCAGGCGAGGCCTCCACCCAGGCGAGGGAGGGACACAGTGGCTGCGGGTGGCTGGCCCTGTCCACGCGCGTGGCCCCGCGGCGCCCCCTGCAGTGGCCTTCTCGCCTGACCCCGCACCCCCAGGCTGCAGCAGGAGGAGGCTGGCCTCCCGAAGGCCGCGCTGCCCCGGCCTCCTCGCAGCTCTCAGCAGGCCTGAGTCGGGATGCCAGCTCTGCCGCTGGGTGGCAGTGGGGCCTCTGTCCCCAAGGGCCAGCTCGCCGCCCAGGGCCGGGGAGGTGGGCGCGGGAGGACGGCGGGTCCTGCGTCCCCGGGCACGGCCTGTGAGCGCCTCCGCGCCCCCCAGGGCAACGGGCACGAGCGTGACTTCATGGACGACAGGCGGGTGTACATCATGGACGTCTACAACCGCCACATCTACCCCGGGGACCGCTTCGCCAAGCGTAAGCCGCCCCCGGTGGCCAGGGCACGCCTGCTGGGGCGGCCCGCCCCTGAGCGTCCTCCAGCCCAGACCCCTAGACGGCTCGGCCTTTCTCCTCAGCCTCCGAGGAGGCGGGCGTTGTTCCCCTTTGACACACAAGGAGACTGAGACCCGAGGAAGCCACTAGAGCTGGGCGCAGTGGCACACGCCTGTCATCCCAGCAGCTCGGGAGGCTGAGGCAGGAGGATGGCAAGGTGGAGGCCAGCCTCAGCAATTTAGCGAGGCCCTGAGCAACTCAGTGAGACCCTGTCTCTAAATAAATATAGAAAGGGCTGGGGAGGGGCTCAGTAGAGCACCCCAGGTTCAATCCCTGGTACACCCCCCCAAAAAAAGCAAAGCCACTAGAGCCACCTGAGACCAGTGTCCGCACATCAGGAGGGACCACTAGACTAGCAAAGAACGAAGGCGAGGCAGAAAAGCACGCCACAGGACGGCAGGAGTAGGTTCAGGGACGAGTCACTCAGAAATAAGTGAGCGCGGGTCAAACTCCTCCATCAGAGGCAGAGACTCGGATGAGGCTGAGCGCGCAGCCTGCCCTTGCTGCAGGCGGGGCCTCTGGTCGCTTTTTTCGCCCCTGTGACTAGATGCCTAAGATGACCCGCCTAGAGGAGGGACAGGCTGAGCTGGATCAGTGTGCTGGAGGCTCAGGGGTTGACTGGCTCCATGGCCTTGGGCCTGTGGCAGGGCAGCAGGTCATGGCTGGGAGCGCCTGGCAGCAGAGACAGGGAGGGGGTGGAGCCCCACCCAGTGACATCACTTCCTTTTGCTTGGCTCCACTTCTTAAAGGACCAGCCACGCCCCCAGTGACGTCACTTCCTTCCATTTGGCTCCACCTACTATTAAAGGTCCAGCCATTCCCTCAGTGACATCACTTTCTTTTGCTTGGCTCCACCCCTTAAAGGTCCAGCCACACCTCAATGACATCACTTCCTTCCATTTGGCTCCACCTCTTTTTTTAATATTTATTTTTAGTTACAGGTGGGCACAATGTCTTTATTTTACTTTACGTGGTACTGAGGATTGAACCCAGCGCCTCACGCATGCTAGGCGAGCGCTCTACCTCTGAGCCAAAACCCCAGCCCTTGGCTCCACCTCTTAAAGGTCCAGCTGCCTCACGGTGACATCACTTCCTCCCATTTGGCTCCACCTCTTAAAGGTCTGCCTACCTCACAGTGACATCACTTCCTCCTATTTGGCTCCACCTCTTAAAGGTCCAGCTACCTCACAGTGACATCACTTCCTCCCATTTGGCTCCACCTCTTAAAGGCCCACCTCCCTCACAGTGACATCACTTTCTTCTGCTTAGCTCCACCTCTTAAAGGCCCAGCCCCCTCCTAGTGCTGCCACAGGTTGTCTACCAAGCCTTTCCCCATGGCCTTTGGGGGTACCCCACGTCCAAACCCACTGTTAGGTGCGGTGAGTCTGGTGTGGGTGGGTCTGCCACCAGTATGGCCCGAGTGACCAAGTTCGGGGGCCCCGCGGTCCTCCCCACGCTGACCTCAGCCCCCGCCCTGGGCGCTGCCCGTCTCCCAGAGGCCATCAGGCGCAAGGTGGAGCTGGACTGGGGCGTGGAGGACGAGGAGTACCTCAACAAGGTGGAGCGGAACGTGGGCAAGGCGCTGCAGGAGCACCGCCCGGACGTGGTCATCTACAACGCGGGCACTGACGTCCTCGAGGGGGACCGCCTCGGGGGTCTGGCCATCAGCCCCGAGGTACGTCCCTGCGCTGGGGGAGAGGGCGCCCTCGGGAGCCGCAGCAGCCTGGAGCAGGGCTAGCTCTGCAGCAGGACTTCCCGGTGGGGGTCCGGCCTGAGCGCCCCGCCCCTCCCACGCAGGGCATCGTGAAGCGGGACGAGCTGGTGTTCCGGGAGGTCCGAGGCCGCCAGATCCCCATCCTCATGGTGACCTCGGGCGGGTACCAGAAGCGCACGGCCCGCATCATCGCCGACTCCATCCTCAACCTGCGCAGCCTGGGCCTCATCGGGCCCGAGTCGCCCAGTGGCTCGGCGCAGAGCTCGGACACGCCGCTGCTGCCCTCGCGGGTGCCCTGACCGGCCTGCGGGGGACCCCAGCCCACCCCCGCCCTGGCGCCGCTTCCGTCCCGGGGCCTTGGGGCCAGAGCCGGGCAGGAGGGCGCTGAGGCCTGGCCGCCCTGCACTGCCCCCCGGGGCCCAGGGTCCCTGTCCCGGGCAGCAGGAGGCCGAGGCCCGGGAAGACCCCACGTGGGGCCAGGGTCCGCCCAGGCCTGCGGAGGCTGCAGGGCCTCACAACGCGGAGAGGAGGCCCGGAGGCCCCTGCCCGGGCCTCGCGGTGTCTGTAGATGTCCCGGCGCGGGGCGAGGAAGGCCCTGCCGGGGTCCCTCCCCTCCAGCCGCAGGTGGCTTCATGGTGACGCGTCCCCAGCCGCAGGCGGAGTCTGGCTGTGGGGCCTGGGCAGGGTGCGGGGGTCCAGCCACCTGGGGTCCCCCGCAATAAAGCAAGGCCTGGACCTGCCCTGCAGGCCCCGTGTGGTGACGAGGCCGGGAGGCCGGGGACGCCTGTCCCTCCCACCAGCCGCGGGGTGGACTGGGGGCCTGGGGAGGGGACGGGAGGCGGCCAGGGAAGGCCGGGACGGGGGAGGGGCGGCCAGGGCGGGAGGCAGGGCCTCCATCCTGGCCTGGCGCTGGCAGGAGAGGCCGGAGTGGAGGCCGGGCGGGTCCTGGGGGCTGCGGTCCCCCCCCCCCCCCCCGGCCTCCCCAGGTCCCAGCTCTCCCCCGTCCGTGGGGCTGAGGGGCCGCCTCTGCCTGCAGGGGACACTTGGGCCTCTGGACGAGGGGTGAGGGCAGCGCCCGCCCCTCCAAGCCAGTGGCCGCCGCCTTGTCCAGGGCACGGGGCGGGCAGGGAAGTTGGCCAGTGGCCTGTCACCTGCCCTCCAGGGCGTGCCCACGGCCCCCGGTGTCCCTCACGCCCCTGCACTCGGGGCGGAGGGTCCCCAGGTCACAGGCTGCCCCAGGCCCCGCCTGCGACACCCCCGCCTGGTCCCACTGGGGACCCTGCGGCCTGGCCAGCGCTGACCCCCGTGTCCCGGCAGGCGCCTCTCTCTCAGAGCCGAGGCCAAGCGGGGACGGGGCGTCCCCGGGTGTCCACGCAGCGGTGCTGTCCCCGCGGGGAGGGCCTGGCTGCGGCCCTGGGTGGCAGCAGCGCTGCCCGGAGCCCGAGGCCGTGAGTGGCCGGGTGAGGGGACGGGGTCTCCCGGCCCTGGGGCCGCGGGGAGCCAGGGGCACAGGTGGGGGTAGCCACGCGTCCTCAGCGCCCCGCCTGGGGGCAGCAGGTGACCCGAGTCAGACCCCGCACAGGGACGAGGACTTCAGGGCCGGGGCGCGGGTCAGTTGTGGGCTCGGTCAACCTTGACTGAGGGCCTCCAGGGCCTGGCCTGGCCTGACCGTCCACAGAGGTCACCCCGGGCCCTCGGACACGAGGACGCAGCGTGTCCACTTCACAGACGCAGGGACAGCACCAGAGGCCACCGAGGCTCTGCAGCGGAGGGGGGGCAGGAGCAGAGTCGCGCCCCCAGAGCCCGCCTGTGTCCCCTGTGCAAGGCAGGGTCCCTCGAGGACGGCCAGCCTCCACCCGGGAGCGAGCAGGGCCCGGCACCAGCGGCACCCGGGACGGCGGGCTCGAGGGCCACGACAGGCTCTGCAGGCAGGCGGGAGCGTCGAGGCCACCGAGGCCACCGCGGTCGGACCTGCTCCTGGGTCTGCGCACCTCGCTCACGCGGAGCAGGGCGCGGTGGCCACGCCTGTCATCCCAGTGACGGGAGGCTGAGGCAGGAGGATCGCAAGTTGGAGGCCAGCCTCAGCAACTCAGCGAGCCCCGTCTCCAAGTAAAATGCGAAAAGGGCGGGGACGTGGCTCGGGTCAGGAGGCCGGGTCAGGCCCTGGTGCCAGCACACGTTGATGCACCGAGTTCATGGAGGCTGGGAGGCTGGTGTGGCCACCCCAGTGGTGACCGCAGGGCGAGGCCAACCTGGAAAGACGCTGCCCACAGAGCCCGGGCCTGCCCTGGGGCGCGACTGGGCGGGCTGATTGACAGCCGCCTCCCCTCCCCGCGGGCGTCCTGGTCCCCACCTGAGCCTGGGCAGCAGCGGGTGGCCGCGCAGCCCGGGCCGGGCAGGTCTTCCTGGTGTCCCCCCGCCCGCGGCCCCCCAGGCCTGGTGGCACTACGTGAGCGGTTTCATAGCTGCGTCGTGGGGGCGGCCGGCGGGGCTTTCCCAGGGAACCAGCTGTCACGGTGCCACCAACGGGGACCCCCAGAGGCCAAGCTCACGGGCCACCAAGGGCGTAAACAGGCGGCGCTGGCCCCTCGCCCGCCCAGGGCACATCTGGAGGCCCCGCGGGCGGCTGCCAGCTGCGTGCCACCCTGGAAGTGAGGTCGTCACATGCTGTCACCGAGCTGGGCGCGTGGGCTCGGCCTGTCCCATGGCTTCCTTCAGTAGGCGGGAGCCACCTCCCGTCGGCGAAGGTTTCCTGTCTGTGACGGGAAGGCGCCTACTGTGCGCACGGCCGTGGGGGTTTGGGCAGTGCCCGAGGCACGAAGGAGGCCCGCCACGTCCCCGTCCCCGCCCTCGCCCTGTCCCCACCCTCACCTCGTCCCTGCCTTCACACTCGCCGCGTGGTTCTGTAGATGGGGAAGCAGACTCAGAGAGGTGGAGCCACTTGCCCAAGGTCACACAGCAAGCTGCAGCGAAGCCAGGGGACAAGCACAAGTCCTCTGACCAAACAGTGCCTGGTGAGGTCACCCCACACCCGCAGTCATGGCTTAGGTGTGGCCCCCCGGGGAGGCCGTGCAGGGAGGCCAGAGGAGGAGGGAGGGTGTGGCAGCCTCCACCCAGGCAGTGAGGGGCTCCCTGGGGTCACCTGGTGGCCCTGGAGGCAGGTGGCTGTGGGAGGAGGTGGCGCTGGGGTGGCTCTGGTCTCTGTCTGGAGAGTGGCGTCGCTGCCTCCTGGTCCCCACGGGAGCTGGGCCTCCCCACACTCGTCCTCCATGACGTCCTGCCTCCCCTGGCCCCAGGAGTGGAGCCGCGTCTGGGGACTGTCCCTCCGACACCCTGAGCCCAGGTCACCTGTCCCCTCTGCGGTTGTGCTGGGGACACTTTGGTCACCGCGGGGGACAGCTGACTGCCGCCTGCCCCGAGCCCTCCCCACGCCCACGGCTCACCGGCCACCTGGGAAAGGGGCCATCAGCCCCGCCGTGCTGACCAGAAGAGGGACCAGGGTGGCAGCAGGGTGGCAGCAGGGCCTGGCTGCGGCACGGGGCGGGTGCTGGCTGCATCTCCAGCCCTGGGAAGTAAAAGGTCGTGGCCGGGACCAGGCGGAGGACGGCGGCTGTCCCCGGGCTGGGGTCTGCAGAGCCAGGAGGTCCCCCGGCTGCAGGACACGGGCGGGGACAGGCGGCTCTGCGAGGGGCGCTGGGCTCCGAGTCCGGACTCCGCCCTGCAGAACGGGGTGCTCGTCTCTGTGCACCGGGGCTGAGCCGCCCCGACCGCGGAGCCCCGCCAGGTCTTGGGCCTCGCTGAGGTGCTCAGGGCCTGAGCCTAATTGCAGAGGCTGGCCTCCAACTCGCGATCCTCCGGCCTCAGCCTCCCACGTGCTGGATGACAGGTGTGCGCCACCGCGCCGGCTCCTTTAGTTCATCTACCTAAGGTGGCGCTGAGGCCGGACCCGGGGCCTCACACGGGCCCAAGCGCTGGGCCACTGACCCCCAGCCCCAGCCCAGCGTCTGGAACTCCCCAGGCTTTTCCATCCCCGGAGCCCGCGGAGCTCGGCTGCCCTGGTGCTGGGTCCCGCCCTCGCGGGCACCTGCGGGGTCTGGGCAGGGCGCCGCAGCCACTCGCAGCCCGGCCCAGCTCTTCTGTGGGCTGCGGCCGCGGAGGACGGAGGCCACCTGGTCCTCGTTAGCCCGCGGCTGCCGCTGGCTCCCCCGCGGGGGGCGGGCCTATTCCTCCAGGGCCTCAGGAATGCGCCTCCAGTGGAGGCCGGGACTCCTGTGCCTCGCGTTCCTGGACCCCGCCGCGCCCGTGGGCTTTTAGGGGCGCCCCTTCCCCGCCCCCAGCCGCCGCCCCGCCCCTTCCCCGCCCCCAGCCGCCGCCCCGCCCCTTCCCCCGCCCCCAGCCGCCGCCCCGCCCCTTCCCCGCCCCCAGCCGCCGCCCCGCCCCCAGCCGCCGCCCCGCCCCCAGCCGCCCTGAGAGTGGGACCCAGCTGCGCATGCGCTCAGAGGTGGCCCCGCCTTTAAAAAATTTTTTGGCACAGGGGATGGAACCCAGGGTCCCTCCACCACTGGGCCACACCCCCAGCCCTGTTTTGTATGTCATTTAGAGACAGGGTCTCACTGAGTTGCTGAGGCTGGCCTCCAACTTCCGATCCTCCTGCCTCAGCCTCCAGAGCTGCTGGGATGACTGGCGTGGCCACCGCGGTGCGCCCGGCCTCTTGCCCTCTGGGCGGTGTCCCGGGGCCTGGGTCGCGGTGGGTGTGGGGTCAGCGCGGGTTTCTCGGGCACCCGGCAGGTCTCAGCGGGTCCGAGCTCCTGCTCTGTGAAGAAGCGGGATTGGAGGATCTGCCGAGGAAGCGCCGGCCTCGCTGAGGGAGGCTGAGGACCTCTTCCCCCCTGGCCCCTCAGGCCACCCGGTGGGTCGCAGACGCCTGCTGGGTGCGGTGTTTGCTTCTTCCCGGGATGTTCTGTCCCGGGGCAGGGGCGGCTCCTGCAGCGCGGTCCAGGGCGGGTGTGGCGCTCCGGGGCCTCCCACCCCACTGACTCCTGGCCGCTGCCCTGGGCAGTCATTTGAGGCCAGCTGGCGTCCCCTTCTCTGAGGAGCTTGCACTCCCCCGTCCCAGACGGGACAGACACAGCCGGCCACCCCACCTCCTCCTGGGCCTGGGGAAAAGCCAGCGATTCAAGGCCGGCCCTGGGCAGGCTCCTTCCCAGCAGGTCAGCGGTGGCCACGCACGGGCTCCAAGAGCCGGGCGCCCTCTGCGTGAAGCTTCCAGTCAGTGCTTGAGCTAGGCAGGGTAGCAGCTTGGGAGGCTGAGGCAGGAGGATCGCAAGTTGGAGGCCAGCCTCAGCCACTGAGCAAGGCCATAAGCAACTTAGTGAGGACCCTTCTCAAAAAGAAAAATAAATAAATAAATATATATATATATAGGGCTGGGGCTGCAGCTCAGCGGCAGAGCGCTTGCCTGGCACGTGTGAGGCCCTGGGTGCGGTCCCCAGCACGACATCAAAATAAATAAATGGAATGAAGCACCCGTCCACCCACAGCTCCAAAACCAGAATCAAAAATAAATAAATACATAAAGACGGGCTGGGCTGTGGCTCAGTGGTTGAGCACCCCTGGGTTCAGTCCCTAGTAAAAATAAAAATAAAAACAACACTAAGAGCTAGAGCTTGATTCTCCACGTCCTTTGTCGCAGTGACCGCAGATGCACCGTCCATCCTGTCTGTCATTCTGGGTCGCTGGGACCAGGACAAGGGGGCTCAGTTGACCTGGAGTTGACGTCCAGCGTCATCAGGAGGTCACCCTGCCGCCTGCAGTCCCGGGGCAGCGGGGCCGCTTGTTACTGAGGCCTGACCGTGCCCAACCTGACTAATACACATTCCACTCCTTGGCCCACCAGGCTGGTTTAGTGGTGGAATGTGACCCTCACTGGGCCAGAGTCCTTACCTAGACACTGCCTTTGGCATGAAGAAGTCAAACAGAGGAAGAAAAAGATAAAATGTGATGGAAAGGAGGGAGTCCTGGTGATGTTAAGACAGCTGACACGAACGGCTGTACAGGTTGCGCACTGCACAACTCTGGAGGCTGCCGTTACACAGAAATCGCAGTAGAGGTGTGTGTTTGGTGTGTCTTGAGGACAGTGGGGTCCTCCCCTGAGCCAAGCAGAAGCTGGCACTGGGCCCTGGAACCTGCACAACTGCGACCTTCCTAAGTCTCTTTTCTTTATAAAGTCGCCCGGCCCTGGGTGTTTCATCACAGCACCGGAATCCCGCACCAGGGCCCTTGTGTGGGGGCAGCGGGCGGCCCCGTCCCTCGAGCACCGAGACCCTCACTGGACGCCGCTGGGGCCTGGAGCGCATCGGCCCGAGCCTTGCTCTTGCCCACCGCGGGGAGCCGCGCCGTGGCTTCCTTCCTCTCCCGGGGTGGACTCACGGCTCTGCTGCGCCTCTGAAGGCGAGGCCGGGACCTCCGGGGAGCTCGGTAGGTGTGGCGGGAGCCGGGGTGCTCGTCACTGGGAAGGAAGGACGCGTGGGCCAGGTCCAGCCCCGCCACGGTTCTGAGCCGGGACGGCTGTGCCTGCGGGAGGAGCGGCCTCCGGCCTCCGGGGGCTGATGACCGCGGCCAGGTCCTGCCCTCGCTTTTTCTTTTTGGTGGGGGGCTACCAGGGCTCGAACCCAGGCACTCGACCACTGAGCCCACCCACCCCAGCCCTGTTCTCTATTTAGAGGCAGGGTCTCACTGAGCTGTTGAGGGCCTCACTTTGGCTGAGGCTGGTTTGAACTCACGATCCTCCTGCCTCAGCCTCCCGAGCCCCAGGGACGACAGTTGAGGGCCACCGCGCCCGGCCTGACTCTGCCTTTCAAAGCCAGCGAGGTCACCTTGGCGGGTGACTTCCCCACTTCTGTGACATGGGGACCCCACGCCCCCCGGGGACTGCCGCGAGGGTCAGGTGGGCGCGGAATGGCCCCGCGTGGAGCAGATGCCCAGGGACCCGTGTGTCACCAGGAGGTCACCGGGAGTGTCTGGAGCCCGCCGCGAGAGCCCAGGCCCCAGCGTGCACCTTGTCGAGTGCCTGTGGCGAGGTCACTCCCGGACCCTCGGTCTCCTCGGCTGGGGGTCCCAGGTGTGGCACACGGACACCTGCGTGTAGCTCTTGGTGCCAGCAGGAGGCGCAGGGCCTGGTGGCACAGGCAGGTGTGGCACCGCACTGCCCAGCCGGGGCGGAGGTGCGCCGGCCTCCACAGGCCTCCGCTGGCCTCCACGGCCTCCCGACAGCAGGCGGCAGGGCCTCTGGCCAGGCCGGGCGGCCGGCGACACGCAGAGCTGCGGACCTGAGCGGTCACTGCAGCCTGCTGGCCCTGGGCCGCCGAGGACGCGGGTCCTGGCCTCTGTGTCCCCGCGAGTGACGCCCTCCTCCCCCCCTCGAGCCCGGGGTCAGGTCTCCAGGAGACCCCCCGGCCCTCGGCTGCTGGGCAGAGGCAGGGCCGCGTCCCCACAGCTGGACAGAGGTCGGGGCGTGCAGGGCGGGGCGGGCTCCCCAGGGCCCGGCTGTGGGGACAGGCCGTCCCGAGGCCTGGCCACCGCCCTCGAGCTGTTGTGCAGAGAAGGCCGGTCGGTCACCAGCCAGCCCCGGCCTGCCTGGCCCTGGGCTGCGGGGCGGGGCCAGCTCCCAGCTGACCCTGGTCGTCTGCTGGGTGACCTGGGGTGGGCCCCGAAGCCACTAGAGCCAGGCACGGTGGCACACGCCTGTCGTCCCAGCGGCTGTGGAGGCTGAGGCAGGAGGACCGCAGGTTCGAGGCCAGCCTCAGTAACTGAGGCCCTGAGCGACTCCGGGAGCCGCGTCTGTGGATAGGACAGACAAAGGGCTGGGGCCGGGGCTCGGGGTTGGCAGCCCTGGGCTCAATCCCGGGGACCAAAAACCCCCAAGCAAGAGCCTGGTGAAGACGGGGTGGGGGGAGTGTCGGGGACCTCCGGCCGGGCTGAGGCCTCCTGGGTCACCTGCAGCCGTCCCACTCCAGAGGCCCCGAGCCCCTGCCGTCCCCTCCTCTCCCCTGGCTGCTCCTCCCTCCTCGGCCCCCTCAGGGCTGCGCTGAGGTCCAGGGAGTGCCCTCCTTGTCGGAGAGGTGTTGGGGACGGCAGGGCTCAGCTCGGGCCGCCACCCCCCCGTGTGACCCCAGAGACTTGCTGCACAAAAATCAAGAGTCAAAGTCAAGCCGGGCGCGGGGGCGCACGCCTGTCGTCCCAGCACTCGGGAGGCTGAGGCAGGAGGATCGCGAGGTCAAAGCCAGCCTCAGCCATGGCGAGGCCCTGAGCAGCTCAGCGAGACCCCGTCTCTCAACAGAGTACAAAACAGGGCCGGGACGTGGCTCAGCGGGCGAGCGCCCTGGGTTCAATCTCTGGTTCCAAAAATCTGAAAACCAATCAAAAGCGCCGCGGCCTTTTCTGGCTTGGCAGCTGGGAGGCCGGCGCTGCCCAGCGCTGAATGAGGCCCTCATGTCGCAGCAGGGCGGGGCGCGGCGCCAGCTGTCTTCAGTTAAGCCCGGCACTGGGGAGATCTGCAGGAGTGCAGAGCAGGGCCACGCTCTCCTCGGTTCACTTTTGTCTGGGGAAAATAGCAACTTCCCTAAACCTGTTCCTTAGGTGGCCGTCCCCGGCGTTTTAAGGATGCGAAGATGAGACAGCTCAAGACCTTTTCGGTTGTCACGGCTGATGCAGTGCATGGGGATATCAGAGTTCCTGGAGGTCCTCAGTAGTTTCTAGACGTGACGGAGAAGTAAGGTTTCCAGATAAAGTGGGCGCCCTGGGCGGTGTGGGGACGCAGCGACAAGTCACTGGGAGCAGCTCGATCAGCGCCGTGCGAGGTTCGCGTTGACGGGCGCGCTCTGTAGGTTTTGTTTTTTCCCTTTTTGGTACCAGGGATGGAACCCAGGGGCACGCGGCCCTGAGCCCTGTCCCAGCCCTTTTAATATTTTATTTAGAGACAGTCTCACGGAGCTGTGGAGGCTGGCCTCCACCTTGCAATCCTCCTGCCCCAGCCTCCCGAGCCCCTGGGATGACAGGCGTGGCCACGGCGCCCGGCTCTCCTTGACCTTTTAGGCTGCCCAGGGTGCCGAGGCCACGCGGCACACTCAAGTTTTGATCAGGTTCATCACAGGGACAGCACACGCAGCCCTTGCTGGCTCTGCCGGGACAGACTGCCTCTAGTCCTCCACGTACCATGGCCTCCATCTCTCATGAGCTTGGAGAAAAGGTCCTTCCTGCTGCCTCAGCCGGTGTCAGGTCCTGCGGCCGGGACGGTGTCGCAGGTGCCCGGGCCTCCTGGAGACTGCACGCCCACAGGGCCTCGGCCGGCTGTGTTCATCCTGGGGCAACCGCTGGGCCTCTACTCTGAGTGGGGGCGGTGCCGAGAGCTCTGAGGACGGTTCTGTCCCCTCGCCCCCGGACACAGGGGGTCTCTGCTCTCCTCAGCGCAG
This sequence comes from Tamias sibiricus, assembly GCA_025594165.1. Taxonomy (NCBI): domain Eukaryota; kingdom Metazoa; phylum Chordata; class Mammalia; order Rodentia; family Sciuridae; genus Tamias; species Tamias sibiricus. The sequence goes on along the minus strand of CM046675.1, from coordinate 28,157,720 downwards.
AGCCCAGCCTCCACGGGCAGGGGCCCAGGCCCAGCGGGGAGCCTGGTCAGCCCCTGCCTGCTGGCCAGGCCTGACCCTGACCCCGTGCGGACAGGCCCGCCTCCAGCCTCGCGTCACAAAAGGCCCTTGTTCTGCTGCTCCTGGGCCCCGCCTGGACCCCTGTGGCAGGGGCGCAGCCCGCTCTGTCCTGCGGGGCTCAGAGGAGCCCGGGCCGGGCCAGGCTCGTTTCTGTGCCTCTCGGAGCCCCTGAGGCCAGGAGAGGGAAGCCACCGGGACTTTTTCTTTTGGTACCAGGGATGGGACCCAGGGGCTCCACCACGGAGCCGCGTCCCAGACCTCTTTATGTTTTGTCTAGAGTCTCGCTGAGCTGCGGAGGCTGGCCTCCAGTGTGCGATCCTCCTGCCCCAGCCTCCCTAGCTGTTGGGCGACAGGCGTGGCCTGCGCGGGGCCACCAGCACGCTCCTCCAGACACACTTGCTAGCTGAAGGGCAGGTGTCCCCATAGGTGGGGAAAGGCAAGACGGGCCCCCACCGTGGTGGCCATTTGACTCGCAGAAACTCCCAGGACCGTGGACAGCCCGGGAGCCCCGTGGGCCCAGCGGGCTCTGGCCTGCCCCGGGTGCGACGGGCCCAGGACACGAGCCTCCACCTGCCGTGTGCGGTGGGGCCGGAGCGCCCGTTCCCCTCTGCGGGGAGCCAGGTTTGGGAGCGTTGCGGGTTGGTTGGTTGGTGGGGGCGGAGGCGGACGGAGGCACCTTCTCCCCGTGAGCTGCAGTTCACTCCCGGTGGCTTGTAGGGTCCCGTGGGTCCTCCTAGGTGTGACATAGCGGGGCTGGACTGCGGCAGCTCTCTGTAGAACGTGGCCTGGGGTCTTTTCAACAACAGAAACAAAGCCAGGCGCGGTGGCCCCCGCCTGTCATCCCAGCTGCTCGGGAGGCTGAGGCAGGAGGCTCACAAGTTGGAGGCCAGCCTCAGCGACTCAGGGAGACCCTGTCTCTAAATAAAATACAGAAGGGCTGGGACGGGGCTCGGTGGCCGGGCACCCTGGGTTCCGTCCCTGGTACCAAGAAACAAGAACAAACAAAGCCTCCCAGAGGCCTCCCTCCCCTGCCCTCAGGTGGCGACGTCCGCCTGGTCCCTCCCAGGGAGTCCCAGCAGGGGGACAGCCTCCGTTCCTCCCCACAGTCTCCGGGCACATTTCACAGACAGGACAGGAAGGCTCCGGTCACACACGGCTTGTGGGTGGCAGGATGGGCTGGGGACCTGGGGGGTCCTGGCAACCCTCTGCTCAGCAGGGTTGAGGCCGGCTTCCCCCTGGAGGCTGCCCAGCACAGTGGACAAGGCCAGCTGCCCTTAAGCACCCTCTGATATTTTTTTGAGGGGGGTTCACCAAGGATTGAACCCAGGGGCCCCTGACCCCCGAGCCCCCTCCCCAGCCCTTTTAATATTTTATTTAGAGACAGGGTCTCACTGAGTTGCTGAGGCTGGCCTCCACCTTGCAATCCTCCTGCCTCAGCCTCCAGAGCTGCTGGGATATGACATGCGTGGGCCACCCCAACGGGCCCTGCACACTCTTTGGACGGCCGCGCTGGGCTCAGTGTCCTCACCCCCCGCGACCACCAGGAGCCCGGGAGGACAGGCAGGGAGCCTCGGCGTGGTCAGGCTGCACCTGTGGCTTCCGGTTGAGTCTGGAGGCTGGTGGCCCGGCCTGCAAGGCCCCCAGCTCTGATCTGTAGAATGGGCCAGTGGGAGGCAGGGCCGGGAGGGAGGACGGCGGCGGGCAGGGCCTCGCCCCGGGAGGCTGGGATTCCTGCGGGCAGACGGAGGCCGCCCCGCCCCCGCGTCGGCATCTGGTTCTGCTCAGCGCCGGGGCGGCCTCCAGGGGCGGGAACAAGGCCCCTCTGTCTGCCGGGCGCCTGCTCCTGGGGGCCGTGGCCAGGGCCGCCCTTGGGGCGCCGTGTGTGGCCTGTGTTCCCTGCCGGAGGGGGACCGCCCGCGGACAGGAGCTCCGCGTGTCGCCGGGGGCGGGGCCAGAACGCAGCGGCGTCTCCGGCTCCCTGAAGGGGACCCCGTCCGGGGCCCTGCCTGGGCTGGGTTGGTCCAAGTCACCATTTATTTATTCTTGTACTCGGGATGAGCCCGGGGGGCTTCACCCCAGCCCCGCCCCTGCCCTTTTGAGTGCTCTGTGTCTACACAGGGCCTCACCGAGCTGCGGAGGCTCTTGCTAAGCTGTTGAGGCTGGCCTCCACCTGCGGTCCTCCTGCCGCAGCCTCCCACGCTGGTCGGTAGGACAGGTGCCCGCCAGCGGCTACGTCGCCTCCACCGCGGCCCCTCTCCTGGCCCCCGCCTGGGAGGGGTCTGCAGGGCTGGCTCCAAGCAGGCCCCGGCCGCAGCAGAGCAGGTGCGGAGGCCAGCACAGCCTCGGGCGGGCCTCAGGAATCCGCTGTCCCGGGGAGGCTGGCCAGCCTCCGCGCAGCCTGGGCCGGGCGCGCAGAAGCCCGAGGACTTCCTGGAGGAAGGGACGGAGACGCGGCCCCGGCGTCCCCCCCGCCACACTGGGCTCGAGGGCCTGGGCCGCCGCGTCTTAGGGGTGAACGGCACCGGCAGAGATTTTAGGAGAGCGCGAGCGACGCGCAGCCGGGCCGGGCCGGGCGGAGGCCTGTCCCCACCGCGACCCACAGCCACGCCCAGGTGCCACTGCACACCCACCACAGGCGCCCAGGGGAGCCTGGGAGAGCAGGCTGGAGTCGTGGCAGCCGCTGATGGGGCGCAGGCGGGTCCCAGACCCCGCAGGCGGGCAGTCCGGCAGGAGCTGGTGACCTTGACCACGGGCCACCGCCCACCACCCAGCATTCCCAGGCCTGGAGCCCGCCCTAGAGGATGCCCACAAGCATCATAGAGACAGGACAACACTTAGAGTTTGCTGAGGCTGGCCTCCACCTTGCAATCCTCCTGCCTCAGCCTCCAGAGCTGCTGGGATGACATGCGTGGGCCACCCCAACGGGCCCTGCACACTCTTTGGACGGCCGCGCTGGGCTCAGTGTCCTCACCCGCGACCACCAGGAGCCCGGGAGGACAGGCAGGGAGCCTCGGCGTGGTCAGGCTGCACCTGTGGCTTCCGGTTGAGTCTGGAGGCTGGTGGCCCGGCCTGCAAGGCCCCCAGCTCTGATCTGTAGAATGGGCCAGTGGGAGGCAGGGCCGGGAGGGAGGACGGCGGCGGGCAGGGCCTCGCCCCGGGAGGCTGGGATTCCTGCGGGCAGACGGAGGCCGCCCCGCCCCCGCGTCGGCATCTGGTTCTGCTCAGCGCCGGGGCGGCCTCCAGGGGCGGGAACAAGGCCCCTCTGTCTGCCGGGCGCCTGCTCCTGGGGGCCGTGGCCAGGGCCGCCCGTTGGGGCGCCGTGTGTGGCCTGTGTTCCCTGCCGGAGGGGGACCGCCCGAGGACAGGAGCTCCGCGTGTCGCCGGGGGCGGGGCCAGAACGCAGCGGCGTCTCCGGCTCCCTGAAGGGGACCCCGTCCGGGGCCCTGCCTGGGCTGGGTTGGTCCAAGTCACCATTTATTTATTCTTGTACTTGGGATGAGCCCGGGGGGCTTCACCCCAGCCCCGCCCCTGCCCTTTTGAGTGCTCTGTGTCTACACAGGGCCTCACCGAGCTGCGGAGGCTCTTGCTAAGCTGTTGAGGCTGGCCTCCACCTGCGGTCCTCCTGCCGCAGCCTCCCACGCTGGTCGGAGGACAGGTGCCCGCCAGCGGCTACGTCGCCTCCACCGCGGCCTCTCCTGGCCCCTCCTGGGAGGGGTCTGCAGGGCTGGCTCCAAGCAGCCCCGGCCGCAGCAGAGCAGGTGCGGAGGCCAGCACAGCCTCGGGCGGGCCTCAGGAATCCGCTGTCCCGGGGAGGCTGGCCAGCCTCCGCGCAGCCTGGGCCGGGCGCGCAGAAGCCCGAGGACTTCCTGGAGGAAGGGACGGAGACGCGGCCCCGGCGTCCCCCGCCACACTGGGCTCGAGGGCCTGGGCCGCCGCGTCTTAGGGGTGAACGGCACCGGCAGAGATTTTAGGAGAGCGCGAGCGACGCGCAGCCGGGCCGGGCCGGGCGGAGGCCTGTCCCCACCGCGACCCACAGCCACGCCCAGGTGCCACTGCACACCCACCACAGGCGCCCAGGGGAGCCTGGGAGAGCAGGCTGGAGTCGTGGCAGCCGCTGATGGGGCGCAGGCGGGTCCAGACCCCGCAGGCGGGCAGTCCGGCAGGAGCTGGTGACCTTGACCACGGGCACCGCCCCACCACCCAGCATTCCCAGGCCTGGAGCCCGCCCTAGAGGATGCCCACAAGCATCACAGAGACAGGACAAAAACCGCTACAGCCGCAGATTTGCAAAGGGAAAGAAAGAACGGCCCAGACGTGTTGGAACTGGTCGGTGGAATATTACACAGCAAGGAAAAGAGGAAGGACAGGTCATTTCTTGTGTCTCATTTCATCCTTGTGATGGGGGACACTTAGAGCATCCGTCTCTTTATATCGAGTCCAAAGGCAGTCAGAACTAAACAGATTGGGGACGCATATGGAGCAGGGAACACTTCTTTTTTGGGGTACCAGGGATTGAACCCAGGGGTGCTTAACCACTGAGCCCCATCCCAGCCCTATTTCGCGTGTGTGGTTTCTTTTCTTTTCTTTTTTTGAGAGACAGGGTCTTGCTGAGTTGCTTAGGGCCTTGCTTTTGCTGAGGCTGGCCTCCAACTCGCCATCCTCCTGCCTCAGCCTCCCAAGTGCTGGGATGACAGGCGCACGGCCCCAGGCAGGTGGCACTTCTAAGGCAACCTGGGGGGTCCCAGGAGTGGACTCTGGGTGGCGGCAGGACCTCTCTCAGCGCCTTCACGTGGTGAGGGTCGGACCCTGGGCTCCGTCGCACGCCCGGCCGCCGAGCGTTTTCGCAGGGCGTGACCTGCGGGGTGTGACCTGCGGGGTGTGACCTGCTGCTCCTGTCGTCAGTCACCACCGCAGGCCACGCCCTTCCCAGCAGCCCCCCTGCCCGCGGTTCCGCGGAGGCGCCCCCAACCCAGTGGGAGCCAATGACCGTGCGCGGGCGGCCTCCCTGGGTTCTGATTGGCTGGGAGAGCGCCCGCGGCCCTGGGAGACCCAATCACTGCGGGGCGCGGCCTCCCTGGGTTCTGATTGGCTGGGAGAGCGCCCGCGGCCCTGGGAGACCCAATCACTGCGGGGCGCGGCCTCCCTGGGTTCTGATTGGCTGGGAGAGCGCCCGCGGCCCTGGGAGACCCAATCACTGCGGGGCGCGGTGGGGCCCTCGGCCGGGAGGTTCTCAGCGAAGGGTGTTTTAAGGCGGTGCTCAATGAGCATCCGGCTGGGTCCGAATCCGCCGCGGAGCAAGTGGGCCTCAAGCCCGAGGCTGCCAACGCAGCTGCCCTGCGGGGACCGCGGCGGGACTCCCGTGGGAAGTCTGACCACAGGCCCTGCGCGGGGCGCACGCCTCTCATCCCAGCAGCCGGGGAGGCTGAGGCAGGAGGATGGCGAGTTGGAGGCCAGCCTCAGCCAAAGCGAGGCGCTGAGCAACTCCGTGAGACCCTGCCTCTAAATAAACAACAAATGGGGCTGGGGTGTGGCTCAGCGGTCGGGCCCCTGGGTTCAGTCCCTGGTGCCACCATCTCCACCAACGCGACGAAAAACACGAAACTCGAGGGACACAGACTCCGCGCGGGCCAGAGCCTCCCTGGCCTCCGGTCTGGGCCGCGCCCAGCTCCTCAGGGCTGCGCTGTTCGCCTTAGACCAGGGCCTTCCCTCTCTGGGCCGCTCCAGGAGGGAGGCTGTCTGGGCTCCGCAGGGAGGCCGAGGCTCCAGGAATCCGGCCGGAACAGCAAGGCCCGGCCGGCCCGGCCGTCCCGTCCGGTGACCCGACGTCCCGGAAGAGCCTGAGGCTTCGTCACGCCCCGCGCAGCGCGGGGACGGCGGGCTGAGTCACCACGGCTGGGACACGGGGTCCGCGAGGCGGCTCCGCCGGCACAGCGGGGACCTGAGGCGGCGGGGACGTAGCGTGGCCCCCGCGTCCTGCCTGCCGCCTCCGCAGGCCCCCGGTCCCTGCTCACAGGCAGCCTCCCGCGGGGCGCCACCCCTTCCTCCGGAAGGGCAGAGAGCGGGGCCCTCTGCGTCCCCACGGCTCGCGCTCGCTGGGCCCCCAGCCCCGGCTTCTTCCTCTGTAAAATGGGCGTCGTGACATCGAGAGTCCCGCCGGGCGCGGTGGCCACGCCTGTCATCCCAGCGGCCCCCGGAGGCTGAGGCGGGAGGATCACAAGGTGGAGGCCAGCCTCAGCAACTTAGTGAGATGCGGTGTCAGAATAAAAGAATGGGCACAGGAGCCCTAAGGGAGGCCGGGTAAGGGAGGCCGGGTAAGGGAGGCCGGGTGAGCCGCCGCTGGCCGGGCCGGGTCGTGTCGCCTCCGGGGAGCAGACCGTGCCCGCCAAGGCTCCAGCCCAGCGGGGTGGACGTCCCAAGGTGGGCCTGGGGCGTCTGACCTCTGGTCAAGTGTCCCTCTGCAGGACGAGCCCCCGGTCCTGCCGCCACGGAGCCGGTCCGGGACGCTGAGGCCGCGGGAAGCCCCCAGGCCCGACTCCCCCCGCACGTCGGGAAGGTGTCAGACCCGCCACTCAGAGGGACAGGCCTGAGTGTCTCGAGGGGACAGGAAGGGGAAGGGGACACCCTCGAGGGACAGAGTGGGTCCCCTCAGAGAGGACAGGGGCCAGGTGCCTGTCCTGCCCTCCAGTGTCACTGGGGTCCCAGAGGAGTCCCCAGAGTCCCCAGGTCCACCTCCGACTGACAGCAGGTGGCAGCAGACTCCAGGTCCCGCTGCCCTGGCCACTGTGGGTCCCCTCGGCCGTGCTGACGGTCCCCTCTGGACCTTGACCTTGGGTCCCCACAGACTCGATGGTCAGGAGGAGCCACCCTGCCCCCAGCGCATCAGGGTCTGGCCACAGACGTGTCCCCTCCAGGGTGACCTGGTCCCTCTTATGCACGTCACCCGGCAGTGACAGGCCGCGTGCCGAGGACGTGACCCGTCCGTCCACCGAGGCCAGGCGGCGTGGGCAGGTGGCCTCTCGGCCCAGCTGGTGGAGTGGCTCTCAGCCTCGTGTCCCCGCGTCCTCAAGTCTGTCCCCAGACACTTCTGTCCCCTGGCGGTCTCACACGGAGCAGGTCGTGTAGGAAGGGGACTCCAGGCTACAGGCTCAGAAACTGGGGAAGATGAAGCTTGGAGATGAGGACAGCGATTTCCAGACAGAGGCCCTCGTCACCAGGGGACAGCATGACCTGCTGTCCTGAGATCCCAGGGCAGCACTGTCCCCACACAGAGTTTTAGAATACGGCTTTGCCAACTGGACGGGCATTGGGTCACCTGGGCAGTCATGATTCTGAGCTATCCATGTCTGAGCTTGACTGCGACCAAACACCCGAGGCGAGCTACTTTATAAAGAAAAGACAAGTACATTAGTCCAGAGTTCACAGGTCAAGGGCGTGGTGCCGGCATCCCGGCCAGGTGCCTGGGGTGGGTGGCATCCTGGTGGATTGTCACGTGGTGAGACAGGAAGCCAGAGATTCGGGGGCCACTCTCGTGGGAGCTCACCAGGGTCCTGAGAGAAATACTTGACTCTCTAGCGAGGGCGGGGCCCCAACCCCTCCCCACTTTCTAGAAGGTTCTATCACGCCAACATCCTAAGCCTCCAGACCAAACCTGCCGAGCAGGAGCCCTGTCCAAACCACGGCAGATACCGTCCCTAGATCTGTGGAATGGGACACGAGTGCCCCCACAGTCGCGGCCGGCTCTTTGTCCCCTCAAGAGCTGGGGACGGGCCGCACGCGCGCCCTGCCCGCCTTCCTGGCTGCAGGAGGTGTTGGATGGGAGGCTGCGGAGGCGCGGGCAGCCGAGGGTGCTGGGAGTCGGGCCACGCAGGCTGCACCGGAGGCACAGCGGGCCTCGGCCGGGCCGGTTCCTGTCCCTCCAAATTCGGTGTCAGAGACACAAGACCCTTTCCTCCTCCCCAGCTCAGGTTGGTTGGTTTTTTTTCTCTTTTTCTTTTTTTTTTTTGGAACTGGGAATTGAACTCAGGGGCCCTCGACCCCTGGGCCACGTCCCCAGCCCTTTTTTGTGTTAGAATTCAGGCAAAGTTTCTTACGCAGGGAATGCCATTTTAATAAAAGGGAAGTTTATTAGGGGCCACGCGTGGAAGGGGGAGAAAAAGAGAAAAATGGGGAACGACGGGAACAGGGGCAAGCGCGAACAGAGAGCGATTTCAGTCCGGGGGTGGCTTAAATAGAGTGGGGGGTCAGAGAGCCCCCCTGGAGCGAGTCCTTGCCTTATAGGCTACCAGAGGTCAGGAGGTAGTGGCCAGGGAACCTGCTGGTCACAAAGCACCTGGGGAGGTGTGGCCTTCTTCCTGGAGGCGCAGCTTCTGCCTGGAATCTAACATTTTGTATTTTATTAGAGACGGGGTCTCACTGAGTGGCTGAGCGCCTCGCCATGGCTGAGGCTGGCTTTGACCTCGCGATCCTCCTGCCTCAGCCTCCCAGGTGCTGGGATGACAGGCGTGGCCCCCGCGCCCAGCTCTCAGGTTGGTTTTTTGGAATTAACCACGGGCTAACTGACGTGCCAGGCACCGCTGCCAGCACCTTGACTCCACCCCAGTCCAAGGAGCCGAGCGCAGCAGCACGCACCTGTCATCCCCGCAGCTTGGGAGGCTGAAGCAGGAGGATTGCAAATTGGAGGCCAGCCTCAGCAACTCAGCGAGACCCTGTCTCTAAACAAAATTTAAAAAGGGCTGGGGCGTGGCTCGGTGGTTGAACACCCCTGGGTTCAGTCCCTGGTACCCAAACAAAACAAGCAAGAAACAATCTGAGGAGGCAGGAACCATTTGGTACACAGGGACGCTGAGGCCAGGGGGGTAAAGCCACCTGCTGAAGGCCGTATAGAGAAGGTGTGTGTTTAAACCAAAGCTTCGGGCTCCAAAGCCATGTCCCAAACCCTCAGGTGCTACAGAATGGAGTCACTTTCATCACCCGGGACGGAGGCTCAGAGAGGTACAGTAACCTCCCCCAGGCTGCCCAGTAAGGCTGCCGACCCCCACCGGGAACGGCCAGGCGGTGCGGGGGGGCCCCAGCTGGGCCTTGGTGCCCGGGAGCGGGTGAGATCGTCCTGGAGGTGATGACGCCGCCGCCCACCGTGACCGTCCTCTCTTGGCCTCATCAGCGGGTGACTTCCTCTGGCTCCGTGGCCGGGCCTGGGCCCCAGATTCCTGGTGGGTGATGCAGCCCCGCCCCGGCTGTGATCACAGCCCGCCGGCTCCGGCTCACAGGACAGAGGCCGGGCGGCTCCTGTATCGGGGTGGAGGCCGGCCAGGCCCTGGGCGCGGGCCAGGCAGAGCCGCCCAGGACTGCACACGGCCCGTGGCTCCCGGTCGGGCACCTCCCGCCTCCCGAGCCGCCCTCGGGGACAGAGGAAGGGCTCAGTCCGTCATTCACCTGCTCGTCCGTCCCACACGTGTGCTTAAACCAGAGCTTCTAGATTCGAATTTATTTGATCTTCCTAACGAACCTGGGACACGCCCTGATGCTCACTTTACAGCTGAGGAAATCAAGGCCCAGAGAGGTGCAGCCACTTGCTCAAGGCCACACAGCCAGGGAGGGATAGAGTTCCCAACTACCAGGTCATCCGACTAGAGTCACTTATAAATGGAAAAAAAAATTATTTTTTGGTACTGGGAATCGAACCCAGGGGTGTTCAACCACTGAGCCACATCCCCGCCCTTTTTATGTTTTGTTTGGAGACAGGGTCTCCCTGAGTTGCTTAGAGCCTCACTAAGTTTTGGAGGCTGGCCTCCAACCTGCGATCCTCCTGCCTCAGCCTCCCGAGCCGCTGGGATGACACGCGTGGGCCACCGCGCCCGGCTTATGGATGAATTTTGAAAAGTCGGCCAGTAACAAATTCTCTGATGAGAATGCAGCGGAGTCACTGGGTAGAGTGGCCACTGTCACCTCTGCTGGGGTTTCGGGGAGGGCCTCTTTGGAGGCAGGGGGCATTTCAGTTACATCTCAATGCGAATCTGAGCCAGCCACGGGCATCCAGGGGAAAAGAGTTCCAGGCAGAAGGAACGGCATGTGCAAAGGCCCTGAGCGAGGCCAGGCGTCAGTGGCGAAGGGGCCAGGGAGTGGAGAGGCTGCCCGGATTCAGACAGACAGCGGAGACGGCCAGGCCCCGGCTCTCCGCTCAGGCTGTGGCCCCTGGGCCCTGCTGGCTCCTTAGTGAGCCATGGCTCTTCCTGGCTGTGTGACACTGGGCATAGGGCTTCCCTTCTCTGAGCCTTTGTGTGTGACGGCCTCACTCCTGTCCTGGGCTGCAGGGAGCCCCGGGGTGCAGCGGACACTGGATCATGGCGGCTGCCAAGGCCAGACCCCGGGAGTGGCCATGGGGCTGTTCATTCACCGCTGTGACGGACCGGCCTCTAGACAGTGAGGTTCTTTCTTTTTTTGGTACCGGGGATTGAACTCAGGGGCACTCGACCCCTGGGCCACACCGCCAGCCCTTTTCTGTATTTTATCAGAGACAGGGTCTCACTGAGTTGCTCAGGGCCTCCCCATGGCTGAGGCTGGCGTTGAACTCGATCCTCCTGCCTCAGCCTCCCGAGTGCTGGGATGACAGGCGCGTGGCACCAAGCGGCTAGACAATGAGGTTCTTGATTGACAGAAACACAGACACCCAGGAGAGGGTCAGGGCAAGAGAGCAGAGCCCAGCAGACAAGGTGGACAGAGAAGGGCGGAAGGAGGGAGAGCGAAGTTTGGAAAGTTCTAAGTAACACTGAATTTTTATAGCAGAAGAGGGTGGCTTGTAGGCTCTGTGAATTGTACTACGATCAAACGGAGAGGTAGGGAGGCAGAGAGCAAGACAGGCACGGACAGATGGACCACAGTCTTCCAGAGCCACGGTCCTGGCCTGCAGGACCCTGGGTGCTGGGCCAGGCCCCCGTCCCCCGGCTGCTGTGCTGCTCGCCTGGTCTGGGGCCAGGAGTCTGAGCCCTTGGCCAGGACCGAGGACCTGGGAGGGGTCCGCGTGGCAGGCTTGGATCTGCTGAGGGTGGAGGGTGGGGACCAGACCCTGGGGCGGGGGCTCACGTCAAAGCAGTCAGCGTTTTGAGGTCACAGTTGGGAGAGTTCCTGGGTCTGGTGCTGGGGCACGACCCGGGCGGGCCTCCACGGCCCCCGCTAGCCGCTGAGATGACCACGGCAGAGCCCAGGAGGCCCGGCCAAGGCCCGTGGTCCCGGGGAGCAGAGCTGGGCTGGGAACAGGGACAGACCTGGCCGTCCCCAAGCAGTAGTAGGCGGGTCTGGGGGTCCCTGAGAGGAAGCCAAGTGGGTGGGGGCTGATCGAGGCCGGGCCTGCCTCCACTTGCCAGTTTTGCACCGAGGCCCTTGAAGCCATCACGGGAGCCTCGTCCAAGGGCACCCAGGCCAGTGGTCCGGGTGGACAGTGAGGCTCCGGCTGGCCGAGGCCGAAACTCCCCAGCGCGGCCCTGGGCACTGGTGCCGGGACTGGAGGAGGCTGCAGGGACCGCGCGCCCCGCGAGCTCCCGCCCTGCAAGGACTGGCGGGGCGCGGGTCTGCGCCGGGCCCGCCCCGCCGGCTCGCGAGGCTGGAATCCCGCCCCGGGGCGGAGTCAGGAGGGGGCGTGGCCTGGTCGCCCCGCCCCGCGCGCAGCCTGGGGGCGCCGGGCCCGCCCCTGCCGACTCGCGAGGCCGAGACCCCGCCCAGGAGGCGGAGACAGGAGGGCGTGGCCTGGTCGCCCCGCCCCGCGCCGCGCGCAGCCTGGGGGCACCGGGCCCGCCCCGCCGGCTCGTGAGGCTGGAATCCCGCCCCAGGGTGGAGTCAGGAGGGGGCGAGGCCTGATCGCCCCTCCCCGTGCCGCGCGCAGCCTGGGGGTGCCGGGCCCGCCCCTGCCGGCTCGCGAGGCTGGAATCCCGCCCCGGGGCGGAGTCAGGAGGGGGCGTGGCCTGGTCGCCCCGCCCCGCGCGCAGCCTGGGGGCGCCGGGCCCGCCCCTGCCGGCTCGCGAGGCCGAGACCCCGCCCAGGGGGCGGAGACAGGAGGGCGTGGCCTGGTCGCCCCGCCCCGCGCCGCGCACAGCCTGGGGGCGCCGGCTCTCGACGCGCGGACGGCGGACCGGACGGACTGGCGGGCGGCGGGCGCAGCGCATCCCCGCCGTGAGCGCGCGCCGGCCCTCGCGCCCCCGCCGCCGCTCCCCGCCAGCGCTGCACCGCCTCGCCGCCGCGCTCAGCCCGGGCTCGGAGCGCCGCGAAGCCTGCGGACCGACGGACGAGGAGCCCCGCCGCCGCTGCCCGGCCCTCGCGCCCTCGGGGCTCGCCGGCAGCGCCCGCACCGCAGGTCTGTCGCCCCGCCCTGCTCCCCGCCGCCGCGCCGGGTCTCCCTCGCCCCGGGGTCGCCCGCCTCGCCGGGGAGAGGCCGCGCGGGCTGGCGCCGCCCCACGTCCCCCGCGTCCCCCCCCCGCCCCGCTGTCCCCCGCGTCCCCCGCGTCCCGCGGCCCTCTGCACGCCGGGCGCCCCTGGGACACGCACGTCCCTGTCGTCGGTGGGGTCTGTTGCAAGCTCCGGCCGGGCCGCGCACGCACAGGCGGCCCCACTGGGCGCCCGTCGCACGCACGTCCCGTCACATGGGCCACACATGTCGCCCACGTATGGTGCGCGCGGCTCACGGGCCTGCGGGCGCGACGTCCCGTGCTCGGGAATGTGGCACCGGGACCTGCACAGCCCCGCGCACGGTGGCCTCGTGGCCCGGGCACCTGTGGGGCTCTGGGCCGAGGGTCCCTTGCTGCAGGCCCCTGGGTGGCCCGGAGGGGCTCGCCTTCAGGGCTGGGGCGCCCCTCCCAGCCTCCCGCCCCGGCCCGCTCCCAGCCAGGGTGCCCTCCCGCCCCGGGGCTCTCACTTCGGCGGTTGGCGGCCGCTGGAAGTGGGAGCAGTGTGGGTGCTTGTTCAAGCAGAGCACCCCAAGAAGGAGGGGCGCCCCAGGATCTGGGGGGCAGCCGGGGCGCTGTTCCCCGAGGCTCGGCCCAGAGCAGAAGCCCTGCGTGCTTGGGGCTGAATGACTGGCGCCCTGGGCTCTCCCCATAGGGACCTAGGGTGGCGATCGCGTCCCCAGGGGGGTGGCCGGCTATGGTCCTGCTGCCCCTGGACGGCTGCCCCCGTGCAGAGCAGGAACGGGCGGGCGGGAGGAAGTCGGGGAGTCTCACTGGTCGCAGGCCTGCCAGCCCGGCTCACCCTGCCTGTTTGCTTTGGCTCTGACCATGTTATTATTATTTAAAAAAATTTAATTAGCTGCCAGCATTGACAAATTGGCAGGTTTCACATAAAAGTCCGGATTTCCTTCTTCTGTGAAAAAAGAAAAAAAAAAAAAACCCCAGGCTGTTGCGTTTCGGGATCCTTGTGCCACTGTGGCACCCACGGGCGGGTGCTACCCGTGGGATGGGGCAGGAGTGCCCTTGGCCACAGTCTCCACCCGGCCCTCTCATCTTCCCAGCCCCTGGCTGGCCTGCTGGGCCTCTCTGTGCATGACTGCTCTGGACACGGGGCTGGGGCCTCGTGGCCAGGGTCAAGGTCTGTCTCCCATCCCGTCTTGGGAAGCCAGGGATCTCCCCAGGCCTCGGACATGGAGTCGTGAGGGTGTCCAGGACCCTGACCACAGGGCATCTTTGGGATGGCAGTGCCTGCTGTGTGCTGGGCCGCGGGGGACAGAGGCCTGGGCTCTCCCAGAAGGGCGGGCAGGAACTGGGCAGTGTCCTCTGAACCAGGCACCAGGGATTGGACCCGGGGCCCTCGACCCACGAGCCCCTCCCCAGCCCCCTTTTGCATTTTACTTAGAGACAGGGTCTCACTGAGCTGCTCAGAGCCTCACTTCTGCTGAGGCTGGCCTCCAACTGTGATCCTCCTGCCTCAGCCTCCCTAGCTGCTGGGATGACAGGCGTGTGCCACTGCGCCTGGCTGAATCGGGTCTTATCCGTCACTTTTCTTCCCAGATCCTGACTGTCACCCTGTGAGGCCACATGCTCACCCTGTCTGGCAGATGAAGGGAGGCCCAGGATCGGTCTCCCGCCCAGATTCCTGACTCTGAGGCAGAAGTCCTTGTGCCTCCCCATCACTGAGCCGGGAGAGGGGGGACGGAGCCGCTGGCCCTGGGGGCGTTCCCTGAGCCTGCCCACCCCTGACAGGCACATAGTAGGTGCTCAGGAAGCACTCCTGCCGCTGAGGCCCTGCCCGCGGGCCACAAAGCCAGCACAGGATTCCTCCTGAGGGCCACGGTCACCCTGACCCCGTGTGACCACCAGGTGGAGACCGGGAGAGTCCCTGTGCCTCCCGGGTCTCTGGGTGAGTCCTCGGGGCCACCGGGCGTGGTGTCTGTGTGGCACTCGGGCTGCGCCCGGGGCAGGCCGCGTCTCCCCTGGCCCTGGCTGCTCTTGGCATCGGGACGGCACACGGAGGACCCGGCCCGGCGGGCAGAGGGTGGCTGCCCCTGCTCCCAGCTCTGCCCTGGCCGGGGCTGCTGCGTGGGTAGCACGGGGTGGGCAGCCAGTGCCCCTGAGTCCCGGTGCTGGTGGCCCCTGCTCCGGGCCAGGGTTCTTGGGGAGTGTGGCGGTTCCTGGTGTCTCCTGGCCCGCAGCGCCTTTGTCCTCTTTTTCTTTCTTTTGTTTTTGGTACCGGGATCAAACCCAGGGCACTCGGCCACCGAGCCCATCCCAGCCCTTTTTATATTGTATTCAGACACAGAGCTGCTGAGGCTGGCCTCTAACTTGCGGTCCTCCTGCCTCAGCCTCCCTAGCTGCCGGGATGACAAGCGCGCTGCCCTGTGCCTGGCAGCCCTCGGGTGCTCTGAGCAGGAGCAGGCCGCAGCCGGACTGGTGGGGTTGAGGGTCCCTCTGCAGCCCGGTGTGGGGGCAGGACGGAGGGGACAGAGCCGCACAGGGGAGGCCTGCGAGGGGACAGGACAGGGACCCGAGCCTGCCTGTGGTCACGCAGAGTGCGGAGGGGCCGGGCAGGGGCCAGGTCCTCGACGGGGCCTCCGCTGGCCGCGCCCCTCCCCCTCCCCAGGCTTGAGCGTCCCAGGCCAGGTCAGCCCGTCACGTGGCCCCATTGTCCTCACTACCCCAGGCCTGCCCGAGCAAGGCCGCTTCCTTCCTCGGGGCGGAGCCGCTGCCCCCAGAGGGGCCACATTGTCCCCACTCGTCCCCACCCGGGCTGCTCTTGAGGAAGCGCAGCCACCCCGCCCGGCGGAGGCAGGGGACGCGATGGCCCGGCGGGAGGGAGGGCGTCCTCCTGGCTGGGCTAGGAGTGGCCTGGCGTGTGGGGACAGGGCCTGGGGCTCAGGGACGGCGGCCTGGGGTGGCCTGGCTGTGAGATGGGCCTGGTGGCCGCCCCGCCCGGCCCAGGCACCTCGTGGCCCCGTCAGCCGGCCCTGGCCGCGGCGGCCCTCTCCCTGGTCCCCAGGGCCCCAGCGCCTGTGCCAGCGCGGCCCCTGGCCCTGTGGCCAGCTCCTTGCCCGCTGGCCCGGGGGCCCCCGCCCAGCCCTGGACTCCTGCCCGTGCTGCTGCTGCGGGGGGCGGTGAGCGCCGCCCTCGGGGCCTGAGCCCACCCGGCGCCCCGGCCTCGCCCCTCCTGGGCTCCGTGCGCCCCGGCCTCGCCCCTCCTGGGCTCCGTGCGCCCCGGCCTCGCCCCTCCTGGGCTCCCGTGCGCCCCGGCCCTCCTCTGGCTTTGTGCCAGGGCTGGAACCCGGGGCCTGGCCCCGAGCGCGCCCACCTGTTTGCGGCATGTTTAGGGACGGGGTCTCCTGAGTTGTTTAGGGCCTCGCTGAGTGGCTGAGGCTGGCCTCCGACTATCGATCCTCCTGCCTCAGCCTCCCGAGGCACTGGGAGGACAGGCGTGCCCCCCGGGGCCATGGTTTCCTGGACAGCAGGGGCTGGCCGTGCCCCTGCCGGGGAAGTCCCTCCCCAGTCTGTCCCCTAGCTTGGCAAGGAAGTCAATCCCCCCGCCGCCGCTGACCGGGTCCCGGGCGCTGGCGGCTGCTCTCTGAGGACGGGCTGCCGAGGCCGGCCTGGAGGCCCGGGCCCTCTGCTGGGGGACTGGCGCGGTGCTGGCCCCCGGCCCCGGCAGGGCTGAGACGCCGCGTGCGGGGCGGCCTGGTGAGCCCAGCCCGGGTGCAGCCGCGCCTGGAGCCGCGACGTCTCGGCCCTGCCCGCTGCTCCTGGGGCCTGTCCGGCTCGCCGTGCGGGGGAGGCCACCCTGCCTCAGCCCCGGCCGGGGCCTCCGCGGGGCCGTGTCCTCCGCGGCCTCCCTGCTTGTGGCCTTGGGGTGGGCCTTCGTCACGGCGCCTCGCCCCCACGCGGTGGCGGCCACCCAGCTCCACCGCACTCCTGGCTGTCCCCTAGTCCCACCGAGGTCCTGAGGGGGAAGTGTCCGCCCGGGCCACCGTCTGCTGCGGAGGGTCACGTGCTCTGACCTCGCTGGTGGCTCCCGGGTCGTGCCTGGTGCCATTCTCTGAGAACGGGGTCTGAGCTCAGAAACAGGGACGCCCCGTCAGGAGCTGAGCCTGGCCAGTGCCTCGCTGGTGTCACTGTGGACGGGGCCACGGAGCCTGAGGGGACGGGAGGTGTCGGGCGGGGGCAGGGCAGAGGTCCCAGGCGCCAGCACGCACTCCGGTCCTGTCCTTGTCCCACACGGTGGCACATTCTGGAGAGTGACAGCCGCATCCCAGCCCGGGGATGACACGGGGCCTGGGGGCAGAGGCAGGGTCCCCACCGCCCGCGCTGACCCCGTGACCGCCGCAGCGCCGCCACTGAGGCCTGGTGGGCGGGTGTCGTCCCCGCGAGTGGAGCGGGCCCGCAGGCAGGGGTGGGGGCTGGGCGGGGTCTCCAGGAGGGAGCAGGAGTCCGGGCAGGGACCAGCCTCTGCGGAGGCCGGGCGAGGCCAGGGGGCGTTGGTGAGGCCGTTCCTAGCTGCTGCGGCGGGACCAGCCGCCTCGTCGCTGTGTGGCCCCAGGGATTGGACCCAGGGTGCTGGGCCCGGAGCCCCGTCCCAGCCTGTGGCTTTTCTTCATTTAGAGGCAGGGTCTCCCAGAGCGCTCAGGGCTTTGCTGTGTGGCGGAGGCTGGCCTCCAGCTTTTGATCCTCCCACCTCAGCCTCCCGAGTCTCTGAGATCACAGGTGGACACCACCGCGCCGGCCATTTATGCCCTCCTTAAGAGCTGGGTCTCCCTGTGTTGCCCAGACTGGCCTCAACTCTAGGGCTCCAGGGATCCCCCTGCCCCGGCCTCCTGAGGAGCTGGGACAGAGGCCTCTACGGCCACCCCTGGCCTTGGCCTTCACTGGCAGCCTGGTGTTCCGGACCCAGGTCCTCCTCCTCCTCTTCCTGGGGAGGTCGGCCGCCCCGCCTGCAGCCTGGCCCTCCCCGCCGGGCAGCAGGCACCGGGCGGCTGACCTCCCCAGGAAGAGGCCCCGCCCAGCCCTATTTTGCGTTTTGTTTAGAGACGGTCTCGCTGAGTTGCTCAGGGCCTCCCTGTGTTGCCGAGGCTGGCCTCCAACTCATGATCCTCCTGCCTCAGCCTCCCGAGTGCTGGGATGACAGGCGTGTGGCCGGCTAGCAGGTGCTTGAGGAAGAGCCGGGGCTGAGGGCTCTGGCTACACTGACTCCCCAGGACCTGTAGCCACACGCCTGTGCCTCCTTTCTCCACCCGTGTGACCTGGGCACATCACGTGCCCTCTCTGGGCCTCAGTTTCCTCCTCTGTAGAGCTTGGTTAAAAAACCACCCTGGACTCTAGCCGGGGCCTGAGGTCAGGTAGGCACAGAGGAGGTGATGGCCACTCATGAAGCCGGTCAACAGCTCAAACCCCTGCCAGGGTCCCACGCCAAGAACAAGGTGACTTTCCCAGTGGACTGGATGCCTTCCTCTTGTCAGACTGGCTGCCCCGGGTCACTGTCTGATTTCCCCTTTGGCTGTGGCTGCCAGGAAGCTCCCTAGTGCAGGAGGGTCTCAGGAGCAGCCCCTGTTTCCTGCTAGGTCTTCAGCTCGTCGGACCCCCGACCCCCTCTCTGCGGCTGGTGACTTGCTCCGGCCCCGCGGCGCCCACGTGGTGTTGTTTTTTATTTCGGCAAAACATACGTGGAGTCTGCCGTGTGGCATCGCAGCCCAGCGTCACCAGTGAATGCAGATCCTTGCGTGACCGTCACCACTGCCAACGCTCAGGACTTTGTCATCGTCCTGAACAGAGCCTGGCACCAGGTCCCCGCCCCGACAGCAGCCCTGGCAACTGACTGCGTTCTCCTTCCTCCTCTCTCTCTCTCTCTCTCTCTCTCTCTCTCTCTCTCTCTCTCTCTACCAGGGATTGAACCCCGGGGCCCTCGACCCCTGACCCCGCCCCAGCCCTCCCGTGTACTTTATTTAGAGACGGGGCTCACTGGGTTGCTCAGGGCCTCGCTCAGTGGCTGAGGCTGGCCTCCCCCTTGCGATCCTCCCGCCTCAGCCTCCCGAGCCGCTGGGATGCCGGGCGTGGCCACCCTGGACCTGACTGCTGAGTTCAGACCCCGTGGGTCTCCTGGTGGGTCTCCTGGTGGCCGCAGGCCAGGTGGCCGAGCTGGAGAGCTGCAGCTGGCCCTGGGGGCTGGGTGTGGCTGGCCTCCTTTCCTGCCCCACGTAGGGGGGCCTGGTGCTTTCCCAGCCTCGGGGACGAGGCGGGTCACAGGTCTGCCAGGCTCCCAGGCTCCCCGTCCCTCCTTCAGTGCAGCCAGACCCTCACCCGCCTGTCCTGTGGGGACGGCCACCGTGCGGGGTCTCACTGGCCACATGGGTCACCTGTGCACGCTGGCGGTCCTCGAGGCCGTGGGTCAGCACACAGGTGGCACTGGGACCCGTGTCCCCTCTGCCTGGGCACGGCAGGTTCTGGGTCGCCACGGGAAGGCAGGAGTGTGGTCCCCACCCCAGCCCTCCCCTGTGGTCGGGGTCCTGTCCTGCCACCGCGTCCCTTGGCCTGTCCCCGCGTGTGACTGTGTCCCTCCTCAGGCTCTCCGACATCTGTCACCTGCAGGGACCGCGCGGGGCTGCGTCTGCCTCTCCGTCCCCTCCCCGCGTGGCTGGGTTGGGGCCACACTGGGTCGTGGGGCTGGGGACTCCTGGGGTCCCGCCCGTCAGGGTGGCCGGGAAGGGGTGCCAGGACGGTGGCTGTGGTGGCCAGCTGGGCCCCCGGGCCTGAGGGCTGGGCGGGCACGAGGGAGGGGACAGCTCCCGCCTCCGCCCCCTGACCTCCTGCCGCTGGCCCGGAGGCTGGAGGCTGGAGGCTGGAGGCTGGAGGCTGTGGGCCCGGGTGCTTTGAGGCCACCGCCCCGGGCAGCGGCCCCTCTGCGGGTAACGATGGACAGTGGCCACCAGCAGTGTCCTCCTGCCCCGCCCGGGCCCAGCGTCCCCACGGGCTCTTCCCCAGCCCTGGCATCACGACCTCAGGTGCCCCCGCCCACGCCGAGGCCGGGTGGCCTCTGTCACCGCTGCGCCTGTGGCGGTGCCGGGCCGGGGCGGCCGTGGCTCCCGGGCTGGGCCCTCGGTGCTGGGACCCTGTGTGGCCCCTGGTCCCGGGCTGGGTCCTCGGCGGCCGGGACAGCCGGACACTCGCGAGGCCGCGGCTGGGGGGCGCGGGCGGAGGCAGCTGGCGCCGGGAGGGGCCCTGGGTCTGAGGCCGGGACCTGGGGAGGCCGCCCTGCCTCCCCGGCCGTCTCGGCTCCGTGCAGCCGCCGCGTCTGCGGCAGGACGGCCGCGCCGGGGCCTCCGCTCGCTTGGGCTGCTGCTGACCACTGGGACCCAGCGCCCAGGCCTGGCCACGGGCCTCTGGGGACTGGACGGCCCCACCGTGACCGGGAGCCCAGGAGAGCTCTTCACGGGTGGGTGCGGAGCAGAGGCTCAGAGAGGGCAGGCCCGGCCTGGGGTTGCACAGCGCCTGAGGAAGGTCGGCCGGGGCTGACGTCCAGGGTCCTCCCGAGCCTGGGGGCATGGCAGGGCCTGGGAGCTGGAATCCCCCGATGTGGCCGTGGGGGACAGGGTGGGGGACAAGGACAGCTTGGTGGGCAGGCGGCAGGGCCGGGAGGTGCCCAGGGCCCTGCCTCCTGTGGTCTGGTGACGCCTGTCCTGCTCAGCCACGTCCCTCCACGGTGGCCCTGGTGGCCCTGGCTGCTCCTCGCCTGCCCCAGCCCAGCCCCCGAGCTCTGGGACCCCAGCCAAGGCCGCCCTGGCGGAGAGCCCTTCCTGGAGCGCGGCTGCTCAGCACACAGTGTGGCCGCTCGCTGGCGGAGGGCCCTTCCTGGAGCGCGGCTGCTCAGCACACAGTGTGGCCGCTCGCTGGGGGAGAGCCCTTCCTGGAGCGCGGCTGCTCAGCACACAGTGTGGCCGCTCGCTGGCGGAGGGCCCTTCCTGGAGCGCGGCTGCTCAGCACACAGTGTGGCCGCTCGCTGGCAGAGCCCTTCCTGGAGCGCGGCTGCTCAGCACACAGTGTGGCCGCTCGCTGGCCGAGAGCCCTTCCTGGAGCGCGGCTGCTCAGCACACACTGTGGCCGCTCCCTGCTGCAGCTGGAGCGGTCTGGCCGTGTCTTCCCTTTCCTGAGCCCCAAAGCGACTCTCCTTAGAGGTCTGGAATGAGCAGTGCCTGGAGGCCTAGAGACGCTGCTCCCGAGGAGCGGGCGCGGTGGCCACGCCTCACCCTGGCGGCTCGAGAGGCTGAGGCAGGAGGATCGCAAGGTGGAGGCCAGCCTCAGCAACTTAGCGAGGCCCTGAGCAACTCAGTGAGCCCCCATCTCTAAATAAAATACACAACAGGGCTGGGGTGGGGCTCCGGGGTTGAGCGCACCTCGGTTAACCTGGTAACCTCTCCCCCCAAACCAGGGGGTTCGAGCAAGGTGACTAATGACAACAGATGGCGTCCCAAGGTTGGGAGCTGGGCAGGGGGTGGGCGGAGGGGGAGCCCTTGCCTGTGACTTTGGGGGATGCTGTCCCAGGGCTGGGCCTGCCTCTGTGGGCCTGTGGGGACTTGTGTGGCTTCTGCAAGGCTGGAGGGGGGAGGGGGCGGCGCACGGAGATGCGGGGAGCGGTGGGCGAGGGCCGGCGCAGGGCAGCTCCTGGGGGCTTAGCGCCGTCTGGGCATGGTCGGGGGTTTCCTCACAGGCACTGGCTCCCTGGGCTGCTGTGGGACTGTGGCACGTCAGGGCCGGCCACCGGTCACGCAGCGTCCCAGAGAACGCAGGGAGTGTGTCCTCTGGGCAGGGGCACCGGGCGGGGCCTGTCGCAGGGCAGATGGGGGGTGGGGCTGGAGCAGGGCGAGGATCCGGCCGCCTCCGGGACAGGAAGGCGTCGGGATGCGCTTGCTGGTGGCATCCCTGGGCTCAGGGAGTCCCAGGGTCCTCCTGGGTTTGGTCGGGGTCTGGAGTCCAGCCCGGAGCTTCCAGAGGGGCGGGAATGGACGGCCACAGCCCGGGAGGGGCTTCTGCCCCCAGCACCCGCCTCTGGCCACGTGGCCTGGCTGCCTGCCAAGCGCTGGGAACAAGCCACATTTTCTGAGGGAAACTCGTTTTGGACCGGGTGCAGTGAAGCACGCCTGCCGCCCCAGCAGCTCGGGAGGCTGAGGCAGGAGGATGGCGAGTTGGAGGCCAGCCTCAGCCACTTAGCAAGGCCCTAAGCACTCAGTGAGACCCTGCCTCTAAATGAAAGACAAAGGGGCTGGGGCTGGGGCTCGGTGGTTGAGCACCCCTGGGTTCCGTCCCTGGTACCCAAAACGAAAAAGGCGCGTGGCCTGGTGGCCCCGTGGCAGGCGGAGCCTGGGCCTGTGCGCAGGGGCTGTGGTGGCTCTGCACGTGGCGGGCGCCGGGTGCTGCCCCAGGGTTCAGGTGGCCCTGAGCAGACGGGCGTGGGCGTGCTGGTGGCCCTGGGGTGTCGGGGACCTGCAGAGCCGCGCGGGTGGCGGCTCACGGCTCCTTCCCTCCCGCAGGACCATGGCGCGGCCCCGGGAGCCCGCGGTGGCCTGGCGGGCGCTGGCGCTGGCGCTGGCCGCGGCCCTCCGCGCGGCGGCCGCGCCCTGGCCCGACTGCACGGGCGTCGAGTGTCCCCCGCTGGAGCACTGCATCGAGGAGGCGCTGGCGCCGGGCGCGTGCTGCGCCGCGTGCGTGCGACCACGGCTGTCCCTGCGAGGGCTACCAGTACTACGACTGCGTGCGCGGCGGCTTCCCCGACGGCCGCGTGCCCGCCGGCCGCTCCTACCTCGTGGACTTCGGCAGCACCGAGTGCGCGTGCCCGCCGGGCGGCGGCCGCATCAGCTGCCGCTTCATGCCCTGCCCCGAGCTGCCGCCCAACTGCATCGAGGCGCTGGTGGCCGCCGACAGCTGTCCCCAGTGCGGCCAGCTGGGCTGCGAGCACGGCGGCCGCAAGCTGCCCGCCGGCCACACGGTGCACCTGGCGCCCTGCCGCGCCTGCCACTGCCCCGACGCCGGCGGCGACCTGCTCTGCTACCGGCTGCCCGGCTGCCCCGGCAACGCCTCGGACGCCGGGGACGGGGACCCCGGGCACGACGACGACCCCGACGGCCGCGGCCAGGAGGCCGAGGCGGAGGCGGCCGCGGCCAGCGGGGTGGAGGCCGCGCCCGGGGGCGCCCCGGCTGCTCTGGGCGGCGGGAGCCAGGTCGCGGCCACCCGCCTGGCCACCCCCGGGCCCGCCGCCCTGCCCAGGCCCACGGCTGCCGCCGCCCTGGGGCCCCCGGCTCCGGCGCTCGCCAAGACCAGGAGGGTGACCGAGGACGCGGTCGCAGAGGAGGACGAGGACGCGGAGGAGGACGAGGACGCGGAGGAGGACGAGGACGGGAGGAAGACGAGGACGCGGAGGAGGACGAGGACGCAGGCGACGCCGGGCCCGTGGCGCTGCCCCCCGCGGCCCCCGCCAGCCCTGGCCTCGCCGCCCGGGAGCCCGGCGCGGAAGCCAGGTCGGCGCTGCAGGAGAACCTGCTGCCCGGCGCCCCGGCCGCCCCGGCCGCCCCGGCCACCCCGCCAGACCCTGCGCAGGAGCGGCCGGCGGCCAGCTCGGACGGGGCGAGGGCGGGGCCGCCGCAGACCACGCCCCCCGCCCCCAGCGCGCAGGCCCCGCCCACCCCGGCCGCGCCCGCGCTCCCCTGGGGGCTGCCCCGCGCCCAGGCCGAGGAGGACACCGACCCCAACTCCGTGCACGCGGTCCCCCGAGGCGGCCCTGAAGGTAAGAGCCCCGGCTTCTCCCAGGTAGGAGCCCACGAGGACCCGGTCACTGTCCCCGGACCCTGCACAGCCCGGAGACCGGGCCACCCCCGGCCCTGGCACCTAGGAGGTCTGCGGCAGGCCACCGTGCCCAGCCCCTGGGGCAGGGAGCGCGGGGAGGCCGCTGGGCTGGGGCGGGCGCCCTGGGGACTCGCGGAAGGCCCGGAGACGGCCGGCCAGCGTCCTGGGAGCCCGGGGCGACCTCGAGGGGACGTGCAGAGCCCGGTGGGCGCCCGCCCCCCGCCCGCCCCCGCCCGCCGGAGCCTCTGCACGGGGCTGCATGCTCCGTCTCGGGTGGCGGCAGAAGTGCTTCAGTCGCAGCCTGCCACCAGCTCTGTCCCTGCTTCCCGCCGGGAGTCCTGTGTCTGGCTCCTGTTCAGAGGAGAAGCCGGACCTCACGTGGTCCTGCGTGGCCTGCTGCCAGCCCCCTGTCCCCACCCCCTCAGCAAGCGCAGCCGGCTGGCCCCTGGCTCCGCAGCTCCCCGCCCCAGGGCCTTTGCACCTGCCCCCCAGGCACCCCGACTCCCTCCCTCCCTCCCCTCCCTTGGGCTCTGCTCGGCTGCCTTCCGGGGTGCGGCCTCACCACCCGCTTTGTTCTTACCCTGGTTCAGTTTCTCCTGGCGGCCCGAGGCTCTAGGACGAAATTCCTTGAGGACTTTAAAAAAAATACCATTCCTCTATCATTTGGCACCAAAAGGGGCCGCAGTGGCATCTTCTCTGCCGACTCCAGGGGCCGCCAGGACGCCCGGCCCACAGAGGCGCTCTGTGAATGTGGGTGAGGGCGAGTGAGCCAGAGGCCCGCGCCCCCTCTCCCACCCCGCCTCCTCTGCGCCCAGCGCGCGCCGGCGCACACCGTGCCCTCCGCGTGGACAGCGCCTCCGCCAGAAAGCCTTCCCTGAGCATTTCTTTAGGTTTTTTCCTGGGGGTACCGGGGATTGAATCCAGGGGGTCTCCACCACTGGGCCCGTCCCCAGCCCTATTGAGTATTTATTTAGAGGCAGGGTCTCATTGAGTTGCTCAGGGCCTCACTTTGCTGAGGCTGGCTTTGAACTTGTGATCCTCCTGCCTCAGCCTCCAGGCTGCTGGGATGCCAGGCGTGCCCCACTGCGCCCGGCCTTCCCTGAATCTTCAGATCTCCTGTGAGCGCCCCAGCCCCGGCCCACCGCCGTTTGCTGCCGTCCTCCCCTCTGAGGGTGCTCTGGGGAGGTCCTGGTTTCTAGAAGGCTCTGCACAGCTGGGAGCTGTGACCCTCGGTCCCATGACACTCCAACCAGCCGTCTTCGGCGTCACCTGTGAGCAGGGCCCGGGAGCTCTGGGAGGCAGGGCTGGGACGCTGCGGCTGAGCAGGACCAGGAGGTGCCACTGCTGGTGCAGGGGGCGGGGCCCGGCGGGGCTCCTGCTGCCCACACGGCCGCAGCCTGCGGGGCGCGGGGCGTCTCAGGAGGTGCCGCCGCGGCTGGCGGCTGCAGCCTGGCTGGGTGTGGGCCCCGCTGTGGCCATAACCCTGCCAAAGCCTCTGGCTTCCAGGGCCTGGGCCTCCGGGCGCCCCCTTGGTTCTCGGGAAGCCCAGGTGCTTTGCGTGTGTGTGTGTGTGTGTGTGTGTGTGTGTGTGTGTGTCGCCACCCTGGGCTTCCTCCGATGGGTTTCGGAGGCGGCCTCTGCTGAGGGTTTCTGGGGCATGGGCCCAGCACGTGCAAAGGCCCTGAGGCTGGAGGGAGCAGGGTGTGGGACAGCACCAGGGACTTCTGGTGTGCAGGGAAGGGACAGGGGATCTGGGAGGGGGGATTCAAGTGGGACCCAGGAGCTCAGGCCTGGCCATCGGCCACCGGGTCCTCCTCCCCACCTGGGCCACCTGTTCCCTGCCAGTTCCTGTGCTCCAGCTTGGGGTCACCCAGGCGCGGGCAGGAGGCTGCTCTTTGTGCCTCCGTTTCCTGCCGGCGGCAGGGGGCCCTTGGGGGCTCGGGGCGCTCTCTGGGCGCGGAGACGCGGAGTGGTTCTCGCGTGTGGTGGCCGGCGCCGGCGCCCTCCGCGGCAGACACCGAGGCCGCAGCCCCTCCCGGTGCACCCGGCGGTCAGACGGGCTCCCGGACCCCCGTGCGCCCAGTTCACCCCTGGTTGCGGCTCTGGGGACGCGGCCATAGGACAGGTGGCGGCGGGCCTTGGGGCGGGGCTGGGGCCCTCGGCCGCAGGCACTGTGGGAGGCCGGGTGGGGGCTGCAGAGGCCGCTGGCCCGCCTGCCTGGAGCGCCGGGTGGGGGATGGGCGGAGGCGACCCCAGCCTTGTTGCCATGGCAGCGGGGGCCTGGAGGGGGGCCCAGCTCGCGCGGGGCGGGGGTCCCCCTGCAGCCGGAGCCATGCCAGCCCCGCCGCCGCCGCCAGATGTGGCTAATGGAAGCCACATGCCCGGCTGCTGGCCAACACCGCTGTCACTCAGGACACTCTGGGAGGGTGGCTTTTCCCGCTGGGCTGGCACCGCGGAGGAGCCCAGGCCCCCCCGGTGGCGGTTCTCTCTGGAGCCGGGACAGAGGACCTGGGGTCCAGGTGGCCCCGGCAGGCCGCCTCTGAGCCCGGGAGCGGGGGAAGGGCCGCCCCCGGGGCTGGTCAGGCACGCGGAGACCCCGGGAGGACCGCGCCCTCTCCTCCTCAGACCAGGAGCCCCGACCCCCTCGTGGGCGTGGACAGCCGGCTCCGGGGACCCCAGGCTACTGTCCTGGGTGGAAAGTGACAGCAGTCGATTTCTCTGGGAGTCGACACTTCTTCCTGTGTCCGCCGTGTGCTGGGCTCGGGCAGATGCGGAATGTCCAGTGTCACGCAAACCCCAGCGCAGACCCCGCCCTTGGGGGGCCAGGGGCTGGCTGGGAGGGAGCCCGAGCCCGCAGTCCTGCAGGGCCAAAGCCAGGGTGGGGCGCTGTGGTGGGCGGGCAAGGAGGCGGGGTGCAGTGAGCAGCCTGGGGGCATCTGACTCTTCCTGGGAATCGGACGATCATTGCCACCTCAGCTGCGGTGTGGTGGTCACTGGGTGGCAGTTAGAAACCAGAGCAATAGCGTGTGCAAAGGCCCTGTGGCCACAGGGAATTGGATTGGATGGAAAGGCGGCTCTGTGATTGATGTGAGGAGGCGGCTAGGAGGAGCTAGTTCCAGGGTGACATGCATATCCATTTGGGCCTTTGTCCCAAGGGCAGTGGGGAGCCATGGAAGGTCTAAGGCAGGGGATGGCATGATCTAGTTTGTGTTTTCAGTCTTGGTCTGTGGGCATCTGAGAATGCGCGAAGATGGTCCAGGGTTCCAGGATTCTGGATCCCGGAGCACATGGTTGGTGACCCAACCACACCTTGCAGGAGCTGAGCTTCCTAAAGCCACCGGGAGGGGCCATCCTGGTGGGGCATCCATGGCAGGCAGGGGAGGCCCCGGAGGCCCAGCAGCCTCTGCAGCCCTTGGGGCAAGTTCCTGGCTGCGGCCTGGGTCCTGGTGGCCTGCCCCGATTGCCAGAAGCAATGTCACACCCCTGTTGGGAGCTCTGAGGACAAAGTGGCCCCCAGATCCGCCAGGAGACCAGCCTCACAGTGAGGGGACCGAGGCGGGCTTTTCCGCCCCTGCCTGTCCCGCGACCACGCAGGGAACCAGCCTCCCCGCAGCCCGCACGCTGCGTCAGTTAGAAGCCATCATTTAGAGATGGTCGAGGGTCCCCGGGAGGGGCCGTCGCATGTGCAGGGACACCCTGCGTCTTCAGCTGTGGACGGAGGAGGGCAGTTGGACGTACAGAGGCCAGGGCGGGGTCAGGGCCCTTCCTCAGTGGCTGTGTCTCCTGGGGCCTGAGCACCGCGTCTCTGAGCCCTGTCACCCCATGTGTTTCTGAACACTCGGGGCTGCTGCGAGGACTAAGGGCCTCGCCACCTGCTCCGCCTCAGGTGGGGAGCAGGGGTGAGGCGTGGCCAGCGGAGGCCCCGCCCCCGCCTTGCGGAAGGCCCCGCCCCTGCCCTCCCCTGTCTTGCTGAAGGCCCCGCCCACACCCCGCCCCCGCCTTGCGGAAGGCTCCGCCCCTGCCTTCCCCTGTCTTGCCGAATGCTCCGCCCCTGCCCTCCCGGTCTTGCCAAAGGCCCCGCCCACACCCCGCCCCTGCCTTGCCGTAGGCCCTGCCCCTGCCCTCCCCTGTCTTGCTGAAGGCCCCGCCCATACCCCGCCCCCGCCTTGCGGAAGGCCCCGCCCCTGCCCTCCCCTGTCTTGCTGAAGGCCCCGCCCATACCCCGCCCCCGCCTTGCGGAAGGCTCCGCCCCGCCCTCCCCTGTCTTGCTTGCCGAAGGCCCCGCCCACACCCCGCCCCCGCCTTGCGGTAGGCCCCGCCCACCCAGGAGCTCTTTCCCGGGCGCTTGCAAGCGTTAGGATTTGTGGCAGACGCTTAGAAATGGGAAGAATTCCCATAAAACTCGGGTTTCTGGCTGGTGTGGCTGAAAAGTTGGCAGATGTGGCTGGGCATTGCCATGGCCGGCTTGGGGAGCTGGGGCAGCGTGCCCTTCCCTCCGGGCCAGCTCTCCTGCCCGCCTGCTTGGCCTGGGGCCACCGATCAGAAGTGAAAGTCCACCCTCTGGTGGCCCTGAGGGACACCGCGGGGAATCCCATTTATGGGGGGAAACTGCTCTCGAGTGGTTTCTCAGACAGCGGAGCTGCTACAGCCCGCAGCCAGAGAGACCAGGGGTGCGGCTCACAGAGGCCTGGAGCCCAGGCCAGGCCCGTGGTGGGGTTCTTTAATTTCTAGAACTGTTTTCTTTCCATCTTTAAGGGTTTGATCCCTAGAACAAAAAAAAAAAAAAAAAAAAAAAAAAAAAAAAAAACCTTTATTGACGCCAGGCGCAGCGGTGCACACCTGTAATCCCAGCTGACTCGGAGGTTGAGGTGGGAGGATCACAAGTTGGAGGCCAGCCTCAGCACTTTAACGAGACTCTGTTTCAAAAAAAAAAAAAACAAGGAATGAGCTCTCTGTGGCAGAGCGGCCCTTGGCGTGACCCCAGTACCTCTAAACAAAACCAGCACTTGGTTGAGGTCCTACTTCATCCCATAACAGCCCCCAATTTAAGTGCACAGGTCGCGGTGTCTGCGTTCTCACCGAGTGTGCAGACGTCACCAGAACCTGGCCTCGGACGGCTCCGTCCTTGGGGAGGAGACCCCACGCGCGCACTGGCTGCGCTGCTCCTGCTCCCCAGGCCCCGGCTGCCGCCCCACCCGCGGCCTCGTCCCACTCAGCGGAGTCGGTCACCTGCGGGGTGCCCTGTCCTTCCTCCACCTCCTCCTGAGACGCCCCAGGAACAGGCTGCCACATCCCCAGTGCTGTGGTCGGGCCAGGCCTTGCCTGTGGGGACAGCCGTGGCCACAGTGTGGACGATCTGTTGTCCCCTCAGAGGAGCACGCGGCACAGACGCTCGCCACGTGCCCAGAGAACTCTTTCACAGGGGCGGGTCAAGGATCGAGCCCGCAGACGCTTGTCTATCTATTCACTCATCTACATCTTGAGGCAAGGTCTTGCTAAGTTGCAGAGGCTGGCCTCCAACTTGAGATCCTCCTGCCTCAGCCTCCCGTGCCGCTGGGATGACAGGCGAGTGTCCCCGTGACCGGCATGACAGTGTCTCAGCTTTCCAAGTCCCCAGGAGGCTGGACCGCTCTGCTCCTGTGCCCGAGCACGTGCCGGGGCCATGGAGAGCTCGCCCGGGCTGGCGGGCTCAGGGCGGCCCGGCCGGGGCCCGTCTCCGGTCCTGGGGCCTCCTCGCCTCTCCTCAGCCGCGTGTGGCCTCCTCTTCTCGAAGGTCCCTTGGGCCTCTTCCAGGCGGAGGACGAGAAGCCCCCGGGACCCTAGCGCTGAGGCTGAGCGAGCAGGACCCTTGCCCTGGCCGGGCTCTCAGCCAGTCCCCCGGAGGCCCGCCACCAGGCGCAGGGCTCCTTGGCCTATCAGCTGCTCCAAAGTCCCCTGCAAATGGCGGAGTAGGGAGGGCGGGAGGCAGGGCTCACCGTGCAGGACAGCGCCGCTCACTGGAGGCTGGCTCAGGCCCTCAGGAGCCGTGTGGCCTTTAGGCAGACTGTCTGGTGACCGCGGGCCGCAGGGCTCTCGTCTGTACAAGGGGCTCGCGGGCTGGGCCTTGCAGCGCACAGCTGTGCCATCCCAGCAGCTCTGGAGGCTGAGGCAGGAGGATCGCAAGGTGGAGGCCAGCCTCAGCCACTCAGCGAGACCCTGTCTCTAAATACAAAAAGGGCCGGGACGTGGCTCAGTGGCCGACACCCTGGGTCCCGTCCCTGGTGTGAAGGACACAAGAGGGGCTCAGCTCTCAGGACGGAGGCCGGGTCGGGCCCGGGGCCGGCTGCGAGGTGCCTGCTCGGCGCTGTCCCGCGCGGGTCCGTGAGCGTCCCAGGCCCGGGCAGCCACTGTGGCCTGAGGTGACCAGGCCTGCGGGCCCGTGGCCCCCCGGCCTTCCGGAACCTCGGCGGGTGGGCTCCAGGCTCCGGCCACGCCTCCTCGAGGCCAGGCCAGGCGCGGTGGCCTCGAGAGCTAGGGGGTTCCGCAGCTGGCCGGGGCGGGGAGCCCGGCGGGGAGGTGGGGGCCGGTCCCGGGGGCCCGAGCCGGGCCTCGGGACAGCTCCGGCCGCGCTGCTCCTGCTGCGTGGCCTCAGGCAGCCGCTCGCCCTCTCTGAGCCCCGCGTCTGCGTCTGTGAGCGCAGCCGCCCGAGTCCCCGTCCTGTCCCTGTGGCGGCCCCTGGGCCCCTGGGGCGGGGCTCTGTGGTTGCGTTGGGTGTCCCGGGGACCGTCCCCTCTGGCCGGCGCCCGTCCCCTCTGGCCGGCGCCACGCCCGGGCCTGCTGGGGCTGGGCGTGGGGTGGCCTGCCCGTGTTTGTCCTGCAGCTGGCCAGATGTGCAGCCAGTGGCCTCACGGTCACTCCCAGGCTCCGCCTCCGCCCCGGAGCCAGCAGGCGCCAGGCCCAGCCCTGTCCCTGGCCGTTCCCGATCCCGCGGCCTCCCCCATCCCGCGGCCTCCACCCACCCCGCGGCCTCCACCCACCCGGCAGGCAGCTGGTCCCTTGCTCCCGGTCAGCCCGGACAGGGCATGCGCTGGGCCAGTCGCTGTGTCCGTCTGTGGGCGGGGACGGTCCCTTGAGCTTCAGGACGCCCCTGCAGGGGGAGGGGCACTGTGGCGTCCATTTGTGGCCGGGCAGCTGAGGCCGGGAGGTGCCGAGACCGCGTGAGGCTCCCGAGGCCGACGCGGCCCAGGTGCCTGGTGGCCACCAACCTGGCAC
The DNA here is from genome assembly GCA_025594165.1 of Tamias sibiricus. Taxonomy (NCBI): domain Eukaryota; kingdom Metazoa; phylum Chordata; class Mammalia; order Rodentia; family Sciuridae; genus Tamias; species Tamias sibiricus. Next base: position 28,127,103 of record CM046675.1, on the reverse strand, counting down.
TGCCCGGGCGAGCGCGGGGTCCCCGAGGGCCGAGGTTCCCGGGCTCCTGGGCCTGTGGCGAGGGAGGGCTGGGCCCGGGGTGGACGGCCTCGCCTGCCCCCGCCCGCCCTCTTGCTGTCCCGGGCGCCCTGGCCAGGGCAGCAGGAGCCAGAGAGGCCCTTTCTGCGACCTCAGGGACGCTGGCAGTGGCCCCTGCAGGGCCTGTGATGGCACCAAGGCCAGAAGCCAGCAGGAAAAGCGGCTCCCGAGCAGGGCCACCAGCCTGTGGGGACCAGAGACCACAGCCCTGGAACACCGTGGGTGGCCTGAGCCGGGGCCCCGCACGGCCGGGACTCTGGACTGGCTGCCAGGCCCCCGGCCCACGCCTGGCGCCACGCAGCTCCGGAGGCTGAGGCGGGAGGTGGCATTTCATCTGGAGACGGGGCCTCGCTGAGTTGCCGAGGCTGGCCTCCACCTTGCGATCCTCCTGCCTCAGCCTCCCAAGCCTCTGGGATGACGGGCGTGGCCACCATGCCCAGCTAGAGCAGGGGCCTGCGTCTTAAGTGTCCCTGGTGGCTCCCTGGGGCAGGGCCACCTCACAGATCAAGCCTGTCCTTGAGCCCCTTGTGTGACCTGGGCCTGCCCCTCTGCTTCTCCGGGCCTCAGTCTGTCCAGCTGGGCGGTGGCTGCGCCCGGTGGCCCTGGCCCCTCGCGCCCGCGGGAGGGAGCCTGCCTGTCCCACTGGAGCCTGGGGGCGGTGCCCCCTGCTGGCCGCCCCCCGCACGGCCCCTGCTGTCCTCAGTGCGGGTCAGGGGTCGTGGACACCTGGTGGCTCCTTTGGGGACGGCTCTCGGGGAGGCCCCGTGGCTGGGCACGGGGAGGGTCCCTCTGCCCTCGGAGCCCGAGTCCCCTTGAACCCGCCCCGAGTCCTCCCGGCCCTTCTGCAGGGACGTGTGGCTCTGAGCCCCCAGCGGCCACCGAGCACCCTCCCGGGGCCCTGGACGCCCCTGGTGGGGGTGACGCGGCCCTGGTCGCCCCCAGGCTCCACCGGGGACCTGATCGAGACGTGCTGCGCGGGCCGGCCAGCAGAGGGCCATCGACGGGGACGAGTGCGCCGACGGGGACGAGAGTGAGGGCAGCCCCGAGGGCGGCGCCTGCAGGTGAGCGTCCCCGGCCTGGCGGGGACAGGGGCACTGGGGTGGCCGCCCCGCCGTCTGGCCGGCTGTCCCGCGGTCTCCGAGGTCCCCGGGCACGGTTGGTGGCTGCGTTGTCACGGGGCACTGTGGCGGAGGGTGTGGTGGCCTGTCACCCAGCCAGGAGCCAGGGACGGGTGGGCCAGGGCTGGTCCCCACGGCGCAGCCCCGGGGCCCACTCCGTCAGGGGCCCACGTCCTCTCCGCCACCTCCAGTCCGCGGCGCCCGCCTGTCGTCCCAGAGCTCGGGAGGCTGAGGCAGGAGGACTGAAAGTTGGAGGCCAGCCTCAGAAGCTCAGCGAGACCCTGTGTCTCAATATGACATAAAAGGGCCGGGACGTGGCCCGGGGGTCGAGGGCCCCTGGGTTCGATCCTGGAGCAAAAAAGATGGAAAAGAAAAGACGCGGCAGGTCGCGGCTCCATCCCCAGGCTGAGCCGTGGCGAGGTCGGAACCTCACGGTGCCGTCGCCTGCCTGCTGAGGCCACCTCTGAGCACTGCTGCCGGGGACCGAGCCACCGACAGGGAGCCTTTGGGGACCTGCAGGCCGGGTCTAGGGCCACCCCGTGGGTCCTCTTCTCTGAGCCTCCTTTGTCCCAGCCCAGCCTCCCTGGGTCTCCACAGCCTGGCCTCCCTGCCTCCAGGACTGGGGCTGCCCCAGCCAAGCAGCCGGTCGCCCCGGGGCCTCCTGGGCCAGGCGGGGGTCAGCGCGTCCTTTGGTTCCAGAGAAACCGACGTCCCCGGCCTCTCCTTTTCCCAGACAAGGACGGTGGGGTTCGGAGAGGTCGCTCGTCCCCCAGAGCCACACAGCTCACGGCCGGGGCAGGCCGCGCGTCCCCCGAGTCCAGCCCGCGGCCCTCAGGCCCGGACCCCACCGGCCCTTTCCTTCCTCTGCGTCCGCCAGTGTGGGGTGCCCGGGCCAGAGCGGTGGGCTCAGCCCCGGGGGACGCTGCGCCCTCTCTGGGCCTGCCCGTCCTGTGGCCTGGCCGTGGCGGGAGGCCAGCCCTGCCCCGCCGCCGCCGGCTCTGGCTCCCACTTGCTGCGGGCGGGGTCTCCCTCCCGAGGCCCCCTGCTCCCCCCTTTTTTTTCTGTACAGGGATGGAACCCGGGGTGCTTAGCCCCTGGGCCCACCCCAGCCCTTTCTGATTGTTGTTTAGAGACAGGGTCTCGCCGAGTTGCTCAGGGCCTCCCTAAGTCGCTAAGGCCGGCCTCAACTTTGTGATCCTCCTGCCTCAGCCTCCCGAGCCTCCGCGCCCGGCTTCTGCTTCCCTCCCGGGCAGCGGGGCCATCGTCCCCCGGGCGGGCCTGGGAGGCCGCGGCGCGGGCTGAGGCGGCTGTCTTGCAGGACGGCGCAGAGGCACTGCTGCACGGCCTACCTGAGGGAGAGGAGCTGCGTGGCCGGCGTCATGGCGGCCAAGGACGGCGAGCCCTGCGGGGCGGAGGACGAGGACGCCTGCGGCCTGTCCCTGTACAAGGCAGGCGGGGGCGGGGACAGGACGGGGCGGGCACGGCCGGAGGTCCTGGTGGCCGGGGGCCCCCTGCGGGGCTCTGTGACGGGGTGCGGGGACGGCCACCACAGAGCGGCTGCTTGGCCTGGGCGGTGCCATCGCGGGGCAGGGACGCGCGGCCATGGCCCTGGCAGCACCGGCCTCGGGTCCCACCAGACGGGCCAGGACGACGGGGCAGTGGGGGGTGGGCGGGCGGCAGCAGGCGCCAAGGCCCTGTGGTGGCCCAGGTCGGAGAGGTGACCGGCCACTCCCGGCCATCGCTGGCGGCACCGTGGAGGTGTGGGGACGTGGCCTGGGCCCCGGGGCTTCCCCCACGTGCGCGGCGGCCTGGGGAGGCCCCCCGCCCTCCGCGCCTCTGCTCAGACTGCGGGGCCGGAACCCGTGCAGTGGCCCTGCCCAGTGGCAGGGGACGCGGGGACGCGGGGCCTCTGTTCTGGGGGACCAGGTGCCGGGGGCTGGGCAAGGAGGCGCCCAGGCCTGGCGGGGACCCCGAGGCGAGGCCACAGAGGGCGGGACCAGTGTTGGGAGGGGCTGAAGACCCCGTCCTCCCCGCCCGGGCGACGGTGGTGGCACTGGGACAGGCTCTGAGTGTTGTCACACTGTGGCTGCCGTCCCTCGGCCGAGGCCGGGGGACGGGGCTGGTCTCTCCCTTCAGGCCTGGCTCGGCCTGTGCAGGGTGGCGCGGAGGCCAGGGACGGTCCGAGCGGGCGTGTGGCCAGCTGCCCGGGGCCGGCGGCGCGTCACAGCAGGAGGACGCGGTGGGACAAGCCCCGCCTCCTCCCACGGCACCAGCCGAGGACCAGGCCCCTGACCGCGGGCACTGCCCAGCCGCCGCACCGTGGCCGCCTGCAGGGCCTTCCAGGGCCGAGGCTCAGGCCCGCCCACCGTCCCCCCCCGTCTCCTCCTTTTGGCCAAAGCAGGTCACTGGGCACCACGGAGCTCGCTCCCTCCCTCCTGTGCCGGGGATCGAACCCGGGACACCTCCCCACTGAGCCGCATCCCCAGTCCTTCCAACAACTCTCACATTCTGATACAGGGTCTCGCTAAGTTGCTGAGGCTGGCCTCCAACTCGAGATCCTCCTGCCTCAGCCTCCCGAGCCGCTGGGATGACAGGCGTGGCACTGTGCCAGCTAACTCTCTTAGTCGGCTGGCCTCCAACTTGAGATCCTCCTGCCTCAGCCTCCCGAGCTGCTGGGATGACAGGCGTGGCACTGTGCCAGCTAACTCTCTTAGTCGGAGAAGCTGAAATGTCACATTGCAGATACAGAAAATGCAGGAATAACTGGGGCTATTATTACAACCAATCTACCATCATCGTTTTAAAAAAATTGAACGAGATTTCTTTTTGGAGACGGCCTGAGATGGGGCAGCTGCACACGGCGGCTTAGGGACCCGGGCTTCTGTGTGGCCATTTTCAGCTTAGAGCTCCCATCTTCATGGCTCAGCATGGCTGCAAAGGCGCCAGCCATCACATGTGCACTCTAAGAAGGGGAGCAAAAATAGACACTTGTAAGTAGAGTCAGTCCCAACAAGGTCTCCCAGAGCTCTGCCTGGTGACACCGTCGGGAGCTGCAGGGGCCCCAGGACACCAGCATCTGGCCCGAGTAGGACCGTCTGCTGGGAAAGGTGGGGCGTCACAGGCAGGCCTGGGGCGAGTTCCCAGTTCTTTCTACAGAAGGCCGTGCACGGGCCTGGCCTGCGCCCCGCGACACGGGGATGTGGGGACCGACGGCCGCGGGCCCGGGAGGTGCCGAGGCAGGCCAGGCCAGGCCCGAGCCCCGAGCCGCGCCTCCCGCCTTCCCGCGCCCGGGCCTGCCTGGCCGCGGGCTGACGCGCCTCTCCCCCCAGCCGTGCTGCGACTGCTGCGGCCTGGGGCTGCGCGTGCGGGGCCGAGGGGCGGCGCTGCGAGGCCAACCCCAACCTGGGCTACCCCTGCAGCCACGCCATGCTGTCCTGCTGCGAGGGCCGCGAGCCCCTCATCCTGCCCGAGGCCCGCCGGCCCCCGGAGCCCGAGGCTGCACCGCGCAGAGGTGGGTGCGCCCTGGGGGCCTGGGCGGTGGTGGCCACCCCTGTCCACCCCACGGCCGTGACCCCGCAGCCGTCTGTCCACCCGTCCGTCCGTCCGTCCATTCGTCCACGCACCCCATCTTTTCATTTCTTTTCATTTCACCTTTTTGGTACCAGGGACTGAACTCAGGGACCCTCGACCCCTGAGCCCCACCCCCAGCCCTATTTTGGGTCTTATTTAGGGTTGGGGTCTCGCTGAGGCGCTTAGTGACTTGCTTTGGCTGAGGCTGGCCTCCAACCTGCGGTCCTCCTGCCTCAGCCTCCAAGCTGCAGGGACGACAGGCGGCGGGCACCTGGCTTCCTTCCTTTGTCCCTCTCTCCACCCGTCCGTCCACCCTGCCCCGTGGCCCACTGCCCCGCTCTCTGTCCGTCCGTCTGTCCGTCCACCTGTCCATGCGGCCTCCTCCGTCCTCACCGTCTGCTGGAGCTGCTCGGGCCCCCGGGCCGCGGTGGCTCTGTCCTGAGGGCCGCCTCCCGCCCTTGCAGAGGAGGACGCGGCGAGCCAGGAGGCCCTGTCCCTGGGCCCGGAGGCGGAGATGGCCAACGCGCTGCCCGGCGACGACCGGGACGAGTGCCTGCTGCTGCCCGGGGAGCTCTGCCAGCACCTCTGCGCGTCAACACGGCGGGCTCCTACCGCTGCGCCTGCTTCCCCGGCTTCGCCCTGCAGGACGACGGCCGCTCCTGCCGCCCAGGTAGGCAGGGCAGTGCGAGGCCTGCTCCTGCAGGGCAGCGTGGCCTGCCTGGGCACCCGTGGTCCTCGCTGCACCTGGAGCCGCAGGAGCCTGACCCCGCCCTCGGGAGGCGGGAGGCCGGGAGAGGAGGCCAGAGACAGGCCAGGAGAGGAGGCTGCCTCCCTCGGGGTGGGCCGAGGGCCTTTCCCTGGCTGCTGTCCCGCAGCTGATTCATGTTTCTTTCCTTTTGGGGACTTCCAGGGGTTGAACCCAGGGGCACTGACCACTGGGCCCACCCCCAGCTCATTAGAGACAGGGTCTCCCTGAGTCGCTAAGGGCCTCGCCACTGCTGAGGCTGGCCTCCAACTCGTGCTCCTCCTGCCTCAGCCTCCAGAGCTGGTGGGGTGACAGGCGTGCGCGCCGCGCCTGGCGGTTGGGTGATTTGCAGTCAGGTGCCGCCCCTGCCCCCCCCGCCGTCCCCGCCGTCCCCCTCGCCTCCGGCCTCCACAGCTGTGACCCCTCTGCGAAGCCGCGGCCCGAGCTCCGTGGGCCTCTCCTGTGCAGCGGGCGGGTTCTCCGAGGCGCTGTCCGCGCCGTGCTGCCCGGGCACAGCAGGTGCCCTGAGCCCAGGCCCGGAGGACCCGAGGCCACCTGGCGTCTGCTCTGCCCACAGACGGAGAGGCCCCGCAGCGGGGGGCCGCCCAGGAGCCCCCCAACACCATCTCGCTGCCCCGGCCGCAGCCCAGCACCTGCAGAGGTGAGGGGGCCGACGGGGCCGCTCGTGGCCCTGCCCGGCCTGGCCTGGCCTCGCCCGGGGCGGGTGTGGGGGACCCTGAGCCAGCTGCCCCTCATCCCTGCGGCGGGAGGAGCGCCCACACCCGCCCCGCCCCCCGGTCCCCCGCGCGTCCTGTCCGCCCGTCCCCCCGCCCACCCCGTCCCCCCCCCCCCCCCGTCCAGCACCGCCCACCCCCCCCCGTCCAGCACCGCCCACCCCGTCCCCGCCCACCCGGTCCCCGCCCGCCCCGTCCAGCCCCGCCCACCCCGTCCCCCCCCCGTCCAGCACCGCCCACCCCGTCCGGCCCCCCGTCCCCGTCCAGCCCCGCCCACCCCGTCTGGCCCCGCCCACCCCGTCCCCCGTCCAGCACCGCCACCCCCCCTGTCCCCGTCCAGCACCGCCCACCCCCGTCCCCGCCCACCCTGTCCCCGTCCGGCACCCGCCCACCCCGTCCCCGTCCGGCCCCCCAGCCCACCCCGTCCCCCCCCGTCCAGCCCCCCGCCCAACCCGTCCCCGTCCGGCCCCGCCCACCCCGTCCACCCCGTCCCCCGTCCGGGCCCCGTCCGCCCCGCCCCGCCCACCCCGTCCACCCCCGCCCACCCCGTCCCCCGTCCGGCCCCGCCCACCCCGCCCAGCCCCGCCCACCCCCCATCCACCCCCGCCCACCCCGTCCCCCGTCCGGCCCCGCCCACCCCGTCCGTCCCCGGCCCAGCCCCGCCCACCCCCGTCCTGGGGCGGCCCGGGGTTGCAGTCCCGGGGGAGGGGTGGCCCTGACGCCGTGTCCCCGCGTCCCCGCAGGCAACGGGCCCTGCGCGCAGCTGTGCAGCGAGGCGGGCGGCGCGGCCGTGTGCTCCTGCCTCCCGGGCTACGCCATCATGGCCGACGGCGTGTCCTGCGAAGGTGCGTACCTGCCCCGCCGCTGCTGTCCCCGCGAGCCGGACAGGCCCTCTGGTCCCAGCAGCGAGTCAGGTGGCCTGGGGGGGCAGGCGCTGCCCAGGTGCGGGCCCAGCGCCTCCGCCTGCGCCTGCCCGTGGGGACAGCTCCCTCCGCCTGCGCGGACCCGTCCCCTGGAGACCTGCCCCAGTGACGCCGTTGCTGCTGGCCTGAGGGACCACGCTCAGTCCCCTTGTCCTCGAGGGTCACCCCGTCCGCGTGGCTGACGCTGGTCTGTGACCACACGTAGGTCCATGCTCCAGCCTTGGTGAATAGAGGGACAGAGGGACGTCCTGTCCTGCCGTCACACGGCGGAACCCCGACATGGCCCCCCCCTCCCGCTGCCCTGCAGTAGGAGCTGCCCGTGTCCACCTCTCCTGCTGTGGACCAGACATGTCCCGTGAGCCCAGAGAGGGCGGCGGACCTGCCCAGGTCACACAGCACGTGGGGGGCACCGGGTCCTCCTCCCCAGTGGTCCGGGGGCCCCCGGGTTCCATCCCTGGTACCGAAACAAAGAGCAGAGGACCAGGTGGACCTTCAGCCCACAGGCTCAGGGGTCTTACGGCGCTCCCAGACCCTGGGTCTCTCCTGCGGCCTGGTGGAACCTGCCCCGCGGCCCCGCCTGCCTCCGCCTTGGGACAGGCCGCAGCCCTGCAGTGCCCAGGGCCGCCCGCCTGGCCCCACGCACCGGGGTCTGCTGGGGGACTTGGGGCAGGTCAGCCGGGGCGGAGGCGGTGTCGCCTGCCCTGCTGTGTGGCTCGGGCGCCGCCTGCCCTCTCTGAGCCCCTCTCCTGTTCCCGGGCGGTGGGGCCGCCGCGCTCCTGGGGCTCTGGACGCAGCCTTGGGTCGCTCTGCGCCTCCGAGGCCCTGGACGGCAGGTGCCCCTCTGGCCTCGCCGTGGCCCGTCCCGGCCACCGCTGTCCCCCTAACAGCCCCTCTGTTTCCCCGTGGCGGCCGCTAGACCGGGACGAGTGCGCGGAGGGCACTCACGATTGTGGCCGGCGACAGCTGTGCGTCAACACCGCGGGATCCTTCCGCTGCGCCAACCACACCCTGCGCTGCGCCCCGGGCTTCCTCCCCAACGCGCGCAGGAAGTGCGTGGGTAAGGCGGCCCGCTGCCCGCGCTGCCCGCTCGCCCCTGCCGGCCCGCTGTGCTGTCCCCACCGGCACCCGCTCCGCCGCCCTGGCCTCTCCTCCTGCTTTTCCTCCGGGAAGCTTCTGTGTCCAGGGGCGTCCATAGGCCCGGGGGTCGCTGGGGAGGGCCCCAGGCCCGGGGGTCTGGAGGCAGCAGGAGGCCGTGGATTCGTGGCTCTGACTTTAGACCAATGACTTCCTTTTCCCAGCCACGGTTTCCTCATCTGCTAAGAGGAAGCTGCTGCCAGGCGCAGTGGCGCACGCGCGGTAGCACAGGCCTGTTGTCCCAGCAGCTCAGGAGGCTGAGGCAGGAGGATCACAAGTGGGAGGCCAGCCTCAGCAACTTAGCAAGGCCCTGAGCAACTCAGTGAGGCCCCGGCTCTAAATAAAGCACAAAGCAGGGCTGGGACGTGGCTCAGTGGTCGAGGCCCCTGAGTTCCATTTCCGGTACAAAAAAAAAAGAGGCGGCTGCTGTGGGTCTTCCTTGGACCATCCCGGATCGCCCCCCGCCCAGAGCGGGCGCCGGCTGTCTAGGTCCTTGGGGTGCACCTAGGATCTCCTCCAGACGTGCACGGACAGAGGCTGGGTCCAGCCCCCGGGGTTCGCACCCACCGTTTGCTGGGTGGCCCCGAGCAGTTGAGCTCCCCTCTTAAGCCTCTGGTGCCTGGGAGGAGGAGGGCCTGGGCCCAGTGCCTGCCGCGCAGGGCCGCAGTTGCTGCTGGGTGACGGCCGTCCAGGCCGGTCCCTCTCTGCTGTGGCCGCGGCTGGCAGGAGGAGGGACCCTCCGCGTCTCTGGCAGAGGACATGAGATAGGAGCCCCGGGTTCCTGCAGAGGCCCCCAACCAGAGGCAGACCCGGAGGAGCGGGGACGGGGACACACAGTGGCTCATGCCACAGCAGAGGGCGGTGTCCCCTGGGAAAGGTGGCATTTGCGAGACCCCCAAGGGTAGACAGGACGCGGGCACCGGGAAGGGCACGCAGGGTGGAAGGAACAGCCCAGATGAAGGCTCAGAGGCAGGATCTGCACAGAGCTCCTCAGGGCAGCCACCAGGCCCCCGTACGTCTTCTCTGGGCTTGGACACCACGTGCAGCCTGGAATGTCCCCTTTGTCACCCTCTGCTGCTGCGCAGACAGGCCCGGGTGCTGGCTGAGCGGCTCACAGACATGTTTGCCCCGGCCTCCGCCACGGGCACAACATGTGTCGCCTTGAACCTGCTTGGGGCGGCTGGCCAGCTCTTGCCGTGCGGGGCGGGGCTGTGTGTCTGGGAGGCGGAGCCCACCGGGACGCCCTCCTGCCCCGGCGTGCGGGCTTCCAAGTGGCCTAGGGAAAAAGATCCTGTGCTCACAGGGGTCCTCAGGAAAAAAAAATAGCAACAGTGCATCCATTCAGCAAAATTGACAGCACACCTTCTCCCGTGTCTCTGCTTCCCTGCATCACACGGTCCTGTTCTGTTCCATGTGCGTGTTCATTTTGTCACCCGAGGGCCTGCCGTCATCTGTCCATCATGTGTCTGCGCATGCGCGTCTCCGGCGCTGTGGTTCCTGTGTGCGCCTTAACCCAGGCAGGCGGGAGGGGAGCCGCAAGGCTGCTGGGCTTCAAGTCCTGCTTTTACCACTTCCTACTCCTAAGACCTTAAACCAAATCGCTCAACCTCCAGGAGCTCCGTTCTCTCCTCTGAGAATGAGAGAACAGCCCCCACCTCAGAACTGTGAGGTAGGCCCGGGCCCGGGGCTCACGCTGGGAGGCTGAGGCAGGAGGATCGCAGGTGGAGGCCAGTCTCAGCAACTTAGCAAGGCCCTAAGCAACTCAGTGAGGCCCTGTCTCTAAGTAAAACATAAAAAGGGCCGGGGTGTGGCTCGGTGGTTAAGCACTCTGGGTTGAGTCCCTGGTGCCAAAAAAAGAAAAAAATTATGAGTTCACGTGAGAACTTTGGCCACAGCTTTGGCGACCTTATTATTTTTCTAAAAATGTTTACACCGAGGCTACCAGCGGAGGTAGTGGGCTCCCCAGAACTAAAGGCATGTAAGCCAAAGTGGATGTGGCCTCTGCCAGGGACACCCCAGTCCCCTGCCCTCCGGGGACTGTCGGGCCTGGGGAGCTGCCCCGGCGGCCAGCGAGCGCCCCCTGCTGCCCAGCCGCACGGCGGGGAGACGCGCAGCCCGGGGCAGGGGGCGGGGAATCCAGCCTCGCCTCGGGTCACCTGTGATTTGGGGAGGGGCCTCGCCCCGCCCCGCCCACCTGTCCCCCTGCTCCCCCTGGTCCTCCTTGTAGAGGTCTTGAATGTCCCGCCTGTGGGAGTGACTGGCCTCAGGATCGGGCAGTCTGAGCCCCAACGCCTGGGTGGCTTCCCCGACCCCAGCTGCTTGTGCCTAGGGTGTCCCCAGGGCCGGCGCCGGGCTCCGTGTCTGCGTGCCCTTCCCTCGGGTGTCCCGAGCCACCTGACAGTCCCGCCCGGCCCCTCCCCGGGACGGCTCTGCTGAGCCCAGAAGTGTCTGGCTCCTCCCTGGACCCGGCCCAGGGGACGCCGGCACCGCCACCTGGCGAGCAGCAGCAGAAAGCTGTCCACCGCGTCCCTCCCTCGGCTCCTCCGCGAGTCTCGCTTGTGCTGCCGCCACGGTCTTTCTAGAATCTTCCAACTTCTCCCACCTCCGCGCGTGGTGCTCCCCCAGCCACCTCCGTCCCCTGCCTGGATTGTCCCCGGCCCCAGTCTGTCCTCCGGCTGCGGCCCGGACGCCCTGCTAAGACCCGGACCCTCCCTGCTCCGCGGGAGCCCTCGAGGGCTCCCACCGTCCCTCCGGCCTCGTCTGCCCACGCCTTCCTTCTCTCCTGCAGCCACACCTGCCTCCTGGCCGGTCGTGGCCCTCACCGCTGTCCCCTCTGCCTGGGCCACCCGTCTGGCTGCTTCTGACACCTCCCGGGTTCCCGTCTAGGCGCCCCTCACTTCCTGCTGCACACGCCCCCCCCCCCCCCACGTGTCCTCCTTCCTTCCTCCATCACGCTGGTGGCCACGCCTTGCCGCGTGCGCTGACGTGTCCGGGCGTCCGCCCCGCCAGCGCGGCCTGAGGTCCCCTGGTTGTGCAGGGCCTCTGGGCCCCGGGCGCCCTGCAGGCCCTGACGGCCGCCGGCGCGCTCTCCCCGCAGACATCAACGAGTGTGTGACGGACCTTCATACGTGCAGCCGGGGCGAGCACTGCGTGAACACCCTGGGCTCCTTCCGCTGCTACAAGGCGCTCACCTGCGAGCCCGGCTTCGCCCTCAAGGACGGCGAGTGCGCAGGTGAGAGGGTTGAGGCCGGCCGGCCTCGGATAGGCCCCGCCCACCTGGCCACGCCCCTCCCTGTGCCTGCTCTGCTCCCAGGCCATGACCCGATTGGCTTCTCCCACTCTGCCCCGCCCCCTGATCAGCCCTAGCCACGCCCCCAATCCCGCCCACCTCTGGCCACGCCATTGATTGGCTACTCCCACTCCACTCGGCCGATCCAGCCCTGCCCACTTTTGGCCACGCCCCTGTTACCACGCCCCTCCAGGCACCAGCTCCGCCCTTGCCACGCCCCTGAGCAGCTTCTCCCACTCCACCCCTCCCCGATCAGCCCCACCCACTCCAGCCACATCCAATTCCACCCACCTCTGGCTACGCCTCTCCCTATGGCTGACCACGCCCATCCTGGAACCAGCTCCATCCTCCCTGGCCACGCCCCTGTCACTGGCCACACCCCCTCCAGCCACCAGCTCCGCCCCCTGTATCTGCTCCCCTCCTCCCTGGCCTCGTCCCTGATTGGCCCCTCCCACTCTGTTCCCTGGTCAGCCCCAGCCACGCCTCCAGTCCCACCCACATCTGGCCATGCCACAGGTTGGCTCCTCCTACTCCATCCCACCCCCTGGTCAGCCCCAGCCACGCCCCCAGTCCCGCCCACATCTGGCCATGCCACAGGTTGGCTCCTCCTACTCCATCCCACCCCCTGGTCAGCCCCAGCCACGCCCCCCAGTCCCGCCCACATCTGGCCATGCCACAGGTTGGCTCCTCCTACTCCATTCCACCCCCTGGTCAGCCCCAGCCACGCCCCCAGTCCCGCCCGCCTATGGCCACGCTCCCACGCCTGGCCACACTCGGCCTGGCCCCAGCCACGCCCAGCCCCTGACCTGAGAGGCCTTCGGTTTGCCCTGGAGAGACCCCACCGCCCGTGTTCGGGCAGAAGGCAGCGGGAGTCCGAGGACGGATGCGGATCGCCGCCTCCTGGTGGCAGTGCCAGCTGTCCCCTCAGCACGTTCCGTCCGGTCCCCTTTGGTGTTTGGGGGCGAGCCCCCGAGGACCGCTCCTGTCCCTTCACTGGGAAGCCCTAGCCTCCTGGGAAGAGGGCGCCTCTCCCCCGGCTCTGAGCAGACGCTCCCCACGCTGCGTCTGGCGGCAGGGGTGGGGTGCAGTGTCCTTCCTCTGACTGCGGGGAGGCGACACGGGACGTGGACGGACACGGAGAGAGCAGTGGCTGCGGGCCGGGAGTTCCTTGAGGTGGGGCGGGTGCGAGGAGGCCCCGGTGCGGCGATAGCATCCTTGAGACCTGGATGACGGGGCTCCCGGGAGGCCACCCCAGGCAGGGAGGCCCGCGGAGTCGTAGGGAGGATGGAATCGGGGCGTCTTCAAGAGCAAAGGCGGTCTCAGGGGCTGGGGCGTTTGTGTCACCAATGCCACCTCTTAAGAAGTATGGACGCATGGGGCGCGGGGGCACACACCTGTCATCCCAGCAGCCTGGGAGGCTGAGGCAGGAGGATGGCGAGTTGGAGGCCAGCCTCAGCAGTGGCGGGGCCCTAAGCCACTCAGCGAGACCCTGTCTCTAAATAAAACCTAAAAAGGGCTGGGGTGGGGCTCATTGGTCCAGCATCCCGGGGTTCAGTACCTGGTACCAAAAACCAAAGTACGGATGCAGGACTCTTGGGGCACACGCTGTCCCCGGGTGCCCACAGCGGTGCCTGGGACCCCAGAGGCGCTGAGAGCCAGTTCGTGCCGTCGCAGCTGCTGGGACACGGCCACACTAGGGACCCGGCTCTGCCCGCTCCCGGGCATGCGGAATCCTGAGGGCGGGGCTGGGTGGGCGTGGGGGCAGGGGCTGCCCTTGACTCGGGCCTCTGTGCGCCAGATGTGGACGAGTGTGCGCTGGGCACGCACAGCTGCCAGGCGGGCTTCTCGTGCCAGAACACCAGGGGCTCCTTCTACTGCCAGGCGCGCCAGCGCTGCATGGACGGCTTCCTGCAGGACCCGCAGGGCAACTGCGTGGGTGAGTGGCGCGGCCTGCGGTCTTGCCGGCGCTCCGGAGGCGTTGTCGGCGCAGGCGCTCTATGTTGGGAACCAGGGATTGCGCCCAGAGCGCTCGGCCACGGAGCCCCGTCCCCAGCCCTATTTTGCATTTTATTTAGAGACAGGGTCTCGCCGAGTTGCTTAGGGCCTCGCTAAGTTGCTGAGGCTGGCCTCCAACTGGCGATCCTCCTGCCTCAGCCTCCCCAGCTGCTGGGATGACAGGCGTGCACCACTGCACTGCCTGCTCCAAGCACTTTTGAAGCCGGTGGTCCTGGCTTGCGGCTGTTCCCACCTGACTCGTCTCACCTTGTGTGTCCTGTGGCCTCAGTTACCCACTAGTGGGGTCGGATTGGAAGAATGCATAGTGGGTATTTTTTCACATTTGTTCTAGTCGCACACACTGCCTTTATTTTTACGTGGTTCTGAGGATCGGACCCGGGCCGCGCACGTGCTAGACGAGCGCTCTGCCGCTGAGTCAGCCCCAGCCCCGGCCCAAGACATCTGACACGGCGACCTGGCACAGACACACACACACACCCAAGAGACCAGGACACCGTTCCACAGGACAGCCCGCGCAGCCCGTAATGCTCCTGAGGTCCGGGCGCGGTGGTGCCTCCTGTAATCCAGCAGCTCTGGAGGCTGAGGCAGGAGGATCGCAAGTTGGAGGCCAGCCTCAGCAACTCAGCGAGACCCTGTCTCTAAATAAAATACAAAACAGGGCTGGGGCTGGGGCTTAGGGGTCGAGAGCCCCTGGGTTCAACCTCTGGTGCCCCCCCAGAATAAATGGCTAGTGAGGCCTTCTAGCAGGTTCCATGGACTGGGCTGCAGTCTGACGGGGGCGGGGCCAGTTGTCCCCAAGAGCTCCCACACTGTCCCCGTCACCCCCGTCCAGAAAGCCACTGGCTCAGCCGCAGCCCGCAGGTCCCAGCTACCCAGGAGCTGCCGGCCTGGTCCCCCAGAGGCAGGAGGGACCCACAGCTGGGGGAGGGACCGTCAGGCCACATGCAGTCCTGGGAACGAGCCCCGGGGGGGACAGACGCTGTCCAGAAGTGTGGTCTCCCTTGACTGGTCCAGAAGGTTGTCCCCGTGGAGATGGCATCAGGGCGGGGACTTGAGCAACTACAGCCAGCTGCGAAAACACCAGAGGGCAGCGCCGCCGGGAAACGGCAGCTGGTGCAAAGGCCCTGTGGTGGGCTGTGCCTGCACGCTGTCGCGCGGCAGAGGCCCACGGGCCCCAAAGTCCTGTCCACGCCTGCCGTGGGGTCTGGGAGGGCCCCTCCCAGTGCGGCCCTAGGGCCGGTCAGGGGAAGGCCCTGCCAGCCTCCCCGCCTCCCGCGTCCGCAGACATCAACGAGTGCACGTCCCTGGCCGAGCCCTGCCGCCCGGGCTTCAGCTGCGTCAACACCGTGGGCTCCTACACGTGCCAGAGGAACCCGCTGCTCTGCCAGGCGCGGCTTCCACGCCAACGAGGACGGGTCTGCGTGCGTGGGTAAGGCCGCCGGCCTCCCTGCCTCCCCAGCCTCCGCCCGCCTGGGCTTCCCCGGACGTAGGAGGCCAGGGGCAGGGAGCCGCGGGGACTCAGGCTGCCCTGGCCGCTGTCCCCGCAGACGTGGACGAGTGCGGGACGGGGCTGCACGGCTGCGGCGAGGGCCAGGTGTGCCACAACCTCCCGGGCTCCTACCGCTGCGACTGCAAGGCGGGCTTCCAGAGGGACGCCCTCGGCAGGGCCTGCGTCGGTAGGTGGGGCGGCCTCCCGGCCCCTCTGGGTCCCCTGCACCGGTGGCGCCCCCGCGGGGCCCTGGCGAGGGCGGCCTCCCACGCCGTCCCTCCACCCGCAGACGTGAACGAGTGCTGGGCCTCGCCCGGGCGCCTCTGCCAGCACCGCTGCGAGAACACGCCCGGCTCCTACCGCTGCGCCTGCGCCGCGGGCTTCCTGCTGGCCGCCGACGGCAGGCACTGCGAAGGTACGTCCACGCCGCTGCGTAGGTGCGGCCCACCCCCTGCGTAGGTGCGGCCCACCGCCCTGTGTAGGTATGGCCCACCACCCCTGAGAAGGTACGTCCACGCCGCTGCGTAGGTGTGGCCCACCCCCCTACGTAGGTGCGGCCCACCCCCTGTGTAGGTATGGCCCACCACCCCTGAGAAGGTACGTCCATGCCGCTGCGTAGGTGCGGCCCACCCCCTGCGAAGGTGCGGCCCACCGCCCTGTGTAGGTGCGGTCCACCCCCTGTGTAGGTGCGGTCCACCCCCTGCGTAGGTGCGGCCCACCGCCCTGTGTAGGTATGGCCCACCACCCCTGAGAAGGTACGTCCACGCCCCTGCGTAAGTGCGGCCCACCCCCCTGCGAAGGTACGTCCACGCCACTGCGAAGGTGCGGCCCACCCCCTGCGTAGGTGCGGCCCACCCCCTGTGTAGGTATGGCCCACCACCCCTGAGAAGGTACGTCCACGCCGCTGCGTAGGTGCGGCCACGCCCCTGCGAAGGTGCGGCCCACCCCCCTGTGTAGGTATGGCCCACCACCCCCTGAGAAGGTACGTCCACGCCGCTGCGTAGGTGCGGCCACGCCCCTGCGAAGGTGCGGTCCACCCCCCTGTGTAGGTATGGCCCACCACCCCTGCGAAGGTACGTCCCACGCCGCTGCGTAGGTGTGGCCCACCCCCCTGTGTAGGTATGGCCCACCACCCCTGAGAAGGTACGTCCACGCCCCTGCGTAGGTGCGGCCCACCCCCCTGTGTAGGTATGGCCCACCACCCCTGAGATGGTACGTCCACGCCGCTGCGTAGGTGCGGCCCACCCCCTGCGTAGGTGCGGTCCACCCCCCTGTGTAGGTATGGCCCACCACCCCTGCGAAGGTACGTCCATGCCGCTGCGAAGGTGCGGCCCACCCCCCCCACTGCGTAGGTGCGGCCCACCCCCCTGCGTAGGTGCGGCCCACCCCCTGTGTAGGTATGGCCCACCCCACCCCTGAGAAGGTACGTCCACGCCGCTGCGTAGGTGCGGCCACGCCCCTGCGAAGGTGCGGCCCACCCCCCTGTGTAGGTATGGCCCACCACCCCTGCGAAGGTACGTCCACGCCGCTGCGTAAGTGCGGCCCACCCCCTGCGTAGGTGCGGCCCACCACCCGGCTGCCGGCCTGGAGGCACCCAGTGCCGGAGGCTCGGCTCAGGCGGGTGTGGCGCTGCAGCTCGGAGGGCCTGGGGCCGCCCAGCAGCCCCCGGAGCGCCCAGCGTCTGGTCCCCCCGCGCCCGATCCCCTGGCTCTCCAAACCCAGAAACGCCGTGTCTGGGGTCGGCGGTTTGCACAGCTGTGGGTGGGCTGGAGCCCTTTTATTTTTTTTTATTTTTATTTTTATTTTTATTTTTTTTGGTACCGGGGATTAAACTCAGGGTCATTCAACCACTGGGCCACATCCCCAGCCCTTTTTTGTATTTTATTAGAGACAGGGTCTCACTGAGTTGCTAAGTGCCTCGCCATTGCTGAGGCTGGCTTTGAACTCACGATCCTCCTGCCTCAGCCTCCCAAAGTGCTGGGATTACAGGCGTGCGCCACCGCGCCCGGCATTTTTATTTTTTTTGGTACCAGGGGTCGAATCCAGGGGTGCCTGATCCCTGAGCCACATCCCAGCCCCCCCTTTTTTATGTTTTTAGAGACAGGGCCTCACTAAGTTGCTCAGGGCCTCACTAAGTTGCTGAGGCTGGCCTCCAACTCATGATCCTCCTGCCTCAGCCTCCTGAGCCCGGCCCACTTGCCACCTTTTGACGTGTGATTATTTGACTTGCTTGTCACTTTGCTCCCGTCCTGTCCTCTGTGTGTGCGTGTGACCTCCGTGAGGTGGGGACCCTCCCATCTTGTTCTCGGCTGTCCCCAGGTGCACCACATACTAGGGCCTTGACGGTTCTTGCGGGGCCTGTGTCGACACCCAGGTGACCAGACCCCCGGAGCCACTGGTAGCAGCGGTCACCGCCCTACCCCGGGGACTCTGGCCCGACCTGTGGGCACCCTGCTAGAGGCAGGCCCGGCCCCGCCTGCCTCTGCCGGTGCCCCTGACCTGCCTCCGGCTGCCCTTGGCCCCGAAGATGGCAGAGCCAGCCGTTTCTGAAGACGAGGCTCCGGGCGAGCTCGGCCCAGCCTCGTCCCTGGCCGGCGGGCCCTGGCCGTGACCCAGCCGGCCTCTCTGCAGATGTGAACGAGTGCGAGACCCCCGCGCTGCGGCCAGGAGTGCGCCAACGTCTACGGCTCCTACCACTGCTACTGCCGCCAGGGCTACCAGCTGGCAGAGGACGGCCACACCTGCCTCGGTAGGTCCCCTCGGCCCAGGTGTCCCCTCTGCAGAGCTGCCCTTCCCCGTGCGCCAGGGCAGGGCACACCCGGGACCTACAGAGGGTCCATCAGGAGCTCCACGTCAAGCCCCACCCTGTGGTCGGCCTGGCACGTTCTTTTGGGGACGTTGCCAGACCACTCTGACCTCGGGCTCCTCCTCTGTGACGCGGAGGTGTGGTCCTGGCCTCCGCTGGGTGGAGGGTCGAGTTAGATCAGGCCCAGGAGGCTGCGCGGGTCTCCGCTCCGGAGTCCTCTCCTGCTCTGTGGCCTTGGCCGACTCTTCTGTTCCTGGAACCTTCTTGTCCTCGTTTGTGAACTGGGAGCCTCGTCTCCGTGGCCGGCAGGGACGGCGGTCAACGTCTGGGCCCTGTGGGGGACTGAGGCTCAGCGCGGGCCCGACTTAACTTCTCTCTGGCAGACATTGATGAGTGCGCCCAGGGCGGGGGCATCCTGTGTACCTTCCGCTGTCTCAACGTGCCAGGGAGCTACCAGTGCACGTGCCCAGACCAGGGCTACACCATGATGGCCAACGGGCGGACCTGCAAGGGTAAGCGGTGGCCGGGCCCTGCTGGGGCCGCGCAAGGCTCCACGCAGACACAGGAAACCCACTAAGTGCGTCGGCAGAGAACGGCCAGTGCCGTCAGTGGTCATGTTAATCGAGGTCTAGGTCTAGGAGGGGGAGACTAGCGGTCTCCCTGGACCTGATCCGGCTTAGAGTCCTCCAGGCCTGGACTCAGCTCTGGACCTTGCCCTGGAAACGGGACAGGGACGCCATGGGGTGGTGTTTTTTGGTTTTTCTTTTTTTTCCTTTTTGGTACCAGGCATTGAACCCAGGGGCACTCGACCACTGAGCCACATCCCAGCCCTATTTACACTTTATTAAAAAAATATTTATCTATTTACTTTAGTTGTGCACAATGCAATGCATTTATGTTTACGTGGTGCTGAGGATCAAACCAGGCCGCGCACGTGCTAGGCGAGCGCTCTGCCGCTGAGCCACAGCCCCAGCCCCCGTTTACACTTGAGACACGCTCTTGCTGAGCTGCTGAGGCCCTCACTAAGTTGCGGAGGCTGGCCTCCAACTTGGGATCCTCCTGCCTCAGCCTCCCGAGCTGTTGGGATGACAGGTGTGTGCCATTGTGCCTGGTGGATCCTAGATTTTGACATCAAAGTAGACCAGCCCAGCTGCCCTGCTGATGCTGTGTGACATTGAAGACTGTCCCTCTCTGAATCTTAGTTGCCCCGAGGTCTCAGGAAACCAGGACTCCCAGCACAGGGTTAGGGTAAGGCCGGGAGAAAGCTCTAAAGGGCATCGCTGTGGGCGTGTGGAAAGCAAAACTGCAGCCCCTGAAGGTCACCTGGGGGCAGTCCCCGGGCTTCCTGAGGCTGTCCTTTCTGAGTCCAGCAGCCAGCCCTGCAGCAGCCAGTGATCGGATCTTTCTAGGGTTGCCTGTGGATCTCTGTCTGTCTCACGCTCCTCTGAGCTTTCTCTGGATCGACGTGTCCTTGGGTCTGCCCGTGTCCTTGGGTCTGCCCGTGTCTGGGCTGTGTGTTTCCGAGCCCTGACTGCCCTCTGTCCCCGCACCCCGTGTCGGTGTTCTTGAGCTCATGCGTGTGTTGGCCCAGTGCCGGGGGCGGGGTTGCGCTGCCGGGCGGGGGGGGGGCTTTGTGCGTGCCAGGGGAAGGGCTTTGTGTGTGGGGGCGGGGCTTTGCGCGTGCCAGGGGCGGGGCTCTGCGTGCCGGGGGCGGGGCTTTGTGTGTGGGGGTGGGGCTTTGTGTGTGCCAGGGGCGGGGCTTTGTGTGGGGGGGTGGGGCTTTGTGTGTGCCAGGGGCGGGGCTTTGTGTGTGGGGGTGGGGCTTTGCGCATGCCAGGGGCGGGGCTGTGCGTGTGGGGGGGGGCTTTGTGCGTGCCGGGGGCGGGGCTTTGCGCATGCCGGGGGGCGGGACTTTGCGCATGCGGGGGTGGGGCTGTGCGTGTGGGGGGTGGGGCTTTGTGCGTGCCGGGGGCGGGGCTTTGCATGTGCCGGGGGCGGGGCTGTGCGTGTGGGGGGTGGGGCTTTGTGTGCGTGCCGGGGGCGGGGCTTTTGCGTGCTGGGGGCGGGGCTTTGCGCGTGCCGTTCCTGGGCCGCGAGCGTGTCTGCGTCTGCGGGGCCGCTGGCGGCTGCGCCTCCGGAGCTGCACGTCCTGGTGGTGGGTCCCGCGCCTGCGTCCAGCAGTCCGTGCTGGGCTCTGTTTTTTTGTGGCCGTTGGTCCTTCTGGGTGCCTGGAACGGGGGGACACGCGGCTCTGTCCTCCCAGAGCCCAGGCTGCGCAGGGCCCGTGGAAGCAGCAGCCGGGGTGTTTCAGACAGTTGGCGAGGATCCCGTGACAAGCATGGGCACAGGAACGTGGGGGGGCCTCAGTGGGACGGCCTGGGGCCACACTGGAGGAGGCGACCTGGCACCTGAGGCCTGCCGCCAGCAAGAGCCAGCGCGGGGGACACGTGGGCAAATCCCAGCCGCTGCAGCAGCACGTGCAAAGGCCCTGGGGTGGTGGGTGGGCTGTTGGGCCGCCAGGGGCGTCCTGCGGAGGAGGGCGGGGACGGGCCAGAGGCGCAGTGCGCCCAGCTGTCCTGCAGCCCGTCCCCGCCCCCTCCCCAGACCTGGACGAGTGTGCCCTGGGCACCCACAACTGCTCCGCGGCTGAGACCTGCTACAACATCCCTGGCGGCTTCCGCTGCCTGCGCCTCGAGTGTCCCCCCAACTACATCCGCGTCGCTGACATGTGAGTGCCTGGGTGTTGGCCTGGGACGCAGGGACTGGCCGCGGGGCAGGGCCCGCCGGGGCCACCTCCTGGCCGCCACAGCCCCCAGTGTCCCGCGGCGAGCCCCCCATAGAGGACACGCCTCCCCTGCGGCCTCGGGGGCGGAGCTCCGCTGTGGCCACCGCGACCCCCTGAGCCCCCGAGGAGGCAGGGGCTGGGGTCTCTGGGCGGCCTCGGCTGCCCCCCGTGGGGCTCGTCCCCGGTGCAGGCCAGGAGGAGCGCGAGCCGCCGTCCTCTTGCGAGTGCCCGCCCCCGAGGCCTGGAGAGGGCGGAGCACCGCACCGCACGGTGGCAGGTGGCAGCAGGGCCCGCTGAGCGCAGGGGGACGAGGGGAGAGGCGAGGGAGGGGCCGGGAGGGCGGGAGGAGAAGGGCAGGAGGGCGCCGAGAGCGAGCCGCGCCATCCCAGCAGCTGGGGAGGCCAAGGGCAGGAGGATCGAAGGTGGAGGCCAACCTCAGCAATTCAGGGAGGCCCTGAGCGACCCAGCGAGACCCTGCCTCTGGATGGAATGGAAGCGGGCTGGGGACGGGGCTCGGGTCGAGGGCCACCCGCAAGCCCAGCCGGGCGCCGCGCCCGTGTCCCCGCCCCGGCCTCGGGAGCCTGTCTCACGGAGGCGGACGGCGCCTCCCCGCGGCCTGTCCGGCTGGGTGGTGGCCAGGCGGCCGCGCTGACCCGCCGTCCCCCGCAGGAAGTGCGAGCGCGCGCGCGGTGCCCGGACCCGGCCGCGTGCCAGGCCGCCCCGGCGCGCATCTCCTTCTACCAGCTGCGCCTGCAGACGGGGCTCCTGGTGCCCGCGCACGTCTTCCGCATCGGGCCCGCGCCGGCCTTCGCGGGGGACACCATCTCGCTGGCCATCACCGGCGGCAACGAGGAGGGCTACTTCAGCACGGGCCGCCTCGGCGCCTACACCGGCGTGGTCGCCCTGCAGCGCCCGGTGCTGGAGCCCCGCGACTTCGCCCTGGACGTGGAGATGAAGCTGTGGCGCCAGGGCGCGGTCACCACCTTCCTGGTCAAGATGCACATCTTCTTCACCACGCTGGCCCCGTGAGGCGCGGCCTCCCCCCGGCCTCCCCCCGGCCTCCCCCCTGGCCTCCACCCCGGCCTCCACCCCGGCCTTCACCCCACCCCGCCTCCCCCTGGCCTCCACCCGGCCTCCACCCAGCCTCCACCCGGCCTCCCCCCTGGCCTCCACCCCGGCCTTCACCCCGGCCTCCCCCCCACCCCGCCTCCCCCTGGCCTCCACCCGGCCTCCACCCAGCCTCCACCCTGGCCTCCACCCAGCCTCACCCCGGCCTCCCGGGTTTACTACACAACGTGGTGAATTAACTCAATTTCCCTGCCTTGATTTCCGGTGGGGTTCCAGCCTCTCTTGTGCCCAGGGAGGTCTAGGTCACCTGTGCCCGGGTACAAGGTCAAGGTCACTGCAGGTGCCCGGGAAGTGAAGGTCCCGGATGCTGGACCCTGACTTGCACCCCACCAAGACCGTGCCCACCGGGTGCTTCTGGACTCAACTGGGGCCTGTCCCCAGGCTGGCGTCCATCTCCTGGTTCCCTGTGCTGAGTTCTGTCCTTTTTTTTAAAAAAACATTTCTGAAGTCTGTTAGTCGGGAGTAGTAACAGCTACGTTGTAAAAGAAGCAGATAGCACGAGAGGATCATAAAGTTAAACAAAAGCAGCCCGCCTCTTGGCCTCCTTTCTTTTTGTCACAGTGTGGTGGTGGGTTCCGGATGGCACAGGCCGTCCCAGCTTGGCCAAAGTGCCAGGTCTCCGATCAAGGTGGTTTTTTTTGGTCCCAGAGATCGGCCCCGGGGGCGCTTGCCCACGGAGCCACGGGCCCAGCCCTTTTTAGCTTTCCTTTTGAGACAGGGTCTCTCTGTGTTGCTTACGGCCTCCCTAAGTTGCTGAGGCCGGCCTCAACTTTGTGATCCTCCTGCCTCAGCCTCCCGAGCCGCTGGGATGGCAGGTGTGCGCCCCCGCGCCCGGCCGATCAAGTCCCTTCTGGTGTCTCACTCAGATTGTGAGCCTCGGGCCGGGAGTTTGCCCTGGGAGAAGAGGGTCGGGTGTCCCCGATGTCGACCTTGCGACCCCCCCTCTATTTCAACCATTGCTGGGGCTCCCCCTCCGTGTCCCCCTTTTCTGCCTCCTCCCACAGCTGTGGACCTCAGGAGCTGGTTTGTCACTTGGACGTCGTCCTGGACTCCAGGACTGGTCCCTGTGCTGAGGTCAGGGGCAGGCTTGGGCGGGCCGGAGGAGACCGGTGTTCCCAGAGCTCAGTGCGGATTCCGGCGTGTCTGCCACCGTCCCTGGTGTCCTCTGAGCCAGAGGGTTTCTTTCTGGAACGGCCTGTGACTCAGCGGGCCTTGAGTCACACGTGGAGGGTGCAGCCGATGTGTCAGCGATCAGCAGCGCAGGCCGGGCACGGTGGTGCATCCCAGCTGCTCGGGAGGCTGAGGCAGGAGGATCGCAAGGTGGAGGCCAGCCTCAGCAACTCAGCAAGGCCCTAAGCAACTCGGCGAGACCCTGTCTCAAAAAAAAGGGGGGGGGGGGCTGGGGCTCAGTGGTTCAGCACTTCTGGGTTCAACCCCAGCACCCCCGAAAAAATCGAAACGAACTGATCGAAGTTGTTGATTGGCTTTTCGACCAGCGTTGTCGGGGGCTGGTGGAGAAGGCCCTGGCCAGACGCAGCGCCGTCCCCAGCTGGTAAGTAAGGGACAGGCAAGGGTCACCGTGTCCAAGCACCGCGATGTCCACGGAATCCAATCCCATCAGCCCTCGCGGCTCCGTGTCCAGCCTCTCCGCAGGCACTCTGCCCGGGTCCCGGAGCCGCGGACCCGCTAAGAACAGTGAAACTGAAAGGGACAGCTCCTGTCCCGTGTGTGTGACCGCGTCAGCGAGCCGGCCTCCAAGGGGCCTCCTCCGGGGGCTCTGGCCTCGTCCCCACTCCCGGGGCTCCGGTCCCCCGGGGCTTGGCCGTGGCCTTCTCCTGTTCAGACTGACCTGGCCGCAGTTCGAGGTCGGGGTCCCCGGGGTCGTGTGAGTCCTGCGCCTTCAGAGTCTCCAAGGAAGGCTTGGATTGACGCGGCGCTTTCACGCCTGGCGCGGCGCGGGGATGTCTCGCCAGGGCTTGGCCCGGAGTTGGCCTCCGGCCTGCGGGGGTGTGCAGCCGCGGGCTGGACCGAGGGCCAGGAGCCGTCTCTCTTTAGAATTTTGTTTATTCACTTATTTTGGGGTGCTGGGGACAGAACCCAGGGGCACTCAGCCACTGGGCCACGTCCCCAGCCCCGTTTTGGATTTTATCTAGAGACGGGGTCTCACCGAGTTGCTCAGGGCCTCGCTTTGGCGGAGGCTGGCCTCCACCTTGCGATCCTCCTGCCTCAGCCTCCCAAGCCACTGGGATGACAGGCGAGCGCCACCGCGCCTGGCTTTGAGCCAACGTGTAAACACAGAAATTTCAGGGACATAAACTCGGAGCCACCGGCTTCTTCTGGAGGCCTCGCGCTCTCTCCTGGCCTCCCCGGTGAGGCTGTTCTCTGCAAAGTTTCTGACTCCGTGGCCCCAAAGACCTCGCGGCGGCTGCTGCCAAAGGGCCTTGGGCCGCGCTGCAGTGGCTTTCTCCTGGGGTGGGACAGGTGGCCCTCGCGGGAGGCCCCAGGGGGTCCCCCTCCGCCGCCCTGGGGGTGGCACATCTGCGGGGCGCTGGCGCCCCCTGGTGGCCAGGCCCCTCCTGGCCGCTCTGCCGACGCAGGGCCGGGCGGCATTTGGACAGGAGGCCGCGGGGACGGGAGCAGAGGCCCAGGGTAGAGGTGTCCTGTCCTGGGGCCGCGGGGCCTGCCCTGCTGCGGGGACGTGCGTCCACGTGGGCCCTGGACAGGTGCCCCGCCCACCAAGGGCTGCCCTGCGGGGACGTGGCGTCGTTGGCTGTCACTTCATCGCCTGCGGCCTAGGAGGAGGCCTTCTCTCCCTGCCTCTCCCGAGTGGACGCCAGGCTCGGAGAGTGCCGGCGACTCGCTGAGGTCACACAGCTCGGGAGGAGAGGGAGGGTCTGCCGGGGACGCGTCGCCGAGGACCCTCAGCGAGGCGCAGAGACCCCGGGAGACTCGGCAGTGAGAAAACGCACCCCCCCCTCTGATTGAAGAGCCGGAGAGGCCGAACAGACACTTGGTAGATGGAGGAGGCTCCCGGGCAGACACGTGCGGGGACTTCCAGCGCCGGAAACCGTCAGGAAACCCTCATCAGGGGCTTGATTTCTTCAGTTCTTCTGATCAACCGCCGTTTGAAAAAAGTAAGACGGGCCAGATGTGGCGGAGCAAGGAAAGAAGGAGGAAGAATCAGAGCCAGCCGGGCGTGGTGGCGCATGCCTGTCATCAGTGGCTCGGGAGGCTGAGGCAGGAGGATCGCAAGGTGGAGGCCAGCCTCAGCAACTTGGCAAGGCCCTCAGCAGCTCAGCGAGACCCTGTCTCTAAATAAAACATAAAAGGGGGGGGGACGTGGCTCGGGTTAGCAGCCCTGGGTGGGAGCACAGTCAGCCAGCACATTCCCGTGGATGCCAGCGCACCTCGTTATTAGGTGACTGCTGTTTACTGCCAGCCATCACTGCTGAGCCCTGCTTAATT
Source organism: Tamias sibiricus (assembly GCA_025594165.1). Lineage (NCBI taxonomy): Eukaryota > Metazoa > Chordata > Mammalia > Rodentia > Sciuridae > Tamias > Tamias sibiricus. Next base: position 28,101,823 of record CM046675.1, on the reverse strand, counting down.
TATGGACCCAACTGTGTCGCAGGCGTGTTCGCAGGGGACAAGCATGTAAAGGGGTCGGGACTTGCTGTGATTTCAGATACGTGCTGGGGGTCTTGGGACTCGCTCCCCCATAGACAAGGGGGGACTGGGGTGCCCGGCTACCAGCATGGCCCAGATCCGAGCACTGTCAACACCAGCTGCTGGAGGGAACGTGGAGGACGGGGCCTCACCCGTTGCCTGCGGGGATGCAAAACGGCGACGGCTCGGAGGCACTCGGGCGCGCTCTTCCGTTGGGCCTGAGAATCGCACTCCCTGGAGTGTGCCCGGGTGTGCTCGAGGCTGATCCCACACAGAGATCTCAACGTCGGCGTCCACAGTCACCTCGCTCGACATTTCGGAGAGGATCTTAGAACAACCGCCATGGTCAGCCAGGCGGGTCGCCCGCCCGTCACCCCAGCAGCTCGGGAGGCTGAGGCAGGAGGATCGCAGGTTGGAGGCCAGCCTCGTCAATTTGGTGAGGCCCTAGCAACTCAGCGGGACCCTGTCTCTAGGTCAGACTCTATGTATGGCAGGTGGGGCCGGGGCTCGTGGTCGCGTGTCGCGTGTCCCTGCTGGGGCAGTCCCTGCCACGAGGGAGGCCGCGGGGGCTGTGCCGCCGGGGACCCCGGGGCTTCCTGGAGCGCCTTGGTGGGCTCGGCCGGGCCGGGCGGCGCTGGAGTCCGGGCCAGGAGCAGGAGAAGTCCCGAGGTGCGGAGTGGGGCGGCGTCGCAGCGCGCGGGGACGCGGGGACGCGGGGCCGACCGCGGTCCCCACGGCGCGCCGGCGCCCCCTGGCGGCAGCGCTCGGGAGCGCCGCAGGCCGCGCAGGCGCAGAGCGGCGGGGCTGCGGCCGGCGGGCGGGGCGGGAGCAGGCCTGACTGGGAAGTGACATCCGGCGACATCGGTGTTGGACCCGCCGCCGCACGGTGCTATTTGCTGTGTCAAGAGCCCCGTCACGGGCCTGTCACTTGCATCGACCTGGTGCTGGGGGCTGTGTCCGCGTCTGCGTCGCCGTGGGGACGTGGGGACCCGAGGGTGGCAACGGGCGGAGCACCTGGGGCGGCGGGGAGGGTCCTGCCCTGCGATCCCGGCCGGGGCGGGGGACCCGAGGTGGCAGCGGCCTGGGCCCGGCGGGCCCTCCTTGGCGGTGGCCGCGGCCCAGAGAGGGCGGCCGCGCTGGGGCCTGTCCCTGTGTCGTCGCGCCCTGCCTCCGATGGCCTCGCCGTCCGACCCGGCCCATGCTCCCCGCGGGGTCAGCTGCGCGGCCGCCACCCAGGTCCCTCCCTCAGCCAGCGCCGTGCGCACGTTTTCCCGGCGCCTGGCGAACTCCTACGCACCCTGCGCGGCCCCGCGGTGGCCGCCCACGCAGAGGGCCCCTCCCTGCGCGGCCCCCGCGGTGGCACGCTCCCCGGGGACAGCCTTCTCAGAACGTGCGCAGGTGGCTGTCACACCCGGGTCCCCAGCACCTGCGCAGGCACGCACACAGTAGGTGCTGGTAGCCCCCCCGGGCACCGGCTGCTTCAGATGTTCCTGTGCCCGCCCCTGGTCACCGCGTCCGGCGGGGGCCAGGCGGGGGCTGGGTGGCCGTGGTGGCAGAGGCTGGGTTAGGGTGCTTCTAGCGGCTGTCATGTCACCAACGCCTGTGACACCTGCGGCAGGTCTCCCGGTGCCCCTGAGCGTGCTGCTGTCACTTGGACACAGGCACGCTGTCATGTGTCCCCAAAGGTCCCAGCAGGGGCGGGCCACAGCCTCTCTCCTGTCCATGCATCAGGTTGGAAGCTCGAGGCTGGCCCAGCCCAGCGGGGACAGCATTCCTGTGCCTGTCCTGCTGTCCCCGAGGCCCTGACACCCCAGGAAGGGAGGGGACAGGAAGGGGCCGGGTGGGGGCCGCTGTGCCTGCCCAGGACACTGTGGCCAGGCAGGGCGAGGCCCTGGGAGACCCGGCCTCCTGCAGGTGGCCGTGGTGAGCTGTCCCCTGTCACCGCGGGGCCACGGGGCCTCCCGGGGAAGCCAACGCCAGCCCTGGAGGGGACGCTCAGGGACTGGGGACTTCCCGGCTCTGTCCCACCGCGAGGCCAGGGCAGGGGCGTCCTGTCTTCTGGGGCCAGTGGCTGTGCCTCAGTGCCACCCTCCTGGCCCTCAGGCGTGTGTCGCAGGACTGGAGGACGTGCCACCCGGGCTGTCATCGGGCGCCCCCTCCTTCTGGGGAAGCTCCTGTCCCCGTCCACGTGGCCTTCACTGGACTGTCTCCACGGAGCACGGCCCTCGTGGGGGTCCCGAGGTCGACCCAGACCCTCCGAGGTCAGATGGGGGTCCCAGAACATTCCGGAGCCTGCCCCCCATGCCCGCCTCCAGAGCCCGTCACCTCCCGCCCCCCTTGTGCCCGCAGTCCCGCCCCTGTCACCTCTGCCCTGACCGCGGCCTCCAGAGACCGCGCTCCCCTCGCGCCGCCTCCCCTTCTCTGTCTCCTCACCCTTCCTTTCCTTTTTGGGGGTGCCAGGGTTTGAACCCCGGGGCCCTCGACCCCCGAGCCCCCTCCCCAGCCCTATTTTGTGTCTTATTTAGAGACGGGTCTCGCTGGGCTGCCCAGGGCCTTGCTTTTGTGGAGGCTGGCCTCCAACTTGCGATCCTCCTGCCTCAGCCTCCGGAGCTGCTGGGATGACAGCGTGTGCCCCGCCCCGGGCTCCTTTCTGTACCTTTCCTAAGCGCGCGTTGACGGCTGGTGACATTTTATACACTCAGGCGGGCCTCGATGGCCTGGGGTCCCCTGTCCTCTCCGGGCGTGGGACCCGCAGAGCCTCCCTCCGCGGGCCTCCTCCTCCAGGGCTCCGCCTCTCGCCGCGGCCGCTGTGTCCCGCGGGGACCTCGGCCTTTGTCCCCAGGAGGTCGCCATGGAAACGCCCGGCTCGGCCTCCCTTTGTGGGTCCGGGGACACCTTCGCCCCTCCCCGCCCCCTCTCCGGGCTCCGGAGCTGCCCCAAGTCCCTGAGGGTGGCCGGGGCCAGGGGCCAGGGCGGGTCACCCCGCGGGCAGCAGGAGGGGCAGGGCTGGGGCGCGGCCCCCACTCGGGTGGCCCTGGAGGCAGGTCCCGCCGCCCCGGTCCCCGCTCCCTCCCCGGGGTGCAGCCGGGAGCCGCGGGGACAGGGACGCGAGGGGCCAGCAGGTGGCGAGGCTCGGCCTCCCCGGGCGCCGTCCTCCCCGCCTCCCCTCGCCGGCCTCGGGCGCCTCCGGCCCTGCCCGGCTGTCCCCCGCTGTCCCCCGCTGTCCCCGCTGTCCCCGCTCGGCGCAGGAAGGACCCGCCCGCGCCCAAGGCCAGGCGCCGCCCGCGGCCACCAGGGGGCGCTCGCAGCCGGCCGGAGCGGGGACGTCCCCACCTTGGGCTGCGGGCGGTGGCGCCGGCGGCCTCCCCAGACCGCGCAGGGACCCCGCGTCCGCCGGACACTGCTCCTGTCCCACCCCGCGCCCGCCTGCGGCCACCGCCGGCCTCCAGGGCGCAGGGCCCGGCCTCCAGTCCTGCTGTGCCCGGGAGCCCCTCGACCTCTCCTGCGGCGGGGCTGGGGAGCGCCGCGCATCCGTCTCAGTGGGTTCCGGGAAGGAAAGGCGACACGAGGCGACACGAGGCCCCACGGCAGCTGCGGAGGCGGAGTCTGGCCAGGCCAGGACGTGGCCGTGGGGACCTGGACGGCTGGATAGTGGGGAAGCTGCGAAGCCTCCGGCCTCAGCCTCCGAATCTGCAAAATGGGGGCGCGGAGGGCCGCAGGGCTGATGGCCAGGATGGGATGTGGTGCACAGTAGGTGCTCAATGAATGTGACTGTGGCATACAGTAGGTGCTCAATAAATGTGATCAGCTGTCTCTGCAACCGGGCCAGGTCCTGCTTTTCTTGAAAAGTTGCCGTGCAGTGGAGGGCAGCCCTCGGTGCCCTGGCTGTCCCCTGAGCCCCCCGGTCCCTCCCCTGCGAGGCTGCCACCCTCGGGGCAGCAGCAGGCGGGGCGCCCTGGCTGGCGGGGCGGGCAGGCGGAGAAAGCGCGTCCCCAGGCGGAGAGACCTGCGCTCGCGGGTCACAGGTGACAGATGTGGCGAGTGAGACCCAGGGAGGCACAGTGTCCTCCCTGCCGTCTTGCACCCCAGAGGCCCCTGGCCTTCTGTCCAGCCGGTCACCCCCCTTTCTGAAGCCAGCCGCCCCCAGCTGCGGGCGGCTGCAGCAACCCCTTCCTGCCACACGGGGGCGGCAGAGGACGCAGCTGGGACGGACGTCGCGGTGGAACTTGAGCGCCCTGGGGACTCCTGGGCAGGGGGACCTGCAGACCCCTCCCCCCCTCTCCACTGCTCTGCACCCCACCTTGCTTCCCTCTGCCCTCCTAGTCGGCACCTGCGAGATTCCAGCTCCCAAACCGGGCGCGGTGGCGCATGCCGGCCATCCCTGCAGTTTGGGAGGCTGAGGCCGGAGGATCGCAAGTTGGAGGCCAGACTCAGCAACTCAGCGAGGCCCTGTCTCTTAAAACATGCCAAAAAAAAAAAAAAAAAAAAAAAAAGAAAAGAAAAAAGGTGCCGGCGGTGTGGCCCAGTGGTTAAGCTCCTCTGGGTTCAATCCCTGGTTCGCAAATCCAGGCCCCTCCTTCAGGCCCAGCGCCCTCTGGGAACCGGGAACAGTCGACACCGGCCCGCGCTGCCGCTCCCAGGCACCTGCGCGGCACAGCGTTGGTGCTTAATAAGTGCTTGCTGACAGCAATGACCAGGACAACAGCCTTCAGGACCCCCGGGGCTGGGGAGGGAGGGGCTTGCTCTAAGGCTGGCTCTTGCCCGCTGCCTACTGCGAGGAGTGGAGGCCGCGAGGAGTGGAGGCCGCGAGGCCCCCTTACGGCTTGGACAGGCGGGGACACCGAGGCCCGCAGAGGGTGCGCAGCCTGGACAGCCCCTCCCTGGGACAGACACAGGCCTGGGATCCGGGACGCTACTTCCTGGCCAAGCCGCATCCTGCCGTGACCTCCGGCCTCTTCCTTCCCCGGGCCGACGTTTCCAGGCCGTGGCTCCTGGCGTCCCCCACGCCCCAACTGCCCCGGGCCAGCCTGCCAGATGAGGCCCCGCAGAGCTGGAGAACCCGGTCCCTGGCCGCGTTCGGACTCTGGGAACGAGCCCCTGGGGTCTTATGCGCTTTGGGATGCAGGACGAGTCTGCGGCGAGTGGGCAGCCCCGGGGGGCCAGGCGGAGGCGTGGGGGGACGGCGCAGGCGGGATCTGCAGGCCGAGAGGACGGGCTTCGGGCGCACCGGGCACCGCGCTGGGAGCGGAAGCTGGTTTCCTTGTGCCCCTGCGAGTGGGGGCGCAGCCCGGCCCCTCTGCAGCCGGCCGGCTCGGTGCCCCGGGGCTCCGCGGTGTTTACAGTGCAGACAGCGGCGGCGATGGGGAGCTCACCTGGGCGGGGTGGCGGGCAGGTGGCTTCTTGTCGGTGAGGCGCGCGGCCCTAATTACTGCTTGGGATGATCACAGAAGGAATTCCAGCGCTCGCGGGGCGGCCCCTCCCCAGCCCTGACTTCCCGGCAAGTCGGGGTCTTGTCCCGACCGAGACGCGCTGGGGGCGGCGGGACCCACCCGGGGGCGCCCGCTCCGGGTTCCGGGCCCAGACACTGGGGGACCCCGCCTCGGCCTTCCCCCCCGTGGGGTGGGTCAGGGTCCGGCTTGCTCCCGCCGCGGCTCTGGGGTTCAGGCTCACCACATGTAAAGAGCACTGGGCAGTAATTGACAACGGACGCCGGGGCTCACCCTGCCTGGGCCCCTTCCTCCGCCCTGTGGGGCCTGGGACAGAGGCCGCGGCTCCCTACACGTCTGTAGCCCAGAAACCCAAACTCGGGGAGGTCCCCAGGGTGTCTGGGCTCTTCTTTCTTTCTTTTTTTGTACCAGAGATTGAGCCCAGGGGCGCTCAGCCACTGAGCCCCGTCCCCAGCCTTTTTACACTTTATTTAGAGACAGGGTCTCACTGAGTTGCTGAGGCTGGCCTCCAACTTCAATCCTCCTGCCTCAGCCTCCCAAGCTGCTGGGATGACAGGTGTGCGCCTCTGTCCCTGGTGCCAATCTGTCCTTTTTCCTGGGATGCAGACTTCAAAGAGTAGCGGGGAGGCCTGGCCTCTGTCTCTGGGTGAGCCCAGTGGGCAGAGCCGGGACCCGGAGCTGGACGGGGAGGTGAGGCCGGCTCTGTGGGCAGCCCAGGTCCCCAGGTGGCACTGGGCTGCACAGTCCAGGAGGGCGTGACCTTCCCGCCATCTGAGGTGCTCAAAGGAGCATGTGTGGGTGACCGCACAGGGCTGGCTGGGGCTTCCGAGGCGTTTAGCTTCAGATTTTTGGGGGGCGTAGCGGGGATTGAACTCAGGGGCACTCGCCCACTGGGCACATCCCCAGCCCTTTTTTGTTTTTTATTTAGAGGAAAGGGTCTCGCTGAGTTGCTGAGGCTGGCCTCCACCTTGCCATCCTCCTCCCTCAGCCTCCAGAGCCTCTGGGATGACGGCCTGCACCCCCATGCCTGGCTTAGGCTCAGATTTAATGGTGAGTCAGGAGTCCTGGGTCCTGGGGGGCAGCCCTAAGAAGAGGGGTATGGCGGCAGGTAGCCGGCCCCAGTGAAGCAGAGCTGGGCCAGGTCTGCGCCCTCGCGGAGGCCGCCGGCAGAGCCCAGGTCTCCCGAGGCTCCGAGACTCTCAATGGTACGAGTGAGGCAGGGGACTGGCCCACGTGATGCTGAATAATAGGGACCTCTGACCTACTAGAAGTGGGCAAGGCAGGTGCCTTGGCTGGTTTCGCTGGCTCTGTTTGTGACTCATCGTGGAGACTCACGCAGGTCAATGTCTGACTCGGGCCTCAGATGTGTCCTGTGGCAATAGGACTGCAAATGAAAGCCCCCAAGAGCACAGCCTAGGAGAGGTATTTCCGTCTCTCTCATACTAAACTCTGAGGAAGGTGGTACAGCCTCCTTTTAGCATTTGGTTCCACGAAACCAAAGGAGGCGATCTTGTCCTTGTGGCCCAGAATGGCTGCCAGAGTCCCAGCCATCACATCTGAGTTCCAGTAGCAGGTTGGAGGACGGAGGGAAGAAGGAAGAAGGGCGAGCTCTGGGTGTCAGCTGCCTTTTCAGGGAGTCCTCCGGAGGCCGATGTGGGGTCCTGCGCTCATGTCCCCGGGCTGGGGCAACAATCACACGCGGGCTCAGACACAGAGCCACCGGCAAGCGGATGCTTCCGAAAATCAAGGGACGAGAGGAGGCGCCGGGTCCGCGGCTGACCCCGCCCGAGGACAACCCGGGCGCCTTTCGGCTGGCGCCTGAGCGGCCCCGAGGGCCGGGCACGCACGCGTCCCCCAGAGGTTTGGAAATAGGCGACGTCCCAGAGTTCAGGACCCGTCTGCGGCGCATGCGCAGTGCGCCCGGCGGGCAGCCTCTCTGCGCCTGCGCCTGCGCTCCTGGACTCCCGGCCCGGCCTGTCCGCGCATGCGCCTGTGCTAGTTAGCGTCGGGCCCGGGCCGGGGTTGGGGGCGCTGCTCTTTTCAAGGTGAGGGCCTGATTCCAGGGCCCCCGGGTCTGGGGGCTGGGGGGCGTCCCGGAGCAGGTGCAGGCGCTGGGGTGAGTAGGGAGGCATAGTTATTGGGGTCCAAGCTTCGCCTCCACTGTCATCCCAGCAGCTGGGGAGGCTGAGGCAGGAGGATCGCGAGCCGGAGGCCAGCCTCAGCCCCTCAGGGAGTCCCTGCCTCTAAATAAAATGTGAAAGAGGGCGGGGCTGTGGCCGGCGGCATGGCAGCCCTGGGGTCAGGCCTGGCCCCAAACCGGACAAACAGACCAGCAAACAGAGGCCGAGCTCAGGGAGGCCCCGGGCGGGAGACGGGCGGGCCGGGCGGAGGTCGCCCTGCGGAGGCCCTGGGCAGTGACAAGGACGGTCAAGGTGGCATGTGATCCCAGACCTGCGGGAGGACCGAGGAAGTGTCAGAAGCAGGAGGCGCCGTCCGTGCCCGGTGGAAGGGACTGGGCGAGGGGAGGGTCAGCCACGGGAGGACGCGGCTCTCCCTCAGGGCGGGCGGGCGGCGGCAGCGGGAGGGGGTGGCCGGGCGTCGCAGGGCGCCCCCGGCGCTGTCCTGGCCCCGCAGGCACCTGGCGCTCAGGCGGGCTCCTCTCCTGAGCCTTCCCTCCTCTGGCCGCCTCTGCCTCGGCCCAGCCTCGGTTCGAGCCCAGGTCGCACCTCCTCCCCAGGGGTCCTCTTGCCCTGCCTCCTCTGGGTTTGAACTGCCTCAGGGTGGCAGAGTGGCTGCAGCAGCTCCAGCACTTGTTCAGAGAATTCCCAGCAGAGGTTCCGAGCGGGTTCTAGGCTTCCCGGTGATGGGTCCGTTTCTGTGCTAGTTTCTCCGGCAGGAGGGCGCCACGGGACGCATGCCCAGGCTCCCTGGTCCCGGGTCTCAGTCACCCCAACTGCCCGGTTTCCTTCTCTTCAATCTGGTGGCATCCGTGTCACCTCCCTGTTGTCCCTGGGGTGACAGATGCTGAGAATCTGTGTCCTTGCTTCTGTGGCTTTTAGAGGTGGCCTGTGTCCCGTGGCCCCGCATGCACAGTCAGGAGCGCGGCCTCCTCTCCTCTGCGGCCTCCCGCCTCCCTCTTCCACCCTGAAGGGACCCCTGGTCACGCCCGCCCACATGGCCCAGGCCGTCCTGTCTCAGAATCCTGGTGTGTGTTTCTGGTCCGGGGATTGAACTCGGGGCCGACCACATGGAGCCCCGCCCCCAGCCCTTCTATATTTTCTTTAGAGACAGGGTCTCCTGCCTCCGCAGGGCCTCACTAAATTGCTGAGGCTGGCCTCCCACTCTATCCTCCTGCCTCAGCCTCCACTCTCTAGCCTCCAGATTAGGGGCGAGCACCACCACACCGAGCTTCCAGCTGGGTTCGGAGCCGTGTCCACGGCCCCCTCCAAACCCCACTTTGGGGCTGCCCACCCCTCTCCACGGGGACCGCGAGCCGGATGACGGCCCTGAACAGGCTTCCCTCAGCATCCAGACTGGCGGGAGGAGGGATTCAGCATTTATTAAGTGCCTGCTGTTCGCCCTGGGATCTCGGGGCCTTCCTGGGGTGCACGGAGGGGGCGAGGCCCGAGGAGGAGGCCGCGCGGCTGCGCAGGCGGGTCTGGGGACAGCTGAGGCCCCCTCGCGCAGGGCCCGGGCGCCGCCAGCCGCGGAGGGAGGCGGAGGCGGGTGATGGCCGGCGGGCGGGGAGAGGCCGGACCTGCCTCTGCCAGGAGGTATTGATTCCCGGCCGCGGCGCTGGGGCCCAGCCAAGGGATGAGGTCATGAAGGACAGGACGGTGACTCGGGTGGCGGTGTCCCTGCCAGGGTGACGTGATGGCCAGGCGTGAGGAATCTGCCTGGAAGACCGGCCTCCCTGACCGCCTCCCTGACAGCCTCCCCGACAGCCTCCCCGACGGCCTCCCTGACGGCCTCCCTGACGGCCTCCCCGACAGCCTCCCTGACAGCCTCCCTGACGGCCTCCCCGACAGCCTCCCTGACGGCCTCCCTGACGGCCCCTCCCTGACAGCCTCCCCGACGGCCTCCCTGACCGCCTCCCCGGGCCTCCCTGACAGCCTCCCCGACGGCCTCCCTGGCCACTGTCTGGGAGGGGCGCCGGAGCCCCGCAGCCTGGTGCTGTGTGGCCCTGGGAAACGCACTGCTGCTCTCTGGGCTCCTGGTGCGACTCTCCGCGGGACCTCCTGTCCGTCCCCGCCCGCGGCCGCGGGTGTCTGAGAGGGCTGGACAGGAAGCCCGGTGCCCTCGGGGACAGGAGGCGGTGCCCGGGCTGTGTGGCTCCGGCGGCTTGCGCGACCTCTCTGTGCTTAGTTCCCATCAGGGGGCTTCGGAGGCGTCTGGACAGGGAGCGGTGGGAACTGTCCCCCACCCCCGGGGTCCCCTCTGTCCAGCGGGCCACGTGGTGGGGACAGGAAGGGCAGCGCTCCCTGCGCCTCAGTGCGGGGCTTGGCATCCGGGGTCGCCGCCCCAGCCAGGCCCTGCTCCTGTCCGGCTCTGGTCAGCCCCGAGAGTGTGGGCGCTGCGTCCCCAGAGGGCGGTGGGCGCGGCCTCGCCCCTCCAGGCCCGGCCTCTACCACCCGCCTGGACTCCTCCCCAGAGACAGGGCCACCAAGCTGGGAGTCGCCTTAACTGTCCCCCACTGATCTTGGTACCAGGGGATTGAGCCTAGGGTCACTCACCCCTGGGCCACACCCCAGCCTCTTATGTTCTATCTAGAGACGGGTCTCGCTGAGTGGCTGAGGCTGGCCTCCACCTTGCGATCCTCCTGCCTCAGCCTCCTGTGTGTTACCTTTCAAGCAAAACGTCCTGGGGGCAGAGGTGACCACGGAAGTGACGGGTGCGTCTGCTTCTTCTCAGACGTGGAGCTGGACGCAGCAGCTCGGGGTCCCCCGAATTCCGAGGAGCCCCTGAATGCAGCGGGGGTCCTCGAGGGAGGACGAGGCCGGCGGCGCGTTCCGCGGGGGAGGAGGGGAGGCCTCACCGAGGGGCAGCCGGACCCGCGGGGCTCGGGCAGAGGCGGCCTCGCCACCCTGGCACGGCCTCCCCGCACCTGCAGGGGGTCCGCGCTGGGGCCGGCGGAGGCTGCGGCCCGGCCTCGGCCTCCGCGGCTGATGCTGCAGCAGCGCTGTCCTGGGCAGCGAGATGGTGGCCTTGGGAGGGGGACAGTCCCTCCCGCCACCTGATGGCCCGGCCAGTCTGCCCGTCCCTCCACCCGTCCGTCCGTCCCATCCGTCCCCCCACGCGCTCCGTCTCCTGTCCGAGGCCGGGTCCGGAGGTCCGCGCTGCCCCTCCCCGTCCTCCCCCGCCCGCCGCAGAGCGGGACACAGGCCGCCGCGTCGCCTGTCGCTGGGCCTCGACCTCGGGCCATGCACACCTGTCCCCGGGACTGAGTACGCGTGCGGGTGCGGGCGGCGCCCGGGCCTGGGGGCACGAAGGGGTGGGCGAGGCGAGCCCTGGAGGCCACCTGCAGCCTCTCGGCTGGGAGCCCGCGGGCCCGGCTGGGCCAGGGCAGGGCTGCAGGGCCAGGCCTCGCCGTGGACTTTCTGGACTTCAGGTGCTGGTCCCTGTGGGTGCCCAAGCCGACCTTGGCCGTCAGTGGAGGGCAGTGGCGCCCCGGCGCCCCGGCAGCCACTCTGCCGCCGTGAGGGCTTTTCCTAACTTTGGAGGATGGAGTCTCAGCGCGCCGGCGCGGGGACTAGCACGGCAGGCCCCGAGGTAGGCGTGGGACCCAGGCCTGGCCAATCAGAGAACAGCATACCCTGACTTGGTGCAGTGATTGGCTGTCTGCGATGGTCACATGACACGAGGCCGGCCAATCAGCACCGGCCCTTGGATTCTGCGGGCGCCTCCAGGGGGCCGCGCTCTTGCTCCCAGCTCTGGTGGGCGCTTCTGGGGCTGCGAGCGAAGTCGGAGCTGCTGGCGGGCGACGCGCCACCGCCCACCCGGGCCGAGGACGAGGCCACCGGGGCGAAACCGGTGCTGCAAAAGGGAAAGGGATGGGGGGGTGCACGCCTGTCATTCCAGCGGCTTGGGAGGCTGAGGTAGGAGGATCGCAAGTTGGAGGCCAGCCTCAGCCACTCAGCGAGACCCTGCTCCAAATAAAATATGAGAAAGGGCTGGGGCTGGGGCTCAGCGGCCGTGGGTTCGACCCTCAGCTAAAAAAGTGAACATGGAGAAGGCGGCGAGGGACAGCCTGGTGACATCTTTTGGACGGAAGCCGCGCGCAAGCCTCTCGTTCGCAGCGACCCATTCCCGGTGCAGGTTTAAGGGACCCGGACGTGGAGGCCCTTCTGCGACAGAACGAATCCCGGCGAGATGGCCTCGGGCGTGTGCCCGGGAGGAGCCTGACACAGGCCGCCCAGCCCCGGCAGAGGTCCGCCCTCAGCTGGGAGCAGCCCCCTCGGGGCTCCCGCGGTCACGGGGGCTTCCGGGCGTCCTTCTCCACTGCGGCGCCTGGGCGCAGGGGCAGGCTGAGGTGGGGCGGCGCCTGCTGATGCCGGCGCCTGGGGTCCTGCTGGGGCCAGGCGGCGTGGCCTCCGGGTCACCTTGTGCCTGAAGCCCAGCCCGTCAGAGAGCCCTGGAGTCCCCGGGGTCCCCTGACCCGGAGCAAAGTGACCCCCTTTCATCTTAAAAATGCCGGGGTTTCCTTGCACGCCAGGACGTTGGCAGCGCTGCCGCGACCCTTCCCTTCGTCTCCTTGTGTCTTCTTGACCCCGGGGCTGCTTCCCTCTGGCCACCTCCCTGCCCTTTCCATTCGAGTTTTAGGATTCTGAGTCAAGTTCTCCCTGAGTTGCTTAGGGCCTTGCTAAATTACTGAGGCTGGCCTCCATTTGTGATCCTCCTGTGTCAGCCTCCAGAACCACGGGGATGACAGGCGTGCGCCACCGTGGGGGACTCCATGGCCATTGTTTTGGGAGGGGCGTCAGGGATCGAACTCAGGGGTTCACTCTGAACTGAGCCACCTCCCCAGCCCCATTTTGTATTTTATTTAGAGACAGGGTCTCACTGAGTTGCTCAGGGCCTCGCTTTGGCTGAGGCTGGCTCTGAACTCGCGATCCTCCTGCCTCAGCCTCCTGAGCCTCTGCGATGCCTCCTCATCAGACTCCTCGGCCGTTTTACAGAGTGGAAAAGTGGGGGGCTGCAGGGGCCGTGCCTGGTGCTCAGGCTTCCTGTGTGACCAGAGCCCGGTGCCACGCCCTCTATGATCCCCGGCAGCAGGCGGTCTCTAGGAGGCGTCCAGCTTCTCACCGTCCCTCCCCAGCCTCCTCTATGGTCCTCCTGTCCTTCAAGCCACCTTTGGCGGAGGCAAAGTCACTTCTGCTCTCCGAGGAAGGACACGACTCAGGGACCGACGCTGAGCCCCCCGCCCGCCGCGCCCCTCCCGGCGCTCTGGCCGAGGTCCGGGTCCCTCCCCTCAGGAGGCCAGGGCAGGGGGGGGGGACAGAGATGGATGACCTGACCACACCGGGGGTGGCTTCTGGGCCGTTTCTGGGCTGCCAGGGCTCCGCGGCTCCGGGCCATCAATCACCGTTTTCGTCGCGGGGACTTTGATTCCGGTCGCGACGGGGAGACTTGTCGGGGGCGCCAACCCGGGCTTCCCGCGGCGCCGGGGTCACGGGCGGGCTGGGGCTCCACGGTCCGCTGGCCACCGCCCTGTGCGCTGCAGCGGGGTGGCCTCTGCGGGGACAGCCGCTCCCCCGGCGTCGCGGGCCAGTTTCGCCTGAACCTGATCGAGAGTTGTTAGGCACGACCCCCACCCCAGCGGCCTCCGGACCCAGTTGGCGCTCAATAAATGCCTGTTGGCTGCAAAGGAACGAGGGGCTCAGGGCCCGCCCCTCCCGGAGCCCTGGGTGGGGTCCAGGCTGTGAGGGACACTCACAGACCCCGCCTGAGGTCTCGGGCAGAGCTGGGTCCAGCCCAGGTGGACCTGCAGGTCCCTCGCGGGACCCAGGTTCCAGCTTCCCGTGGGGATGTGCTGTGTGACCTCGGGCAAGGGCCTGGCCATCTCTGGGCCGCAGCTGCGCCTCTGTGGGGTGGCGGGGTGAAGCCCGGTGACTCCGCGGTTGGCTGGACATTCTTTGGAGCCTGGTGGAAAGTCACGCCATGTAAGAGATGCTCAGTTCCTTTTAGATCAATAAACATTTATTGAGCTCCAACTGTTTCCGTTCTGGAAATCGAAGAGAAAGCTGCAGACAGGCCGTCCCAGCCGCCCTGACCACTGTCTGTCTAAAGGACGAAAGACAAAAACTGCGGACACCCTGCTGGACGCTGCCGTTCACCTGGGCAATACCCCTCCTCTTCTCTCCTCAGTAATAGTCCCCTGGCTTTGTTCAGAGCTGCGCTGCGCCCAGGCACAGGACTACATCTCCCAGCGTCCCTGGCGGCTACGAGCGGGGTCCTGGGACACAGCCCCGGCCCATGCCTTCCAGGGCTTCTTGGAAACGCCGTCCCTTGTCCTTCTGCTAGCGCTTGTGTTCTGCTGGGATGTGGATGCGAGGGCTGGAACTCTGCAGCAGTCTTGTGAGCACGAGGACAGGGAGCACGCCTGGACGCAGAGGATGGAGCCCGCGTCCCTGAAGCCTGGGGGGAGCTTCCTAGTAGCCAAGTAGAGCAGGAAGCCCTGCCGGCGACGCGACCCCCGCCACCCCGCCTGTTGGGAGACAGGCCTGTCCCCGTGCTGGGCCCGGAGCCTGGCGCCGGAGGAACTGCACCCGTTTCCTCCGGCTCTCGAGCTCGCGAGGAAGAGCCCTCCGTGCCCACCCGCGCTGCCCCCCAGAGGACCCGCGGTGGTCCGCGTGTGCGCGTCCTGCGCATGCTCACCAGGCCGGCTCACATCCGGGCACCTGCACCGCGTTAGTCCCACCTCCCGTCCGCCTGCGGGCCGGGCTGCTGCGGGAGGCGGCCGTGTCCCTCCGTCCTCTCGGGCGTGTCCCACCGGCCCCGGCCTCTCCTGAGCCCTGAGCCCCTCTTGCTGCCCACGCCTGTTTGACCCTGCTCCGGCCGGGCGCGTCGGGATGCAGGACCCCCCCCCGTTGTTTTATTCATTTTGGGGGCACCAGGGATCGAACCCGGGGCCCTCGACCACCGAGCCACGTCCCAGCCCTTTGTATTTTATTTAGAGTCAGGTCTCACTGAGTTACCTAGCACCTCGCCACTGCCGAGGCTGGCCTCCAGCTCGCGATCCTCCTGCCTCAGCCTCCGGAGCCACTGGGATGGCCGGCGTGGCCACCGCCCCGGCTAACGGAGCACTTCTGTTTCTGTCCCGTCCGCGGGGCGGGCAAGGCCCGTGGCCACTGAGCCCGCGGTGCCTGGCCAGTGCGCGAGGTGAGCTCTCCATTAAACAGCCACGTGTCGCTGTGACTGCTCTAGGGACATGTGGGGCAAGAGCCGGGCTGGAAGTCCCTGCTCTACTGAGGCCCGGGAGGTGCAGAACCCAGGCTGCGGGGCCCAGGGGTCGCAGAACCCAGGCTGCGGGGCCTGGTGGGAAATCTGCCCCTGGAGAGGCCGCGGGGGTGGGGGAAGGGCCGGGCAGGGTCAGGAGGTCACGGCGCCCCCAGCCGCTCACCTGGGAACCCCTGGCCTGCAGGCGGGAAGCGGTGTCCTGCTCGGAGCCATGGAGTCCCTTCTGCCCGGGGCTGGGCGCTGGGCTCCGGCCTCCCGAGACTCCAGTGGTGTAGTGAGGCCGGGGTGCTGGGAGCTGGGGTGCGAGTCCGGTGGTGGCTCCAGAAGTGTCACCCAGACAGCCCTGCCTATGAGGGGAACGGAGACCGAGGCCCAGGCAGGGACACGTGACTGTCACAGACTTGGCGTCCTCAGTCCCCAGCCTCCCACTCTCTGCAGACGGAAGGCACCGTCGCAGTGACAGCTCTGACGAGTGTGCAAGCTGTCGCCCACCTGGGGGCCAGTCACCCTGAGAGCAAAACCAACGTCACCGTCAACGTGAGCAGTGCGTAGAAGAGGAAGAGTCAGAGAAACCGAGCTGGAGCCTTGATCGAACCGTGCCTGAAGGCATCCGCTTCTGGAATCTTCCGTTCTGAGGTCTAACACGTCCCCCATCGGTTAGCCGTCCTGCTGCGGGTCAGGAGAAGCGTTTCCGGCATCCTCTCTCTCGCCTACTGTGGGAGTTCTCTGGAGGTAGTGGTCGTCAGTCCCAGGTTATTAAAGAGGCCCAGGCAGTGACAGGGGTCGGTCCCGGGTGGCTCAGCCTGCGGGGCAGTGTCAGTCCTGTGGTCTCCGCAGGCCTCGAGCTGCCCCTGTGAGTCAGGAATTGCTGCCCCCTTCACGAGCAAAGGGACTGGGGTCCAGATGGCAGGACCCGCGTCAGCTTCGTGCCGAGCCTGTGGGCAGCTGGGCCACAGGCCACTGGTCTGTCTGTGAGGCCTCGGGCGACATCCTGCTTTCTCCATTTTTGGTACCAGGGATTTGATTCAGGGGCACTCGACCACCGAGCCCCACCCCAGCCCTTTCTTCATTTTTTATTTAGAGACAGGGTCTCCCTGAGTGGCTTAGGGCCTCGCCAAGTGGCTGAGGCTGGCCTCCAACTTGTGGTCCTCCTGCCTCAGCCTTCTGAGCCCCCGGGACCACAGGCTGTGGCTGAGCTTGGCGAGCTGGCAGAAGGCCGAGGGCGTCCGGGAGGTGCGGAGGGCGGCAGGACCCCGGGGCTGGTGACCTCAGGGCTCGGGAAGCTGAGGACTGGTCCCAGGAGCTGGGGAGAGGGACGAGGGCCACCGAGGCGGGGCTTGGGACCGGCCGGGCCCCTCCTCCTGACCCAGCCTGAAGCCAGAGGCCACCGCGAGTGTCCCCAGGGGCGTGGGGAGCTGGCGCCAAGGCCACAGGCCGTGCCCAGTGCCCGTCTCAGGCGCTGCGTGGGGCTGGACGGGTCACGGCAGCCCCTGCTCCGTCTGGGCCTGCGTCACCTCCAGGGACGCCTGCCCGGTCCCCATGAGGACCCGCGTCCTGGGGCGAGGGGCAGGAGACCGGTACCAGAGCGGAGGACGGGGCCTGGGCTTGGTGGTGGCCAGGCCTGGCCCGGGGAGGGGGAGGCCCGAGGCTGGCTCACGTCGGGGCCTCGCTGCCCTCTGAGGCTGCCCACAGCCCTGGCCCTGCCCGGGGGACGCCGGGGTCACAGAGCCGGCCTCGGGGAGGGGCAGGGGGCCTGGCCGCCCGGCTGAGGGCCTCGCCGAGGTCCCCACAGCTCAGCCTGGCGGCCTCCTTCCTCCTGCGTGATTTACGGCTGCCTCCGAGGGCGAGGCCCATTCTTTGAACTTCAAAGGCAGCAGGGCCAGGCGGGGCTCTGGTGGCAGCCTGGCCGTCCGGCCCTCCCCAGAGGCTGCTGGCCTGGGTGTGCCGGCCACTCTGAAGCCGGCCAAGCCTCGGCGTCCTCACCTGTGGGCCCGGGGCCGCGCGCCCTCAGCAACTTCTTTATTTATCATTTTTGGTACCAGGGTTCGAACCCAGGGACCTCGGCCCCTGAGCCACGTCCCAGCCATATTCCGTGTTTTATTTAGAGGCGGGGTCTCGCCGAGTTGCTGAGGGCCTCACTAAGTCGCTGAGGCTGGCCTCCACCTTGCGATCCTCCTGCCCCAGCCTCCCGAGGCCCCGGGGTGACAGGTGGCCACTGTGCCTGGCTCAGGGCTGCATTGCTCTTTTGGGTCTCACTGCGGGGGGGTGGTTGTGGGGACTGGGGGTTTGCCATGGGGACAGGCTGGCCTAGAGCCAGTGCCACCAAGCACCAGGTTCAAGTTAGGGAGCACTGGGGTAGGGCCGGCACTGAGAGGGCAGTGTGGGGATGGACACAGAGGAGCCCAGGAGGCCACAGGCCATTGGGGAGGGAGGTGCAGGGCTGCAGAGCAAGGAGCCCACGAGGCCCCAGACCCGCCGTGGCACTGGGGAGCCAAGGAGGCTCTTGAGTGAGGGTGCCCGCTTGTCTCTGAAGCCGCGTGCAGTGCGCACAGACGCCAGTGCCCTCTTTTCTGAGCCGATTGTAAACATCCCCCTTCAAACCCCCTCAGAGGCCAAGCACAGCGTTGTGATCCCAGGACTCCAGAGGCTGAGGCAGGAGGATCGAAAATTTGAGGCCAGTCAGGGTGACCAAATGAGACCTGGGTCAAAACAAGATAAAAAAGGGCTGGGATGTGGCCAGTGGCACCCCAGAGCCCCCCGCAACGCACACCTGCCACCGGCCCTGCCCTGGGGCCTGGCTGGGTGGCCTCGGGATCCGGGCAGAGGAGGCCTGGACCCGGCTCGCCCCGTCCTGAGCCCACCAGAGCCCTCCCGTCGCGAGGCCTGCCGCAGCTCTGGGCTGCTGGGCCGGGCAGAGGCTTCCAGAAGCTTCTGGAGACGTCGGCGCAGCCGCGGCTCCTGTCCGGGGGCGCGGCTCGGGGGGAGCAGGAGGGTCCCTGCGCTGGGGCCTCCCGCGGCGGGGACCCCGTGGGGAAGGCGCCTGTCCCTCAGGAATGCTGGGGCCATAAATCCTCGGGGCTCCGCGTCGGGAGAGAGTCGAGACTTGCCCCGCAGCGGCGGCTGCACCGGGGCTCCCGGCCCGCTGCGGAGGCTCGGGTTCTCCCGGAGGTGGGGTCCTCGCATTCATGCTGGGCTGCGACTTGTTTTATTTCACCCGGACACGGAAGGAAATAGCCCTGGGCATGCGGATCAAGCCGGGACGCTCTTCCCGGGAATGGAATGTTTGTTGAGTGATTATTACGTGCAGGGCTCGGTCCTGGAGCCCGAGCCTGCCTCTGACCGGGCCCCGGCCTCGGTGGCCTCCGTCCAGGGTTGGAGGGGCAGCTCAGGAAATCCTCCGGCAAATTCCCCCCAAGATTTAGGTGTTTCATGGCTAAGGAAGGAAGGCTCAGACCACCCGCCTCCAGTGGCCAAGAGAACCCTTTTCCCCACCGAAGTGAAAACCTCGAGTCTAAGCAAGATCTCAGAGCCGGGCACCGCGGCGCAGGCTTGTGATCCCAGCAGCTTGGGAGGCTGAGGCAGGAGGACCACAAGGTAGAGGCCAGCCTTAGCAACTCAGTGAGGCCGTGTCTCTAAATGAAATATAGAAAGGGCTGGGGACGGGGCTCAGTGGTTATGCACCCCTAGGTTCAATCCCTGGTACAAAAAAAAAAAAAAAAAAAAAAAAAAGAAGAAAAGAAAGAAAGAAAAAGGTTTGGGTACCTTGGGCCTCTCCTGGGAGTCAAAGCCACAAGAACTGGGATGAATTTACTTAGGGAAAAACGAGACCGAGCCTGGCACGGTGGTGGCACGCCTGGCATCCCAGTGGCTGGGGAGGCTGAGGCTGGGGGACTGCGAGTTGGAGGCCAGCCTCAGCAACTCGGCGAGGCCCTGTCTCTAAACACAAAATAGGGCTGGGGGTGTGGCTCCGTGGTCCAGTGCCCCTAGTTCAACCCCGGATTCCCCCAAGTCACAAACCGTCAGAGGGCGCAGTCCGCACGGCCTCCGGAGCCCTGGGCCTTGGCAGCCCGGGAAGCCCCGTTTCCATGGCAACGGTTGCCGGGCCCCCGGCAGGCATTTTCCCCATTAGCTGAAACTGGCCCACAAAGGATGCCAGAGGCCGGTGTTCTGCTGAGAAGGGGCTCATTTGCATGTCATTTGCATGCATTTGCATACCCCGCACTTAGCCTGGATTCTCTGGGGACCCAGGACAGGATGGAAACGTCTCGGCCCTGCCGTCCACTAGTGAGGGAAAGACCCTTGGTTGCGCCCACGGCTGCCCCAGGGTGGCCTGAGGGTCTAGACCTAGGAGGGGGACGTCAGGCAGCAGGTGTCCGCAGCTCCGTCAGCAGAGTCCTGCGAGCCACGTGGCCGGGGGTCCCTTTGTGGGTGGCACCTCGTAGTCTCCCAGAGGAAGCCATGGTCGTCCGTTCCACAGAGGAATGAAAGGGAAGCCACTCACTCCCCATGGCCAGCTAACAGGTCCACTGAGAGATGGGCTTCTAGCCGGGCACGGGTGGCACACCCCTGTCATCCCGGGGCTCAGGAGGCTGAGGCAGGAGGATCGCAAGGTGGAGGCCAGCCTCAGAAACAGCAAGGTGCTAAGCAACTCAGCGAGGCCTGTCTCTAAATCAAACACAAAACAGGGCTGGGGACGGGGCTCAGTGGCCGAGTGCCCGAGTTCAGTCCCCACCACCACCAAAAGAGCAGCAGCAGCAGCAGCAGCGGCCCCGGGACCCCTCCTAGCTCAAGTGAACGAGCTCCCGAGAAACCCCCAGGGACTGCCAGCCCCCGCCCCGTCGGCCCTAGCCCTGCCTCACCCGTACTAGCCCCGCCCCCTACCGGCCCTAGCCCTGCCTCACCCATACTAGCCCCACCCCGTTGGCCCTACCCCGCGGCTCACTAGCCCCACCCCCGCCGGCCCTAGCCCCGCCTCACCCGTACTAGCCCCACCCCACCTGCACTAGCCCC
Source organism: Tamias sibiricus (assembly GCA_025594165.1). Classification (NCBI taxonomy): domain Eukaryota; kingdom Metazoa; phylum Chordata; class Mammalia; order Rodentia; family Sciuridae; genus Tamias; species Tamias sibiricus. The sequence continues at coordinate 28,081,853 of CM046675.1, read as the reverse complement.
GCCCCACCGGCCCTAGCCCCGCCTCACCCGTACTAGCCCCACCCCGTCGGCCCTAGCCCCGCCTCACCCATACTAGCCCCACCCCACCGGCCCTAGCCCCGCCTCACCCGTACTAGCCCCACCCCACCTGCACTAGCCCTGCCCCATCGGCCCTAGCCCCGCCCCACCGGCCCTAGCCCGCCCCACCGGCCCTAGCCCCACCCCGTTGGCCCTAGCCCCGCTCACCCATACTAGCCCCACCCCACCGGCCCTAGCCCCGCCTCACCCGCCCTAGCCCCGCCCCGCCGGCCCCTAGCCCCGCCCCGCCTGCACTTCCAGCAGAAGGAGCGGCCGCCGGCCTCGCTGAGCCCTTCAATTCCAGGTGAAGCTCGTGGCTCCGCCGCAGCTCGCAGCCACCTTTCCTGATGGCCACGCAGGCGTCCAGGGACAGCTGTGAGTGGCGGCGGCCCAGCGTCCCCACTAGATCATCCTGTTCAGTGTCGTCCCTTCACTGTGACCATCCACTTGGACTCAGGCCCTGTCCATCCCGATGCTGGTCCCAGGATGCCCCCAGCTTCTGCCCTAAAGTGCTCCCAGATGCGGGAGGGACAGAGGGGCCTCCGATGACAGTGAGAGGTGGCACAGGAGCGCCAGGGCCACAGCAAGGACTCCAGCCCACGACACACGCTAGTGACGATGTCATCACTCATGTGACACCGCGAGGCCTCCTGTGGCTTCCGCGGCAGCTCCAAAGGAAGACCTTGTTGTTTTATTCCCATTTTACAGATGAGGAACGGAGGCAGGGAGAGCTGGGGAGTCTCCGGGTCAGCGGCTGCAACTGGCGAACCCCGGAGACGCTCAGGGGGGCAGAGCAGGTGTGCTCGCTCTGCCGGGGGGGTCAGGGGAGGCTTTTCCGTGGACGGGTCATTTGACCCGGGCTTTGAAGGACGCATAGGAGTTCGCCGGGTAGACACACAGCGGGAGGACCCCGCGCAGACCTGGAAACGGAGGCTGAAGCTGGAGGCGGTCTGGCCCAAGGCGTCAGGCCGGGAAATGGCTGGGCACAGATCCAGGCAGGGGAGGGAGGGACAGCGGAGCCGGGAGCGGGGCTGCAGGACCGGGAGAGCTGTGTGGGGCCGAGAGCCCCCTCTGCAGACCCGCCTCTTCCCAGGGAGACATGAGGCTGCCAGCCTCTGCCCTCCCTCTGTGGCCTTCCCGCGATCCGCGTCCTCTGGCAGCGGCAGCCTGCCCCAGGACGGGCCGTGGTGACAGGGGCCCGCTACCCGGGTCCCCTGCAGAAGGGCAGCTGAAAGCGATCCAGCTTCGTAGATGATTGTTCATTCGAAATCTCCCTGATTGTCCCCCAAACTAGGGCGCTCGCCATGAGCTTTGCCATTGACTCCACCCTCCTGGCAGACTTCACCACGGGGCCTCTGCCCCCCCCCCCATTTTCCAGATGGCAGAGGTTTCTATTGTCCCCATTTCCAGATGATGAGACCGAGGCACATGCCAGGGACGCCATTTACAGAGGAAGATGCCGAGGCTCCGAGTGAGCCCCAGCCCAAGTCCAACCGGATCTCAGCCGCGCTCTAGGCCTGGCTGGGCCCCTTCGAGCTCCCTTCCCATTCAGTTCCATTGCGTCGCTTTGACTTCTGTTCCGGGCCCTTTCTGTTCCTCTCATTTCCGTTCTGTTTGGGTCCCTTCCTTTCCGTTCCCTTCCCTTCCTGTTCCGCCCATTCTCTTTCCCTTCCATTAGGTTCCCTTCCCATTCGGTACCGTCCCTTTCTAGTTCCCTTCCATTATGTTCCTTTCTTTTACTTCCTTTCCTGCCCTGTTCCTTTCTTTTCCGTCCCTTCCCCTTCCGTTTGGTTCCCTTCCTTTGCATTCTGTGGCACGGCCTCCCCTTCCCTCTCCGTTCCGGCCCTTTCCCTTTCCTTCCAGTTTCCTTTCCATCCTCTTTCCCTTCCTGTCCCTTCAGTGCCATCCCTCCCTTTCCGTTCCATTGCGTCCCTTTGCCTTCCGTTCCCCGCCCTTTCTCTTCCTTTCCATTCTGTGGTTCCCTGCAGGAGCCCTGTTTGGGGAGATGGCTTGAATTGCGGTTGACTATGGGCCACGGAGATTTGGGCATTGTCGCCTTCCGTAGTCTCACGGGACTTGGCCCGGGATCTCGAGTGACTTGGCCGAGATTGCTGATCGGGTCTGAGCCATTTTGGTGGTGTGTGTGGCGCGTGTTAGGCGTTGTTAGAGCCAGAGAGAAAAGTTATCAGAATAAAAAGCTGTTTGTCTCCAGTTCGCCTCTGAACTTCGTCCGCGGCCTGTTGCTCCAAGCGGCCATCGCTTCAGGCGGCAACAGTTTCCTCCTTCCATTTCCGTTCCTTCCCCTTTCCCTTCCGTCCGGTTTCCTTTACTTCCTTTTCCCTTTCCTTTCCTGACTGCCCCCGGGGCCTGGGCTGGAGAGCTGCGGTCTGTTCCTCCAGTGGAGCAGGAGGACGCGGGGCCTGGCCCTGCGGGCAGGTGGACGCTGGGCGCGGAACCTGCCCCACGGCTCCGCCTGGACCCGAGGCCCCGGCGCACGGGCACCGCTCTCTCAGGGAAGCGCTGGGCCTTCCGCCCCGGGGCTGGCTTCCGCTTCCTGTGTCTGCTGTGGGGGGGCACTTCCGGTTTGGGGCTTCCGGCTGCTGTGGGGGCACTTCCGGTTTGGGGCTTCCGGCTGCACGCAGAGCTCGAGGGCTGCCTCGCGGGTGGCTGCGCGGAGCCGGGGCCCTGGGCTCTGGGTGGCTGTGGCCTGGGGTCCATCAGACCCGGCCTGTGTGGATCTGTGCCCTGGGGAGAGTGTCCAGCCCGCCCCTGGGAGCTCCCCTGGAGCCTGGGCGGAGGAGGCCGGGCGGCCGGGGAGGCCGGGTGGCTGGGCCGAGAGGCCGGGAGGCCGGGCACCAGGGCACCCCGGCGGCTGCCCCGCAGATGCCACGGGCGGACACGCACGGCCTGAGGGCGGCGCTGGCCCGGGGGACGCTGTGCCTTTTCTTGTTGGGTGAACACGAGAAGGCAGACCCCGTGGGGAGGCGCCTGGCCTCGCTGGGGTCCTCGGGCCCAGGACTGGGGTGGCCAGCGGGGTCGGGGCAGTGTGTGGCCGCGGGCCTGACCCCTGTGCCGCGGTGGGCGCCGGTGGCCTCGCCCGGGCGGTGGGCGGGTGGGGTGGGCTGGGTGCCCGGGAGTCCAGCGCCAGCCCCAGCCTCGCCCAGCCTCCACCCGGTGGCGCCGCGGGGCGGGTGCGTCCCCAGCGGGCCTCGCCATGGGGCAGTTCACGCTTGTCTTCATTTTAAATTTATTTTTTCTTTTCATTTCTCTTGGAGCCGAGCGGTGCTCTCATGGTTCAGAAATCAAAAAGTGGAATAAGGCTTTGGAGGAGAGGCTGCCTCCGGTCCGCCACCGCCTCCACACCTGGCGGTGGCCTCCGTGGTCACCCCGTTGACGAGGGCTCCTGGCGCGCAGCCCGCGCTGCCCCAGGTCGCCTGCCACTCCTTGGCTTCTAAGATCGACTTTTGTTCTGAAGGGACTCTGCCACCAGACTGCGCCTCCCTGAACAGGAGGGCGGTGACACTGTGACAGCCCCGCGGGGACCGGCAGGCCCTGACGCTGGTGGTCTGGAGGAAGGAGCAGTGTCGGGGGCTGGACCCCGGCTGGGCCTGCGCTGGGCACTCTGTCCCCGCCGGGGCTGGCTGGCATGGGTGGCACTGTGACCCACCCGCGGGAGGCGCAGGCCGACGCAGACCCCAGCCCACACCCAGCCCCTCGAGGAGGGGTGAGACTGAGGCTCAGAAAGGAGGCGCAGGACACCCGCTGGTTGTGGCCACCCCGGGCAGGACCTCGGTCTCCGGGTCCTGCCACGGCCCTGGGGGAGGCGAGTGGCTTCCCTCGGTGATGATGACGGAGGCGCCCACCCCCTGCCCTCCTCGCAGCGGCTCCCCGCGCCCCGGTTTCCACTCAGCGGCCCTCCAGGCTTCACCTGGCCTGCGAGGGGGCTGGCACAGCCGCTCGCGGTGGCCCGCGCCCTCCCTCGAGGTGGGAACAGCCGTGTCCCTGTCTCATTTCTGACGCTCATGCTGTGCCCTGCGGGCCGTGCCCACGCAGTTGAGGACGTGGCCTCTGGCTCCGCTCTCGTATTTTCATTTCATTCAAAATAGTCTCTCATTTCTGCCGTGATTTCTTCTGTGATCTGTCGGTTATTAGGGAACGTCACTTAAATGCACAGATTTGCCGGGCGCGGTGGCGCACGCCGGTCATCCCAGCACTCGGGAGGCTGAGGCAGGAGGATCACGAGTTGGAGGCCAGCCTCAGCACAGCGAGACCCTGTCTCTAATAAAATACAAAAAGGGCTGGGGGTGGGGCCCAGGGGTCGAGTGCCCCTGAGTTCAGTCCCAGGTACCAAAATGAAAACCAGAACCCCACAGATTTGTGAGTCCCCCGAATCTCTGCGTGCCGCTGCTGTCTCGTCCCGTGTCACGGTACTCGCGCAGCATGCTGACCGTCCCCGTTACACTTGTTGAGGCTGTTTTGTGGCCTGACGTGCAGTCTGCCCTGCGCTGTCCTTGGGGACAGTTTCTTTCTAGTGTCACCACGTCACTCGGTCACGCTTGGTATTCTAGTTGTCCACGCCCGTCGCTGGCATCGGATGCCGAGGTCGGCAGTGGCCGTCCTCGGATGCCCCGTCTCCCTCGCTGGTCCTGGTCGTCCCTTCCTCCTCGGGCTCTGGGGTTAGGGCATGGGGTCTCTCACTGTTGGATCTTCCCGACGGGGGACTTCCTCTGTATCTCTAGTGACATTTTTTTTCTCTTAAACTCTATCACGTCCGGTATAGATAGGGCCACTGTGACTGCCTCCCGGCTGCTATTTGGCAGCGCGTCTTTCCCCAGCCTTCCGCCTCACTCTGTTCCCGGCCGTGAGTGTGGGGAGTCGGACCTTTTCCTTTACTATATTTTGTGGGGTGGCTGCGGGGGATTCCGGGGATTGAGCTCAGGGGCCCTCGACCCCTGGGCCCCATCCCCAGCCCTTTCTGTGTTTTATCAGAGACGGGGTCTCACTGCGCTGCTAAGTGCCTCGCCATGGCTGAGGCTGGCCTCCGACTCGTGATCCTCCTGCCTCAGCCTCCCAAGTGCTGGGATGACAGGCTTGTGCCACCGCGCCCCCGCCTGTATGTCACCTTCTGAGAGGTGTCTGCTCAGCCTGTGGCCTGTTTAGTGATTGGGTCATTTGTTTTCTTGGTGGTGTTTTTTCTCATTCTTTTTTTGGGGGGAATATCTATTTTGTGGCTGTGGTCGTGTGGATGCCTTTATCTCCTTATCTACCTAACTCCTCGTGCTGAGGGTGGGACCCAGGCCGCGCGTGCCGGGCGGGCGCTGCCACTGAGCCCCGGCCCCTGGAGTCGGGTCTTGGGGTGCCGGTCCGCCCTAGAGCGCGCTCGGCCTGGCGTGTGGTGGGGAGACGCTCTGCTCCTGAGCTGGCCTCTGGCCCCGCCCGGCACCCTCCCTCCTGTCCCTTCCAGATCTTTCCTGGCTCGGGGTCTTGCTCAGGAAGTCGGGCCTGGGCGGCTCCTCCTGCGTGAGGCCGAGGCTCGGGTTCGAGCCGGGCCCGTGCGCCCTGCCCGCTGCCCGCGGCCCCAGCCCCGCAGCCCCCGGAGAGGCCGCGTCTGCGCAGTGCGCGTCCCTGGCGCCTGGCCTGGGGCCACCTGCTCCTGTGCGAGCGTCTCCGTGTCCCCTGCCAGCCCTCTGGCCCGCGGGTCTGCTCGGTGACAGGTCGTGCCACACTCCGCTGCCGCGTGTGGCACCTGGGGCGAAGGACAGCGCCACTGGACAAGGACGCGACCCCGAGCACCCCAGGGCGCCTCGCCCGCGGCCGTCCGTCCGTCCTCCCTCCATCATTGTCCCCTGTCTGCGGCGGTCACTCCAGCCAGGCCGCAGGTGGCCGCCCTCGCGTGGGCCCGGGCTCTGGGGTGTCCTGTCCCCGTCCCCGCGAGTCCCCTCCGTGCCGTCTCACTTCTCGCACTTGGAGGGTCCCTTGTCCCAGGGACTGTGTCCCCTGTGAGTGGCCGAGGGGTGGCAGCCCCGGGCCTCGGGCCTCCTTCCTGGGCTGCGCCAGGGGCTGGCCTCTGGGGGCGGGGCAGGGCTGGCAGGTCCCGGGCAGGCCTGGCCCGGCCGGGCGTTATTTATGGAGGCGTCCGAGTGACAGGGACCCAGGCAGGAACTGCCGGTGGCCGGCGCCTCCTTCACCTGCTGACATCGGAACCCCCTGAGGCCGTCCCGGGAGAGCGCGGTGGCCGGCTGTCCCCCACAGTGTAATAAAGACGTCAGGGCCATCTGTCAGCCGGGGCCGCGGGCCGGGGCGGCAGGTGGGCGGAGGGAGGCCGGCTGCGACCAGGTGTTCCCTTTCCTGAGGACGGACGTGTCCGCCCCGCGGTGCCCGCCCCGCGCCCGCCTGCCCAGCGCCGCCGCTGACGTCTCACTTAGCCGCGGCACCTGGCGGGGACCAGGTCTGCGCTCGGAGGAGGCCAGGACGGGAGGCCAGTGGAGGAGGCTGCCCTCACCCTGCCCATCCTCGCGGTGTCCACAGAGCTCGCGGCTGGACTCGGCCTTCTTTAAACGCGTCCAGTTTTTCTTTTCTGTTGTCCTGGGGATTTGCACTCGGGGACACTCAACCCTGACCACGTCCCCAGCCCTAGTTTGTGTTTTATTTAGAGACGGGGCCTCACTGTTGCTGAGGCTGGCCTCCACTCGCGATCCTCCTGTCTCAGCCTCCCGAGCCGCTGGGGTGACAGGCGTGGCCACCGTGCCCAGCAAGACACGTCCACTTTCTGCCACTTAAACACGAGGAGACGTGAGGAGTGGGCTCCAAGGAAACAGCAAAACCAGAACGCGACTGACCCCAGCCCAGTGTCCTGCGTCATCAGTGAAAGTGTCATCAGTGAAGGTCACGGTGACACGGAGCTCGTGGCCTCTGTGGGCACGTCCCTCTCAGGGTGTCACGCCCGAGGCTGTCCCTGGGTCAGCGAGGTGGGGGCACCGGGGACAGATGGGCAGCGGGCAGGGACTTTGCAGCAGTCAGGACAGAGGACGGGGTCTGGCACACAGCGCTGGTGACCACGTGGGTCCTGTCCCTGTCACCTGTGGCTCAGGTTAGGGGAGCCAGGCCTGCACGGGGGCCCTGGGTTCGGGGACGCCCACTCCACGTGGCAGGTCTGGGTGGCGTGACACCAGGGGAGGGAGGCCCCGGGGTCACTGGTCACCGGGAGGGCCCGCGGGTGGCCTCCCTCCTACGAGGCCGTGCCCACAGGCAGGACCAGGCCCGCCCTGCTGGACCCGGCTCTGGCGGACGCTCCCTGCCCGGGCCCCGTCCCCAGGACCCCCTGCGCCAGATCTTGGCGGGCCCTGACCGAGGGGACCCTGGGCTGTGACAGGTGACATCCTGCATCCTAACGTGCTGGGGACCGGAGCCCCCGGGTGGCGCCCGGTGGTGCTGGGCCTGGACGCCACTGGAGGCCGGGGCAGCAGAGGCCGGGGGACAGCCTGGCCCGGGGTCCCCAGCCCTGGTGCAGAGCCGCGGGGCCTGGGGACGCTGCCAGCAGGGCCAGGGCTGATCTGGGGCGGGGGACGAGGCCGCTGGCCCTGCAGGAGCGACTCGTGGGACCAGCCCTAATGACAGGCTCCGTGTCCGCCAGCCGCGGGTAATTGCAGGTGGCGGCCCGCGGCGGCTCTTTCCGGGCCTTCCCGGGAGGTGGGGACACGGCTCCGGGCCAGGCCCAGGCCTCTGCTGCAGCCCGGCTCCGGTGGCCGCGGGGCCTCGCTCCAGGGACCCGGACGTGCACCCCAGGGCCCCACCTTGAGCCCCACCAGCCCCGCCGCCGCCCGAGCCCGGCTGGCACCCCCTGCCCCAGGGCCTTGGCACGGCTCCTGCGCCGCGGCTGCCCCCCCACCCCCCGGCTCCCCCCGTCCTCCCGCCTGGCCGCACCCCGCGGGGCTGTGGGCTCCGCGAGGCCAGGGCGTTTGGTGGGGCTGGGTCACTGCTGTCACCCTGGTGACCCCCTGCCTGGGGCCCAGTGGGTGCGCACGAGGTGACGCGTCTGCTCTGAGTCCCCTCAGGGGCGGCACCGCAGCCTCCACTGGAGGCCCTGCTGCGGAGGCCAGCTGGGGACGCGCGTGTCCCCGCTCAGCACAGCCTGCTCTGACTGCCACCGCGGACGCCTGGCGGTGTGGCCCTGGGTCCCAGCAGCCGAGGAGCCGAGGAGACTTGGGGAGTCCGCCCCGGAGCGCCAGGGTTCCAGAAGGTTCCGCGGCAGGCGCTGCGCTGGGCACCCGCCCGCAGGTGTCCCCACGCAGGGACCGGCACAGCGGCCCCGCAGCCGCGGACTCTGCATCTGACCCACGCCGTGCCGTGGCCACGCGCCTGTCCCTGAGCTGTGGTCACAGGCCGTGGGGCCTCCCGGAGGCTGATGGCGGCTGCTCCGGGGGGTCCTAAGAGAGGCCCCGCCTCTGTCCCCGTCTGTGGAGGGCCCTCCCGCCCCCCCGTGGGGCCGCGGCTCCGAGGGCCTCCCGGCCTCTCACCACACGGGCCGTGGCGGGCACGAGCCGCCTCCCGCGGGGCCTCCGGGGCTCCTGTCCTCGCGGACGTCCCCCCGCCCCGCAGCGGGCCTGGGGCACGGCCACCCGCGTCCCGCTGTGGAGGCCCAGCGTGGCCGCGAGCAGGAGCAGGGGCCGAGGACGTGGCGTCGGGAGCGCGGGAGCGGCTCGGCCGGGTGGCCTGGAGGCGGCTTCCTCCTCGGCTGTGTGTCTCTGGGGAGCGGCTTGACCTCTCTGGGCCGCAGCTGCTCATCTGCAGAGCAGGGCGGTTGGGTGAGGGACGGCCCTGCCGCGTGCCGTGGCGTGGGCTCCTGGTGCCACCGGCTTTGCCCCGAGGCGGGGACCGGGCGGGCTCAGGTTCTGCTCCCCACGGACGGGGCTCGCGGCCATCCACAGACTCGGGTGTGGGAAGGGCCTGGAGGAGCCGCGGGTGGAGCGTGTGTGTGGCCAGGGCCCTCGGCCGTCACCACGTGTCCCCCCAGAGGCGCCACCTGCACTCCAGGGCTTGCGGGCCTGAGTCTGGGTTTTCACTGCAGATGGGACCCGGGGCCTCGCGCACGCCAGGCCGGGCTGCGGCCCCCACATGGTGATTTTGAAAGTCAGCTACACGCAGGTGGCCACTTTCAGGAATTCAGGGAAAAAGAGGAGCTTTGTGGCCGGGCGCGGTGGCACACGCCTGTCATCCCAGCACTCAGGAGGCCGAGGCAGGAGGATCACGAGTTGGAGGCCAGCCTCAGCCATGGCGAGGCACTTAGCGACTCAGTGAGAGTCGCTAGTAAAATACAGAAAAGGGCTGGGGACGTGGCCCAGTGGTCAAGAGCCCCTGAGTTCAATCCCCGGTACCAAACAAATAAAGAATCTTTGCATCTGTGTTCATCAGGGATGTTGGTCTGGGTTCTTTTTCTTTCCTTTGTTTGATGTGTCTTTGTCTGGCCTTGGCATGGGGGTGACACTGGCTTCATAGAATTAGTTGGGAGTGTCCCCCCCTTTCTATTTCATGGAACAACCTGGGGAGTATTGGCGTCGGCTCTTTTTAAACTTTCTTTCTTTAGCACCTACATTTGGGCTGTGGCGCACCCCGCCACTCCGTCTCTTCATCTCCACGAGGTGCATACAAAATAGGGCTGGGGATGTGGCTCAGTGGTTGAGTGCCCCTGAGTTCAATCCCCGGTACAAAAAAGAAAAAAAAGGAAGAGCCAGGCCTGGTGGTGCATGCCTATAATCCTGGGGGCTTGGGAGGCTGAGGCAGGATCGCGAGTTGGAGGCCAGCCTCAGCAATGGTGAGGCACTTAGCACTTTATTATTAGTGGAGACTGGGTCTCCAGTCTCTAATAAAATACAAAAAAGGGCTGGGGATGGGGCCCAGTGTAGAGCACTTGCCTAGCATGTGTGAGGCCCTGGGTTCGAGTCTCAGCACCACATAAAAATAAACTAATAAAATAAAGGCATTCTGCCCATCTACAACTACAAACAAACAATCTTTTTTAAAAAATAAAGGTCCATCAACAACTAAGAGAATTGTTTCTCTAGAAATCACCCTCGTCCTGTACATTTGAAGGTAGGAGGACGGGGAAGAGCCAGGCTCCTGTGCATTGGGGGAAAATGTCATTTGCTGATGGCGTCAGGCTGCCCTTTAGACCCAGCAGCCCAGCAGGGGCGCGGTGGTGCCGTGGAGACCGCCATCTCTGCGGTTCTCCGAGTGATGGTCCGGGCACGTGCTGGTGCGGACTCAGAGGCCTGGACGAGAGCCGCGTGGCCCTGAGTTTCTCCCGGTCAGAGTTGTGCGGGGGCAGGTAATGGCGCTGGACAGGAAGTGTCATGGCAGCGTGCAGTGGGGGATTCTTTTTGCAGTGGCACTCCTCCTCGGCGCCATTGAGGATCTGTCTTTTGGTCCAGAGATCTCAGGGCCGCCGCCCACAGGCAGGGCATGGCCGCTCCTCTCACCTCTGGGTCCTTCTGATGTGTCACTTTAAGTCGCATTTTTATTTATTTATTTATTTATTTATTTTTATCTTTGGTGCCGGGGATTGACCTCAGGGGCCCTCGACCCCTGGGACACGTCCCCAGCCCTCTTTTGCACTTCATTAGAGACAGGGTCTCACTGAGTCGCTACGTGCCTCGCCATGGCTGAGGCTGGCTTCCAACTCACGATCCTCCTGCCTCGGCCTCCCAAGTGCTGGGATGACAGGCGTGCGCCCCTGCACCCGGCACATTTTTATTTTTGCATGGGCGCTCTTCAAGGAGTCGCTCACACGTGACAAAGATGGGGGCTTCCGGGAGGGTGGAGTCCTCTGTCTTTGCAGCCCATGGGTCACTGGGAGGAGGCCAGCGCCTGTGTGTGGAGCTGCGTTGTTTGTCTCTCCGACCCTCCCCAGGACCTTAAGGGACCGGGACTGCTGTGACTCCCACCCTGTGGACGGAGCACCTGGAAGGCAGAGGGTCCAGCCTCCGCTGGGGTCCTGGGCATGGTGGCAGCCGCGTGGTGGGCTCTGTCACCTGCAGCTCTTCATCTTCAGTCCCGTCCCCCCACCCACCCCCTGCCAAAGGGACAGAAACCCAGATCCGCCGCTGCGACGTTTGCAGCCGGGTTCTGCAGGTGAGTCCTGACCTGGCCTCCCCTGGCTTTGCCAGGGACCTGTCCAGGGAGGTGACTCCATTTTGACCCTTTGGATTTAAAGAAGGGACCGCCAGGGACACCAGGACATGCGTGTCCCACAGCGGGACACGCAGAGAGAGCGTGCTCTTGGCTTTCCTTCCTGTCGGCATGGACGGAGGTGGCCTGGGGAGTCACGGCAGCCATCGTGTGACCGTGAGGACAGAGATGGCGGCGCGCCAAGAGGGGCCGAGCGGGGGTAGAAGAGTCCCCAGCGACTGCCGGAGCCTCAGGACAAGCCCAGGGACCTCACCTGCAGCGTCTGGTCCAGGGACAGCTCCCGACTCGGCCGGTGACGGCAGGTCTGTCAGGGTCCCCCGTCAGGCAGTGCCTCTGTCCCCACAGCCTCCCCCGTCCGTGCACACCCGGGAGGGCTCAGGCCAAGGCTGGGAGCAGCTTGAGGCCCCTGAGGGCCCGAACTCCTACTCACCCCTCAAAACCCAACTTGAGGGCGGGGCTGGGGCTCAGCTGCCAAGCGCTCGCCTGGCACTTTGTGCGCGGCCCGGGTTCGAGCCTCAGCACCACGTGAACGTAGATGCGCACGCGTGTGCACGACTAGAGCAAATAAATAAACATAAAAAAAAAACCAATTTGAGGCCAAATCCTGCCTCTTCTGTGAAACTGCTCTGAGGCCCCAGCCTCTGCTCGGGGGTCTCCTGCTGTCGCCTGGCCCCTCCCCAAGCCAGAGCCGACTGTGGGGCTGGTCCCGAGGCAGGACTGGCGTCCTCCCAGGGCGCCTGGTTTTGTTGTGTAGCTGAATGACAGCAGCGAGCCGTGAACGGGGAGACCGAGGCCAGGAGGCCAGGAGGCCAGGAGGCCAGAGGCCTCCCCCCCGCGAGGGCCCAGCCCGAGCTGGCTCCGGACGGACGCGCTGTGGCGGTCCCAGCCGCCTCCCGCAGCGGCATCTCTGGGCAGGTGGAGGCCCGCGCGCCCAGCCTCCAGCCTCCCGCTGCTGATCTCTGCGCCCCAGGCTGCCTCCCGCCCGCCCAGCCCAGCCTCCCTCCTCCCCCAGGCCTCTGCCAGCTGACTTGTCCCCGCCATCTCCTTCCCGGGGCGGGGGCGGGGAGGCAGGTGGAGGCTCTCGGGAAGATTAAATCAGCCCGGGCTCCGCAGCCACTTTGAAGATAAAAAAAGAAAAAAAAGAAAAGGCAACCCGGGCGGGGGGGCGAGGATCCGGCCTCCCTCCACACCTGCTCTGCTGAGATCTCGCCGCGGAGGACCAGGGCCTGGCGGGGGAGGCCGAGCCATCCCGGGGGGCGCGGTCCGGCCGTTGCTCAGGGCCACGCGGCGCTGGCCTGGCCTCTGGTCCTCGGCGTCCGGTCCCCCCACCAGGACCCGCACGCAGCAGGTGCCCAGCGAACGCGGTTGCAGCCCCCGCCCGGCCCGGCAGCGCCGAGTCCGCCGCGCCCCAGGCTCCGTCTGGGGCCTGGTTTTCCAGCCGCCTCCCGTGGACCACCCAGCCAGCCCGTCCCGCCGCGGGGCAAGCTCCTGCTCGGAGCCAGAGCGGGCGGCCGCGTGCCAGCTCCAGCACCCTTGGCAGGCCTCGCGTGTGCCAGGCGGGTGGGCAGGCGGCAGCCGCGGCCTTCCTCCGAGAGGCTGGAGCCGTGCTTTGAGACAGAAGAGGAGACCGAGGCTCAGAGAGGCCCACCTGAGTCAGCGGTGCCCAGCAGCCGGGCGGGAGGAGGGGCCTGGCAGTGGAGGCCTGGAGGCTGTGGAGGCCCTCAGAAGTTGGCAGGGGTGCTCGGGTGGTGGTGCTCCCTCCGTGGGGGCCCTCCAGGGCCCTGGCCCCCTGCCAGGCAGCAGGTGGCCCCGGAGCTGCTCACTGTGGCTGCAGGTGGGCGTCGGCCCCCAATGAGGGGCGGGAGGAGGCTGGGCCAGGAGGCTGGGCCAGGGCTGCAGAAGGAAGGCCAGCCTCGCCGGGCCTCCGCGGCTCCCTGCCTGGGCCGGGTCCTGACCTGCGGGCACCAGGCCTGCGGACAAGGGCTCCTTCCGTGGACGGGGCTCGTGGGAGAGGACGGACCCCCCCGGGACTCAGTTTCCTCCTCTGTGAAACAGGACAGACCCCGCGTCCTGGAGTGGAGGCCAGCCTCAGGGCCTGGGCAGAGCAGAGGCCCTGGGCGTCCCGCGTCCTGCAGGGCTGCCAGTGACCCCTGGGGCCGGGTCGGAGCCACCGTGTGCCCTGAGGCCTTGCCAGGGCAGGGCCGGGGTCACTCCTGCGGGTGGCCAGCGTTTCTCGGGCCGCCGCGTGTCTGGGCGCGGGCCTGCAGTGGCCGCAAGGGCTGTGCCTAGTGGCCGTCCTCGGAGGCCAGGCCTCAGCCTGAGGGCCCGACACGGCCGGGCATTTCCAGACCGAGGAGTGGGCACCAGAGGCCGTTCCAGGATTTATTCTTCTCCCGGAAATCAGGAAGTCCTCCTCGCGTCTAGCCTAAGTCCCTCCTTTCTGGGGAGGCCACGGCAGGCCACGCGCTAGCGGGCAGCAGCGTCTGCTCAGAGAGGCCGGGGCTCTGGGGACCCCAGGGCCTGCGAGCCTGCCCGCGGACAGTGCAGCTGTCTGTCCGTCCACATCCTGTCGCCCACCGGTGCCCGGCGTGGAGGGAGCAGGCGGAGGCCGGGGCGCAGGGGCTTCCTGAGGGCTCAGAGCCCCCAGCCCCCTGCCCAGGCGGGCAGAGGAAGCGGAGGCTGTGAGGCGAGGCCCAGGGGCAGCCTTCCCCAGCCGCCCTTCACCCGCGCAATTCGAGGAATGTGGAAGGGTGGAGGCCAGAGTCGGAGGCAGGAGGCAGGGAGGCTGGGGGAGGCTGGGGCGACGGCGGCCGTTCCCAGGCGCGGAGGAGCCCCTGGGCCCCGGAGCCGTGAGTCTCCCTGAGGCCCTGGAGCCAGGCAGCCCGCTCAGCCGGTGCTCGAGGACCCGCTCTGTGGCAGTGACGCTGTGACGCGCAGTGTGGCTGTCACCCCAGGCCAGGCACCGGGGGCAGTCACACCCGGGCCGTCTCTGCTTCAGTGGCCGGTCCCGCGGCCCCAGGGCCTTTGCACTGGCCACTCCCAGTGCCTGGCGACGCCCCCTCACCTCCGGGCCCTGCTCAAGTCGCCTCCCGGAGGTCCCCGATCCTGAGGGACACCTGCCCTGCCCCACCCGGCTGGGCCGCCCCTCCAGTGACCCCGTCCCTGCCCCCAGTGCTGGACGGGCAGGGGACACAGCGCTGCCCCACGGACCAGGGGGAGGGACGTCCCCACAGTGGCCTGTGACCCGGCTGGGTGACGGCCCTGCTCCGTCCTCTGGGAAGGCCGCGGCGGAGTCGGGGGCGGCCCGTATCCAGGAGCTGGTCCTGAGGGGCAGGCCTTGGCGCTGGGGCGTGGGGGTGGCCGGCTCTGCACCACCGTCCCCGACTGGTCACCACGTCACCAGAACCGGTCCCTGGGGCTCATTTTGTGTCCATTTGTATTTGGTTCCAAATAAATGGAGGGAGTGGCCAGGACGGCCTGGGCAGTGGGTGGCGGTGGGTCACGGGCACCCTGTCACCCTGTGGCCCCTGGCGCTGGGTGGCCTGGTCTTTGTGAGAGCGTGTCCGGCCCCCCCAGGCCAGCAGCAGCCAGAGCCCGCGGAGGGCCACGGAGCCCCGCCGGGGACAGTGTGTGAGGGCAGGGCCTGGGCAGCCCCGGGGGTGGCCGAGGGTCCTGACACGGCTGTGGGTCAGCGTGTGGTGGCCCGCGCAGGGGCCCGCCCAGCGTGGGCGCCTGGCTGTGAGGACAGCTCTGGGCTGTCCCCGGAAAGCCCGGGACTTGAAGGCCTGAGCCCCGCAGCGGGGGCAGAGGCGGGCCGTGGGCCGTGGCGGGCCGTGACCTCGCGGGGGCCGTGACCTCGCGGGGGGCCATGACCTCGTGGGGGGCCATGACCTCGCGGGGGGCCGGTCACGGGCTGGATCGATCCTCTCGTAACTGAGCCTTCCGGGTGGTCACCGGAGGCCGGTGGTGTGGCCTTGAGCTGGGCCCTCCTGGCCTCCTCCTGGCCAGCTCCGCGGCGGCCTGGCCCGGGGCACAGACGGCGGGTGGCCGCGGCTCCTCTGTCCCCGTGGGGGCTTTCCAGGAAGACCTCGAGCCGTGGGTGGCACGTCCCCAGGAGAGCCGTGGCCACCAGGCCACAGCTGACCTCAAGGGAGGCGTGGGGGGACTGCGGGGCGGGGGCCAGACCTGCGGCCACAGCGGAGGCCACGCGGCCACTCGCAGGACGGACCGCTGGGGGGTGAACGCTGGCCCCCGCCACCGTTCCGTGTGCCACCACCATGTCCTGGACCCCCTTCCTCGGCAGCCTGGCCAGCCTTCTCCGGTCACCGCCGTGGCCTGCACCGTGTCCCCTCCCCAGAACTGAGTTGCCTTGTTGTTGCTGAGGCTGGCCTCCACCCTCGAGATCCTCCTGCCTCGGCCTCCCCAGGCTCTGCGATGGGTGTGTCCCACCTGTTGGCCTTTGTCCCGCGCCTTCCCTCCAGGGCCCCACTCCCGGCGCTTGGCCGGGAAACTTCTAGAGCTTGGATGTCAAAAGTCCCCCAAGGGCCACGTGTGGGCAGCCTTGTCCGCGGCGCTGGGCTCTTGGGAGGCGGGTGGGGTGGCGCAGGGGCTGGGGGACCCCCGTGCCGGCCTCACCCCGGGGTCACCCCGAGAGTCCTGTCCCTGCCCGAGGCCACCCACCCTGGGCTAGAATGTCCTGACTCCCTTTTTTCTTTTTTAAAGCGTTTTCTCAGGCGTTTGGTGACAGCGATGGGCCCAGGGGGTGGCCGGCCAGGCCCCTGCCCGGGAGCTGGGCCCGGCCCTCGTCGGCCTTTCTGGGGACTTGGTTTCTCAGCCCCAGAACCAGGTGGGCGCCCCTGGTGGCTCCTCCCCTCCTGTCCTGGAGCGGGGGACGCTGAGGCCACGGAGGGCCCATCGGGGGCTCAGCAGGCCTGAGCCGGGCCAGGCCTGGGGCGGGGGCGGGGGGCCGAGGCGGGGGCGGGCGGGGCGGGGCCGAGGCGGGGGCGGGGCGGGGCGGGGGCGGGGCCGGGCCGGGGCGGGGCCGAGGCGGGGCCGGGGCGGGGCGGGGGCGGGGCCGAGGCGGGGGCGGGGCCGAGGCGGGGGCGGGGCGAGGCGGGGGCGGGGCCGAGGCTGGCCTCCCGGGGCCCCTGCCCGGGCCTAATCCCGTTTTCTGCCCGGCCGAGCGGAGCCTATTTCTCATCCCATTTTCATGCAAAGGAGGCTGCCGGGCCTGGCTCGCTCTGAGCCTGGTGACAGTGGCCGTGAATGGGGACCCCAGTAACGGGGACAGAAATGTGACAGGCCCTCCATCACGGCGTCGCCTGACAATCGGGACATTATGGTCGGGGCTGGAGCCGTCTTGGGAAGGCCGGCCTCGCCTCCGCCCAGCCTCCGCCCTGCCTCCGCCCTCGGTGCTGCCCTGTGTGTCGGCCTGGCCCCGGGGAGTCTGTGTCCCCACCCCGCCACCACCGAGGCCTGCCTGGGTGTGTCGGGGGGCTCCCGCCTCGGGCCGCCTTCTCACCTGGCAGGCAGCCTCCTTGCCAGCTGTCACCGTCACCCCAGAGGGCGCGATTGTCACTTCCAGGTCACAGAGGAGGCCATCAAGGCCCAGGGACACAGCCAGGTTTGGGGGTGGGAGCTGACTGGTAGCCCCTCTAAAGATCCAGAGACAGGAGCAGGTGAGACCCGGTCCCCGGCGCAGCTCCTGCCACGATTTCAGCTGTGAGCGCGTCGTCCCAGCGGCTCCGGAGGCTGAGGCAGGAGGATCACAAGTGGAGGCCAGCCTCAGCCAAAGCAAGGTGCTAAGCAACTCAGTGAGACCCTGTCTCTAAATAAAGTACCAAACGGGGCTGGGGAGGGGGCTCGGTGGTCGAGGGCCCCGGGCTCAGTCCCGGGTACCAAAAAGAAAGACAAAGGCAAGAGGAAGCTGTGGGCGGGGCCGTCGGCCTCCCGTGGGGGCGGCCACTCTCCGGGAGCTCCGGGGCCACGGGGCCGGTGGCCGTGGTGCTGGGCAGTCCCGACCTGGGACGCCTGTGCCTTGCGCCCCCCGAGGGCCACTCTGCCCTGGGGACCGGTTTTCCTGGGGCCTCCCAGGAGCCGCGTCCCCCGCGGCACAGGCCGGTGGCACCCTGGTGGCCGGTGGCCTCTCCTTGCTTGGGCTCCTCCCGGCTGCTCCTTGCTGTGCCCTGGGATGGGGTGACGGTGGGCAGCTGCCGGGTGGCAGGGAGATGGGGAGGGTCCCCACACTGCGCCCATTTTGCAAAGGTCACCGTCCGGGGACGCACAGGGAGGGCGTGGTGGCCGGCAGACGCCTCTGCAGAGGTCTCCTTAGGCAAGTGTCACCCACGCCCTGTCTGAGGCTCTGCTGAGCCGCCTCTCCGGTCAGTGCCTTGCCCTCTCTGCCCGCCTTCCCCAGGGGCCAGTCCAAGGAGGGTCCTTGCCCAGGGGTCGGGCCTGGCGCCTCCTCCTGCGCCTCCTCCCAGACCCGTTGATGCGCGGAGGCGGCCGAGCCCGGAACTGGGCGGTGGCAATGGACCACAGCGGGAATGACGGCCGCGAGAGGCCACCTCCGGCCTCCGTCCCCGGCCTCCGACCCCGGCCTCCCGGGCCTCCTGCCCCCCGCTGAGCCCCAGCCGCCCACGCGGGGGCACCTCCACTTCCCAGAAGGGTCAGAGGCCCAGGGAGGGGGGCTGGCCCGGGGTCGCGGGGGGGGGGCACACTCGGGGCCTGGGCCCTTCCCCCTCTGCAGGCCCCGGGGACCCTACCGGCACCTGAGCCACCTGCTCGGCCCCGCGTGGGGCCCGTGTCCTTCCCGCCTCGTGCTGCGCGGCCCTGGCCAGGCCACTCGTCAGAGCCTGTGGCCCGACAGGACCATGGAGAGGACGGGGAAGCCCTGGCTTCAGCTCGGGTCTCATCAACCAAGGTCTACGCCTCCCGACGAGGGGGTGGAATCCCTGCTTCTCAGTGCTCAGGGGTCTGGTGCCTGGGCTGGTGGAGGGAGGTGGCCGGGACGGGAGGTCTGCGGTGCCTTGGGTGACACGTGGGGGTCCCGGGGCTGCGGCCTGGAGGACAGAGGGAGCTCGTTGGGGGGGGGACGGGCACGCCGTGAGGAGGGGCGGGGGGCAGGACCCGGGACCCTCCTGCTCCGAGCCGCGCTCCCAGGAGGCCCCGTGGCCTCCGCTGTCACAAATCCTCTGTGATTCCCTCCCGTTACCATGGCGACGGCAGCCAGCATCTCTGAGCCCTGCCTGGGCCGCAGCTGGCCCTTGTCGCTGGCCGCCCCTCCCCTCCCCCTCCCCTCCCCTCCCTCTCCCCCCTCCCCCTTCCCTCCCCTCCCCCTCCCCTCCCTTCCCCTCCCCTCCCCTCCCCCTCCCCTCCCCCTCCTGCGTCCCTCCCTGCCTGGGCCTCACCCCCTCTGTCGCCGCCTGAGGCACAGCCCTCCTCCCGCCTCCTGGGCCTCGGTGCGGCCCCTCACACCCATCAGGCCACCGCGGGCGTCCAAGGCCACCTTCCCCCCCAGAGGCCTCTCCATTCCCGGGCTGGGACAAACTCTCTCTGTCATTCACTTGTTTTCTTTTCCTTTCTTTGGGGGCTGAGCCGCGTCCCGGCCCCTTTAAAAATACTGTATTTAGACAAATTCTGGCCGAGTGGTTGAGGCTGGCCTCCCCCTGCGATCCTCCTGCCTCAGTCTCCCCGGCCGCTCGTCTTCTGAAAGGCACGCGGCAGCCTCCTGCGCCCTGCCGGGGCCGGGCCGCGAGACTCCTCCGTTCCTCCACCTGGAACCTCGGGGGTGGCGGGTCCCCTGGAGATGGAGCAACGCGGGCCTCCCACGGCCCAGAGCGCCCCGCCCGGCCTCCTCAAGCTGCCCAGACGCGGCCGGTGCCTGGGAGGACGCCCCGGAGCGGCCCCGGGAAGGGCGGGAGGCCCCGAGTGCTGCGGCCCACCCGGTGGACCGGCCCCAGGCCCCGGACGCGTCCAGACCCGCGGAGCCCGGAGGATTTCCGCGCTGACCCTCTGCTCCGTCCCCGGCCACCGACCCGGGAGCAAAGCCACCAGGGCCGGCCCGTCCCAGGTCCCCGTCCCAGCAGACCCGGTCCTCCAGCCCTCTCAGGGACCCTCGGCTCGTCACTCTGTCCTTGGTGCCCAGGAGACCGAGGCTCCGAGTGGGAGGCGGCGGCCCAGGTTCTCGAGAGGAGCAGGTGGCGGTCCTCGGCCTCCGGCCTCCGTTTCCAGCCTCCGCACTCCAGAGCCTCCTGCCCCGCGCCCTGGGGCTGTCACCTGCAAGAGGCTTGCGTCCAGGGCAGCTGGGGTGTGTCCCAGCGGAGTCCAGGGGTCTGGTCCTGGAATGCCCAGCGGCACCGCGGGGCCTGTGACAGCAGCGGGGACCTCACGTCTGCAGCCCCACCCCCACCACCAGAGGCCGTCACTGCGCAGGGCCCGCGGTGGCCCCCCCAGGGCCAGGCCCTCTGCCTCCCTCTGGGGCTGGGCCAGGTCCCGCGTCCCTGAGTCCCCAGTGTCTGGCTCTTTGCGCCCTCCCCTCCCTGCCTGGGGACATCTGGTGACAAGGTGGCACTGGCTCTAGCAGGCCGTGTCTTGCTCTGTGGGTTTCACGGGGCCTTCCCTGGGGACGCGGTGGGGACGGTCACTGTTAGGCTGGTCACTTGGTTGGAGGATGCTCTGTCCCCGCAGCTCCCCGGGGACCGAGGGCAGCCACGTGGGGCCCCGCAATGCCCAAGGTCTGTGAGTGGGACCGGGGATGAGGACGGTCCTTCTGCCCTCCCAGGACCTGGAGGAGTCCCCCTGCTGCCCGGTGCGTCCTTCCTGCAAAGGGAGGTCACCACCCCCCGGGAGTGACGGGTGTGGCTCCTGGGGACAGTCACACGGCGCTGCTTGTGGCCTCGTGTGCAGGGTCTAGGTCGTGGTGGTGGACGGAGCCCAGGTCCCTCCTGGACGCCTGTCGCCGGGGCCCGATGAGCCCGGCCTGTCTGTCACATAGAAGGAGGAGGTGACTTGGCCGGGCACCGCCGGGGCTCAGGAAGCAGCTGCCAGGCATCGCGGAGTGGGGACACACGGCCACGTCCGGGGACAGGGCTCCGGGGGAGACGTTGATATTTCCACCTTTTGACTTGAGGTCCTTCTGTGCACTTGAAGCCCAGGGGCGTGTGTGACTTTTGCTCTTTAAAAATACAAAGAAGGACCGGGCACGGTGGCACACGCCTGTCATCCCAGCACTCGGGAGGCTGAGGCAAGAGGATTGTGAGTTGGAGGCCAGCCTCAGCAGTGGCGAGTCCCTTAGCGACTCAGTGAGACCCTGTCTCTAATAAAATGCAAAAAAGGGCTGGGGACGTGGCCCAGTGGCTGGGTGCCCCTGAGTTCAATCCCTGGTACCAAAAAATGTACAAAGAAGGGCTGGGTGGTGGCTCAGCGGTCAGCGCCCACCTGGCTCCGGGGAGGCCCGGGCCCCGTCCTCAGCACCACGAAAACCAGACACGTGAAACGTCTGAGATCTGAGAGACGAAGGTCGCGGCTCTTGTTTGAGCCCAGGGGACAGAGGGGCCAGCCCAGTCCCTCCACCCGCCGGTCACTCCCCGGGGCGCTGGTCAGGCCCTCGCCTCCCCTGCGGGCCCCTGTCTTGGTGGCCTCCTGCCGCTGTCCGGTCTCGATTGTGACCCCGGTGGCTGCGTGGACGGCCTGGGGGACGGGTGCCCAGACCCCCGCGTGCTGTGGCTGCCTGCCCGGGGCAGTGGGGAAGAGAGGTGCGGGACGCCCTCCTGTCCCCGGCCCCCCTGGCTCTGGTGCCTTTGCTCCTGCCCACTGTCCCCTGAGGAGCCTGTGGAGGCAGGTGGGGCCAAGTCTGCTGGGGCGGCCCCTCTGCCTCCTCTCACCACCCCTTTCTCCTGGTGACGAAGCCCCGTGACTTAGAGGCAGCCACCGGGCCCTGGAGAGAGACTGATGGAGCCTCACAGAAGCCAGGGTGGAGCTCATTAAAATGGCCCTGGGAACGGCTTCAGGAACGGCTGGATCAAGCACGCGGGGGCTGCCTCGGGCTCCCAACCTGGCCTCTCTTCCCTCCCCGGCCTCTAGAAGCCACTCAGCTGGACACGGACGACCTGGTGACCAGCCTTGAGGAGGGGCGGGAGGGAAGGTCCACTTGGGCAGGGCTTGGGGTGGCTCAGGTCACCGCAGGCAGGCGGGGGGGGGGGGGGTGTGGGGGGGAGGTCCCAGGGACTCTGAGGGAGGGACCTGCCTGAAGGGAGGGAGGGGGTGGGCGTGGCCGTGGGACCTGCCGGGAGCTCCAGTGCCACCAGGAAGTGACATGGGGAATGCTGGTGGCTGGCGGGCGCCAGGCCATGTGACGCTCTGGCCACCGCTGGGAGTGTGACTGGCCCAGGCTTCAGGGGAAACGGTGGCCCGGGAGTGTCCCCGTGCCCTCTCCGGCCAGGGAGCCTGGCCTCGACCCGCCCCTGAGGCCCCGCCCCAGGCCCCGCCCAGGATCCCCGCCCCAGGCCAGGCCCAGGCCCCGCCCCGAGGCCCCGCCCCGAGGCCCCGCCCCGAGGCCCCGCCCCGAGGCCCCGCCCCAGGCCCCGCCCCAGGATCCCCGCCCCAGGCCCCCGCCCAGAATCCCACCCCAGGCCAGGCCCAGGCCCCGCCCTGAGGCCCCGCCCCAGGCTCCGCCCGGGATCCCCGCCCCAGGCCCCGCCCAGGCCCCGCCCACGAGGCCCCGCCCCCTGCACCAGGTGGCCTTTCCTCCCGCGGTGGCGGCTCCTGAGGGGAGTCTGGCGGTGGCCTCCCGGGGGTGGCCTGGCCCTTCTCCCCTAACGTCCCCCACTCATGTCCCCACCCACCCCTTCGTGGGCACGGGGATGTGGCACTGAGCAGGCCGCGACCAGGGGACGTGGATGCCCAGCCTCGGCCCTCCAGGGACAGCGGGTTTGCAGAGGCTGCCCCCGAGCCACCTGCGGGGGGCCCTGTCCCCGGGTCTGGCCTGCGGCGGCCTCGGGCGCAGCCGGGGCCTGAGGTGTGTCCACTCCTCCTTGCAGGTGTCCCCTGTCCTGTGGTCCCCGAGGGCCTCAGCGGGGCCTTTGTTGGCCGGGGTCTCTCCGGTCCTCTGCGCCGGCCACGCTGCCCTTGTCCACCCACGTCATCGTGACGACCGTGGCCGTGCTGTCATCGGACGCATGGGCTGTGGCTGTCCTCCACTGCAGAGGCCCCGGCGGAGCCCGGCAGGCGGCCGGGGAGCGGCTGGGGCCACTCCTTATTCAGCACCACTGACCCCAGCTGCCCGCTGGGCACAGGGGACCAGCAGCCCCTAGGACAGAGCCCTGCGGTCCCAAGACTCCGGGGCCCTCCCCGTACCGACATCAGCCTCCAGCACCGAGGCTCGGGGACCTGTGGCTTGGACTCACGGCCAGTGCAAGGGTCCTGTGGCCACCTCCCTCAGAGGGGTTCCGTGGGGGTCTGGGGACCTGGTCGTGTTCTCTGGACTCAGCCACCCCCTGTCATCTGACCCCATCCGTCTGTCCGTCCTCTGTCCCTTGGTCCCTCCCTCCCTCCTGCCCACTCTCCAGACACCAAGTCCAGGAGAACCTTCTGGAAGGTCCCAGGGGAGAGGCCGGCGGCCGCATCTGCGCCATGCTGTGACTGGCCAGGCTGGGCTGGGGCTCTGTGGTGGCGGGTTCCGCTGGCCAGGGCTGAGGGCCAAGGGCGCAGAGGCAGCCGAGTGTCCTCGGCGGCGGGAGGGACAGAGTCACAGGTGCCCACGTGTCACTCCAGCTCCCTGCCATCCATCCCTGCAGACACAGCCACCACAGGGGACCCTGGGGACCAGCAGGGGCCCCGCTCTGTGCACAGGACCCTGTCTCCGGGCACTCAGAGGGACACGAACAGGAGCCTGGGGACGCCAGGGACACACGAGAGGACACTCGAGGGGCAGGGCCAGGTGACACCACCAAGCACCCCCGAGGTCACCCAGTGCATGTGTGTGCTCACAGGTGACAGGGCAGGTGACAGGTCCAGTAGGTGACAGGGCAGGAGGTGATAGGGCAACAGGTGACAGGTCCAGCAGGTGACAGGACAGGAGGTGACAGGGCAGGAGGTGACAGAGCAGGAGGTGACAGGGCATCAGGTGACAGGTCCAGTAGCTGACAGGGCAGGAGGTGACAGGGCATCAGGTGACAAGGCAGGAGGTGACAGGTCCAGCAGGTGACAGAATAGGAGGTGACAGGGCAGCAGGTGACAGGAACATCAGGTGACAGGGCATCAGGTGACAGGGCAGCAGGTTACAGGGCAGGAGGTGACAGGGCAGGAGGTGACAGGGCAGCAGGTGACAGGAACATCAGGTGACAGGGCAGCAGGTGACAAGGCAGCAGATGACAGGGCTGCAGGTGACAGGGCAGCAGGTGACAGGCTGTGGCCCCGCCTCTCCTGCCAGCCGCCCCTGAGCGTGGCCTGGGAAGTCCCCCTGGGGACGCGGCCACCCCGCTCTCCTGCCCCCCAGCTCCGCGCCTCGCCCCGCAGGACACGGGGGACAGCGGCCGTCCCAGACGTGCAGGGCCTGAGCTGACGTCTTCTCAAGGACGATGGCCGTGTCCCCTGAGGGTCACACATGTGCAGGACGCCAGCCGCCTCCTTGGGGCCACGTCCAGGCCTGGGCTCGAGGCTGGGGCTGGGCCCGATTCCTGTCCAGTGACCGTGGATGACACCAGGCCAGGTCTGGACCCTCGCACCTGGCCGTGTGGCCTGGCTGAGTGACCGGCTGTGTGGCCGGCTGTGTGGCCTGGCTGTGTGGCCGGCTGTGTGACGGGCTGTGTGGCCGGCCGTGTGGCCTGGCTGTGGGACGGGCTGTGTGGCTGGCCGTGTGGCCTGTGCGTGTCCCCGGGGGCCTGACCACAGAGCGAGTGCCCCGCCTGCAGCAGGGGCTCCGTGTAAATAAAAGACTCATATAAAAACACACACTCCCCGAGATGTCCCCTGACCCAGTCGGGATGGGACCTGCTGGGGGCGGGTCACGACCGTCCCCCCCCACCCCCCCCCCGCCCCTCTGTGTCTCTGTCTGAACCGGGGTGACCGTCCCCCCCCCCCCCGCCCCTCTGTGTCTCTGTCTGAACCGGGGTGACCGTCCCCCCCCCCGCCCCTCTGTGTCGCTGTCTGAACCGAGGTGACCGTCCCCCCCCCGCCCCTCTGTGTCTCTGTCTGAACCGGGGTGACCGTCCCCCCCCCCCCCCCCTCTGTGTCGCTGTCTGAACCGGGGTGACCGTCCCCCCCCCCCCGCCCCTCTGTGTCTCTGTCTGAACCGGGGTGACCGTCCCCCCCCCCCGCCCCTCTGTGTCTCTGTCTGAACCGAGGTGACCGTCCCCCCCCCCGCCCCTCTGTGTCTCTGTCTGAACCGGGGTGACCGTCCCCCCCCCCCGCCCCTCTGTGTCTCTGTCTGAACCGGGGTGACCGTCCCCCCCCCCCCGCCCCTCTGTGTCGCTGTCTGAACCGGGGTCCTCCTTTGTCCTTTTTTTTCTTTTTGGTGCTGGGTTTTGAACTCAGAGCACTTCACCACCCAGCCCGGGCCCCGCCCCGCCCCAGGCCCCGCCTCGCCCCAGGCCCCGCCCCAGCCCAACCCTGGCCCCGCCCAGCCCTGGCCCCAGCCCCAGTCCAGCCCCCGCCCCCAGTTCCAGCCCCGCCCAGCCCCCCCAGGCCCCGCCCCAGCCCCCCACCCCGGCCCCAGGCCCCGCCCCAGCCCCGCCCAGTTCCAGCCCCGCCCAGCCCTGGCCCCAGCCCAGCCCCACCCAGTTCCAGCCCCGCCCAGCCCCCACCCCGGCCCCAGGCCCCGCCCCAGCCCCGCCCAGTTCCAGCCCCGCCCAGCCCCAGGCCCCGCCCCAGCCCCCCACCTGGGCTTGAACACCCGCCGCAGGCGCGGTGCTTGGGGTGCCCTGGCGGTGTGGTGGCCGCGGACCAGGCGGCGACAGGTGGAGGATTCTTTTTAATTAAATAAATTAATATCATTTTTTATCAGAATAAATTGTTAAATATTGCTGTGACGAGGCCCAAGGTCCAGAGTTCCTGCTGCCACCGCGGCGACCCCCCGGCGGGAAGGACCGGCTGGGCTCCAGGAGAGGTCGCGCTCGGGAGACCTCGCCGCGCGGCTCTGTGCAGTCCTGTGTGCGATCGCGCGCCGCCGGTCCCCCCGGTTATCCGCCCTCACTTGCAGGTGTACATCTCGGTGCGCTCGCTGCACGTGTTGCACTTGACGTAGCAGCACCAGTGGAACCTGCAGTTGCACTGCCACACGCGCGCGTACTGGTGCGTGTTGTAGCCGCGGCCGCAGCACATGAGGTCGCAGCCGCTGGCCTGCGGCGCCGTCTTGTTGCACGCGCGGCCCTGCGTGCCCGCGCTGCCCGTCACCGGGTCCTCGTCGCAGTAGCTGGGCGACTTCTCGATGTAGACGAGGTCCGTGTCCATGGGCTTGCGGTAGGACAGCGGCTTCTTGATCTTGAGGAAGGTGGGCCGCTTGTGGCGGCTGGCGCGCACGGGCTCCACGTGCACCGCCTCGTTGTACTTGTCCTTGAGCACGTAGCCCAGGTCCCGGAACCGCGGCAGCGTCGTCCAGCACGTCTTGGTGGTGCACGAGCCCGACACGCCGTGGCACTTGCACTCCAGCTTCATGTTCTCCTCCAGGATCTGCGGGGACACAGCCATCACCGCCCGCCCGGGGCCCGGGGCGCTCTCGGGGCTGGGCAGGACCGGGGGGATCAGGTTTTCACCCACATCTAAGACCAGGGCCAGGCGCGGAGGCCACCTGTCATCCCAGCACCTGGGAGGCTGAGGCAGGAGGATCGCGAGTTGGAGGCCAGCCCCAGCCATGGCGAGGCCCTTAGCCACTCAGTGAGACCCGGTCTTTAAAAAAATACAAAAAAGGGCTGGGGACGTGGCCCAGGGGCCGAGTGCCCCGAGTTCAATCCCTGGTACCAAATAAAACCAGGGAGGGTTCCCTCGCAAAGAAAGGGACTTCCAGTTTCTGTGGCAAACATGGGCCGGGGGGGACCAGCCAAATGGTCGGGGACTGAGAGAGTTGGGCCTGGCATCGTGGCACACGCCTGGCATCCCAGCAGCTTGGGAGGCTGAGGCAGGTACTAGGTACTAGGTACTAGGGATTGAACCCAAGGGTGCCTGGCCCCGGGGCCCCGTCCCCAGCCCTTTTCAGATTTTATTTAGAGACAGGGTCTCGCTGAGTTGCTTAGGACTTTGCTAAATTGCTGAGGCTGGCCTCCACCTAGCGATCCTCCTGCCTCAGCCTCCCGAGTCACTGAAATGACAGGCGAGTGCCCCTGTGCCCGGCTTCAGAGATCCACCTGGATTCCCGTGTTTGTTGGAGCACCCGCTGTTCCCAGTGGCCGGGAGAGAGACCCCTCGGTGTCCACCAGCAGGTGAACGGACAGAGAAAACATGCGACCGAGCCAGCCACCCACAGAAGGGGCTCTGGGCCGGGGTGGTGGCTCAGTGCCCAGCAGCCACGAGGCACCGGGCTCCATCCTCAACACGGCACGTAGGTCAGGGAGATGCAGGCCGGTCGACAGCTGGGGTACACAGACAACTAGAGATCAAGAATCTCTGAGAAAGAACGGCACCCGTCACGCTCAGCCGCGTGGCCACCACGATGGTCTTGACGGCAGGTGGCACCGCGCTGCGCACCTTCACGAGCCGGTGGGCGGGCTCTGCATGTCCTCGCCAAGAGCTTCAGCAGGTGGCCGGCCTGTGCCGCGCCCTCAGGAAAGCTGGCTGGTTTCACCAGGGCTGTGAGAAGGGCCGGGCGCGGTGGCCACGCCTGTCACCCAGCGGCTCGGGAGGCTGAGGCAGGAGGATCGCAGGTGGAGGCCAGCCTCAGCCACTCACTGAGCCCTTGTCTCAAAACATGTTAAAAAGTCTCAAAAGAACAATAAAAAGTGGACGGAGCTCCGCGGCCAAACGCCCCGGGTCAGTCCCCAGTACCTGGCCACGGGGAGGCCCCGGGGTGCTGGTGGCCACCCTGGGGAACGCACGCCAGGTCCTGGGCTCCCGCAGCTCCGTCCTGACCCGTGTGCCACCCCCTTCTCTGGCCACCGGTGACCAGGGCCCTGGCAGCGCTGAATGGGCCGGCGTCAGGTGACGGTGGCCTCCTGCTGACTCTGCGCTTCTCAGCCCAGCGGTCGCATTGTGTCGCGCTAAGCCGGGCACAATCGCGGCTGCCGGGCCGGGTGGTCACCCAGCGGGCACCGCCGTCCCCCCCAGGCCCGGCCGGCTGCCACCCCCGCCCCCGGACGGCTTGTGCCCCAGTGTGCGGCCACCCGTGGCCTTGCTGGCAGGTCCCCAGGTGACAGGACTGCACGTCCCTCCCCAGACGGGCCCCACAGCTGCCCAGCAAAGCCAGCTTCCGGCCGGGGCGGTCACCGCGGAATGTTCTGGAAGAACCCGGCCGGCACCAGGCCTGCCGCGCTGGATGGACGTGAGGCGTGGCGTCCAGGGCACCAAGCCGGGGTCACCGGGGCCGGAGCAGGGCCGGAGGGGCTGAGGTGATGCGGGGCGTGCCACATCACCTCCCGTCCCTCCGGTCCTCGGGCTCCCTGCCGTCTTCCCCCACTGATGGCACCGCAGCACAGGGACCGTGCGGGGTCTCTTCCTTGTTCAACACGAAGTTCCCAAGTGCATCCAGGGGGGTAGCACGGGCCAGTTTCCCTTTTCCTGGCTGAATAGTATTCCACGGCACAGATTGGCCCCTCCTGTCCGCCCGTCCGCAGCGTCCAGCCGTGTCTGGGCACCCTCAGATGGCCCCGGAGTCCTCCCTCCGCATCCTCACCCTGCAGGGCCTGGGCCACGTGTCCAGGGACCCAGAGCCTCAGGGACGTGGCGTCTGCGCTCTCTGAAGAGCCACCAACAGGGACCGGTGCTGCCAGTGACGGCAGGTGTCCCAGCCAGAGGCCCTGCAGGTGTTGGGCCAGGTGGCCGCGTGCTTGCCGGGGAGGGGCATTGGCTAGGTCCACCGTAAAGAGGACAAAGCAAGGAGCAGGCGGCACGCCCAGCGTGTGGCCCACGCCTGTCATCCTAGCGGCAGGGGAGGCTGAGGCAGGAGGATCCCAAGTTGGAGGCCAGACTCCTCCAAGGGCACCGGGGACTAAAGGAGGGAAGGGACCTGAAGCAGCTGGATCCAAGTGCTGGTCCTGCCTCTCCGGTGCTGTGTGGCTATGGGCAAGTTTCCTTCCCTCTCTGGGCCCCGGTGTTCCCCATGCACACGGCGCAGCAGCTAGAAGGAGAGGGTTGAGGGAGGAGGACGGGGCTGGGGAGGCCCGCCGGCAGAGGCCGGCAGAGGCAGGCAGAGGGGAGCCGGGTTCTCCGACCTCGCCGGGCCGGCCTCAGGTTCTGAGTGGCGCGGGAGCCGGCCTTCGCCCGGAGGCCTCCCTCCACCTCCTGCCTCCTCTCCCTCCTCCCCCTGCTGCCCCCCAGCCGCAGCCGCGCCCCTCTGGGCAACTGAGATCAGAGGGGAACGGCCCACCGTAAACACGCGGGGCCTTCTCCTTGTGGCCGCACTCTTTAAGTCCCCTGGGCGCGCTGACAGCGCAGACGCTCCTGTCCGACTCAGGTGGGGACGGCAGGGAGAAGCCGCGCTCCTCTGGAACCCAGGCTGCAGCCCGGATGGCGCAAGGAGGCAGGGAGGCTGGCCCGGCCTCAACCACACCAGAGCTGAGGTTCCTGGTCTAGCCGGGACTCCTGAGGGGAGCGTCTGCCGCGGGGCCGCGGCTCCAGCGCCATCCCCGGCGCCCTGCTGTCCTGGGGTTAAGGCCAAGGCCCGCTGCCCGGGCCTCGAGGCCTCCAGGACCCGGCCTCTGCCTCACTTTGGGGTCTCTCGTGGGCAAACAGCTGGTTGCCCACTTGACTGCTCTCCTCCTGGGCTGCCGTCCCTGGCACGCCTGTCTGCCTGGCGCAGTCCGCCCCACGCCTGCGCCCCCACACACCTGCCGTGCACAGCAGCCCTCAAGCAGGAAGGAGGCCAGCCGGGGAGGCTGGCGGGGGGCTGATGCAGCCCAGCCAGGGGCCCCAGGCTCTGCCCGGCTCTGCCCACCTGTAAGCTGGGCAAACTGCAGCCCGGGCGGGCCCTTCCCGAGCCCGTCTCAGAGGTGGGGCAGCGGAGGCCCAGGAGGCCGCTCTGGGTGCAGCCTCCTGACCTGGCCTCTTTTTCCTGAGCTGCCTCACTTGGACAGAGCTGGTTTGACCCAGGGGCAGGGGCAGCCTCTGGTGTGCCCTGAGGCGCAGGTTGGGTGAGAACCGTGGCCTGTGGCCCAGAGTGAGGCAGCCAGGTGACCCCGCCGGGTCAGGAAGGGACACGGGCCCGGCACGTCCGCACCTCCCTGTCCACTCCCTGGTTCCTTCAGGGACAGCCTTGGGGTCTCCAGTCACACCAGGGACACGCATGCACATGGACACATGCCCATAGGTGCTCTCGGCGGCCACATCATCAGAGCCAACAGGTGGGACACCTCAGTGTCCCTCAGTGTCCCTCAGTGTCCCTCGGTGTCCCTCGGTGAGCTGAAAATTCATGAGGCAAAATGGAGTCACTCCTGCCACGCTCTGCTAAGATGTAGCCAGAGGGCCCCGGGGGCACGGGGACACCCCCAGGCCCTTGCTCCACACCCCCGCCCCAGACCCCTCCCACACGCCAGGCAGAGCTCGCCAGGGAATGACCCGCGTGGCCGCCTCTGTCCCGCCCCAGCGCCCTGCGTCCCGGCACCGAGCGGGGCCGCCCTGGCCTGGGCGGGGGTCCCCTCCTTGGAGACGCGTCTCTGTATCCGGTGTGACCTGACATCGTCACTTGCTGAGGGCTGCTGCTCTTCAGCCACATGGGTGTGTCCGCGTCCGCGACGGTGACTGAGCCCCTGAGGAGAGCAGCCGCCAGGACAGAAGGTCTGCCTCGCGCAGTTTTAGAGGCCCGCGGTCACGTGCCCCCTGGCTTTGGTTAGGATTTCGTTGGCCCAGAGTGTGACCGGACGTGGTGGCATGGGCATCGTGGTGGCAGTGTGTGCTGGGCAAGGCCAGGAGGCAAAGAGAGAAGAGGCCAGGGTCCCAGTGTCCCCTTCAAGGTTCACCCCAGCCATCTGCCGGGGCCCCACCTCCGGGAGGGCCACAGCCTGGCCAGCAGGTGGCCTTGGAGGAACCAGCAGGTGTCAGACTGTCCAAAGAGCTGTGACAGGGACATGTCACTGCAGCGAGGAGGCCACACGGCATGGAACTCCACTGACCCTAGACATGTGGGGGTACAGCCACGGGGCAGAGCGCAGGGGCCGTCGTCAAGAATCGGGGACAAGGGGGGGACCGCTAATGGGTGCTGGGTCTCTTTTGGGGTGCTGGAAAAGTCTTAGGTCATCCCGGTCACGGGTGCACGTCTCTGCAAATGCGCCAGAGCCTCCGGGTGGCCCGACTTAGTTGGTATGTGGCGTGGCACTGGGTGGCACCTCAAGGGGCTGCGTCAACAAGGAGAGATGAGCCGGGCGCAGGGCCCTCGCCTGCCATCCCAGCTGCTGGGGAGGCGAAGGCGGGAGGATCGCAAGTTGGAGGCCAGCCTCAGCAGCTTCGCAAGGTCTTAATCAGCTCAGCGAGACCCTGTCTCTAAACAGAAAATGATAAGGGCTGGGGAGGGGGCTCGGTGGCCAAGGGCCCCTGCGTTCACCCCCTGGTACAAACAGAAAAGGACAGACCTGAGACACCGCCAGCCCAGCGTCCCTGGGAGCCGGGGACCAGACCCCGGCCTCGGCCTCGCCCCCCCCCCCCCCCCCCCCCCCCCCCCCCGGTGCACGCGGCACGCCGGGTGCTGCTCAGGCCACCCCGCAGGTCCCCGCAGCCAGGGACTAAGAATTAGCAGGTGCCTGGGCCCTGCCCACCTCCTACCACGCCCATCTGTGCCACGCCCATCTGTGCCACGCCCACCTGGGACCTTGCCTACTGGTCCATCACAGGCCCCGCCCACCACTGGCACTGCTCACCCTGTGCCACGCCCACTGTGTCTCATCATAGGCCCCGCCCACCTGCCCCAACTGGGCCCACCATGGGCTCCGCCCACCATGACCCCGCCCACAGCGGACCACGCCCACCCGGGCCCAGTCTACTGCTCATCATAGGCTCTGCCCACCATGGCCCCGCCCACAGTGGACCACGCCCACCCGGGCCCAGTCTACTGCTCCTCATCATAGGCTCTGCCCACCATGGCCCCTCCCACCGCAGGCCACGCCCACGAGGCACCATCACAGGCCCCTCCCACCAGGGCCACGCCCACCCGAGCCCCGCCCGCCTGCAGAGGTCACTGTCTCGGCGGAGCGTGACGAGACGCGGGGGTTTTCAGAGGTTTCTCGGGTGATCGCAGCCCGCGGCCAGGACCCGTGCTGGGTGCTTGTGAGACGGGGCCTTCCCACCGGGCATCTGTCCTCCAGGGACGCCCGTGTGGCCAGGGTGACCGCCAGGCCGGGAGGCGTCTTCCTACGGGAGTCGAGGCCAGGACGGGCCACCCGCGCCCGGAGGCCGCAGCGCTGCCCTGCGCGCTCAGAGGGGCCTCCCGGGGCCCCAGCGGGGCGGGCGGCGCCGGGAAGGGCCCCGTGTGGCCGGGCGGGGCTGCGGGAGGGGCCCGGCGGCCCGAGGGACACCCGATGGCCGGTCCTCCTGGCCGGAGCCGCCGCAGCCGCACTGCGGGCCCGCGTCGGCCGTCCTAGTGCAGCCGCGGGGAGGCCGCCCCTGCCCGCACCCCGCCCGTCGCGCCCCAGGGCCTGTCCCTCTGCCTGGACCCCGCCCGCGCTCCCGGCCCTGCTCGGCCACTCAGAGCCCCCCTTGCCGCGCCTCCGGGACCGTGCCCAGGCCTGCGCCCCTCGCCACCCTGTCGCCGTGCTGGCCGGGTCCTGGCGCAGACGTGGCCTGCCTCTCAGGACTCGGCCGCTCCCCAGGGAAGGGGCAGCGAACGGGGCAGCCCGGAAGGAAGGGCCTTGCCCTGGCCGGGGAGCTGCGTGGCCACCCTGTCACGGGGGACCTGGGGCAGAGGCCCGGCTCGCTCCACCAAAGGCCGGGCTGAGCTGCCAGCCCCTGGCAGCAGGTGGCCTGGAACGGGGACTCCTTGAGCTGCAGGGGACAGAGCTGGCCTCTCCTCACTTTGTGTGGGCAGCGGGGCCCAGAAGCCGCCTCCGGGAGCGGGAGCCGGAGTCCGTCAGCTCCGTGACCAGCCGGGGACCCAGGTGCAGAGAGGCCTCCTCAGAGAGACCGTCCACCCCTGTCAAGCGGGATCTGGGAACAACACCGCAGCCTCTTGTCCCTTGAGAATTCCCAGCTGAGGCTGGGCCTCTCCCCCTGGGGAATGACCGACTCCTCCGTGCGGCAAATTCAGGTTTTTTTTTTTTTTTTTTTTTTAGTACCAGGGACTGAACCCAGGGGTGCTTATCACTGAGCCCCCTCCCCAGCCCTTTTTATGTTTTATTTAGAGACAGGGTCTCACTGAGTTGCTCAGGGCCTCGCTAAGTTGCTGAGGCTGGCCTCCCCCTTGCGATCCTCCTGCCTCAGCCTCCTGAGCTGTGGGGATGACGGGCTCCCACGTGGCTTGGAGTCTAAGGAGCCCTGCTGAAGCCGCGGTCCGGGTCCGCAGGCATGGGCTTTTGTCTCAGTCCTGTCACCCGGAGCTGCGTGACTCCAGGGGCCCATGCTGCTGCCGTCCCTGAGGCTCACTGGCCAACCCCAGTGTGTCCACAGGAGTGTGAGGGACAGACGGCCCCTGCAGCCAGGCCGCCCCGAGGGAGCGCGCTCCCTACACGCGGGTGCCCGGACCACCGCCAGACCAGCTCCCCCACGCCAGCGGCCGCCGCGCGCAGC
The DNA here is from genome assembly GCA_025594165.1 of Tamias sibiricus. Classification (NCBI taxonomy): domain Eukaryota; kingdom Metazoa; phylum Chordata; class Mammalia; order Rodentia; family Sciuridae; genus Tamias; species Tamias sibiricus. Next base: position 28,048,757 of record CM046675.1, on the reverse strand, counting down.
ACGTGCACCGCAGCTATGACCGGGCGAGCGCAGAAGCCCGGGGCTTCAAAGACGCCGCATGCGAGCCAGACTTCAGAGCCCCCTACGCGGCGACGCGGTCACGCGGTGACATTCCGGATGCAGGCGGTCACATGAAGTCTGAGGCCACGCATGTCACCTCTTTCTGCCTCTCTGATGTGGCTGCTGGGACGTGGCGTCACCCCCGTGGCGCAGGTGCGTCCCTGTCGGCTGGGCGGCCCCTGGCCCAGGGTCTTGTTTTGTAATCTTTATTTTTTGGTACCGGGGATTGAACTCAGGGGCACTCGGCCCCTGGGCCACGTCCCCAGCCCTTTTCTGTGTTTTATTAGAGACCGGGTCTCACTGAGGTGCTAAGTGCCTCGCCATGGCTGAGGCTGGCCTCCAACTCGCAATCCTCCGGCCTCAGCCTCCCAAGTGCTGGGATTAAGGCGTGTGCCACCGCGCCCGGCACTGACACTGTTTTAAAGGCTGGGAAATAATCTCCCAAAGCAACCGGAAATAGATCTGCAGACCTAAAAGCAAGCAAACCAACCACCAACCCTGGCAGGGCGCCGTGGCTCACGCCCGTTGTCCCAGTGGCTGAGGAGGCCAAGGCAGGAGGATCGCAAGGTGGAGGCCAGCCTCAGCAACTTGGCCAGGCCTAAGCGGTTTAGCAAGTCTCTGTATCTCCATAAAGAATAAAAAGGGCTCAGTGGTCGGGCACCCCCAAAACCCAGAAACTAAAGCCAAAAGACCCTGTGAAGCCCCCCTCCCTCTCGAACCCCTCTTTCCTTTCCTCTCTGAAAGCCTGGCCAACAGCGGTCGGTGGCGCTGAGACAGACGGTGAGGAGGGCCACGGGGAGGTGCCACTCGCTGCCCGGCCTGCTTCACGCTCGACCTGCGGACCGTTGAGCGCCGGGCCGTGGCTCAAAGGCCGGCCGCCTCCTCCCCACTGGGAACCTGTCCAAGGGCTTGGGGACCTCGCCCTGAGCACAGCCCCGGGCTCGGTGGCCCCCGCGGCCTGCAGGGCACGGCACACCCAGCCCCTCCCCAGGGCCCGCCGCCCCCCCCCGCCCCCCTCCTGGGCCTCCTCCTCCGGCCTCTGCGCCTCGGGCCTCCAACCCTCGGACTCCGTGGGGCTCCCCAGGTGGCTGGGGTCTCTCTGGCCACCCGACGGTGCCCGTCACCGGTGCCCTCTCCGCCATTATTTCCTCCCCTAGCCTTTGTGACTCTCGGACAGTCCATGCTCTCTCTCGGGCCGGGCTGTCCCTGGCTGTCCCTGGAATGCCACCCCACAGAGGCCGGGCCGCGGCTAATCCCGGCTCACAGAGCACCGGGCACACAATGGGCGCCGCCACGCCTGCGGGGTTCCAGGCCCTTCTCCCAGCGGGTCTGGTGGCCTCGCCACGGCCGTCCCCATCCAGCCAGACTGCCCACCTCCGTCCACCCGTCCACGCGCCCAGCACCCCGTCCACCCGTCCGTCCACCCGTCCGTCCGTCCGCCCCACCCCTGCCCTGCCCCCCACATCCCCCCATTTAAACCAACCCCCAAACAGCCTCTGAGTCTGGGGTCGGGTCCCTTGGCGCCCCCATCCGTGTGTCCCCTGCTGCCCCCCTTCCGTCAGGACCTGAGCCTCCAGGAGCAGCGCGTCCCCGTGTCCCCGTCCCCGTGTCCCCGTCCCCTCGCCCCCGCAGTGGGTGCACGGGGCTCTCAGGAGGCCCCGGGCCACCCGACGGGCAGGGCCTCGCCGTGGCCCTCTGTGGCCACCAAAGCCTGGGCCTCCCTCCTGGCCCTGGTGGCTCCTCTGGCTCAGGCCCCTGCGGAGCCGGGGAAGCGTCACCCACACCGCGGGAGCCGTCCTGAGGGCGGAGGCCGGCGAGCAGGTGGGAGGAAGCCGCGGGCCTCCAGGACGGGCCTCCAGGGCGTCCCCGCTGCGCTGTGGGAAGACAGACCACGGAGGGGACAGGAAGAGGCGGACAGAGGGAGACCCTCAAATAGGGTGGTCGGGAAAGGCCTCTGAGAGGGGACGGTGACCAGGGACCGGAGGTGGGCGGGGAGCGTGGGGAGCCTTCCAGGCCGGGGCTGCCGGTGCAAAGGCCCTGGGGCAGCCGGTGTCGGGGACAGGGGGAGCGAGGCCATGGTGCCAGCAGGGCAGGGCCCGGCCACGCCCCGGTGACACCCCTGGCCTCGACTCAGCGTGGTGGCCGCCACTGGGAGGTTGGGACAAAGGAGACGGGTCTGACCTATGTTGAGACCCCAGGAGGCCAAGCCAGGGCCGGAGAGACCTGTGGCCTGGGCGGCTGGCTTGGTGACAAGGTGCCGATTCCGGTTTGTGTTTTGTGATTCTGGGACCAAACCCGGGCCCCTGAGGAGGGGCCGGTGTCATGGTGGACTGAGACGCCGCTCGTGGGAAAGGGGGTCTCGAGTGGAGTCTGGGCAGCTCTTCTTCATTTTGGGGGATACCAGGAATTGAACTGGGGGGCACTCGACCCCTGAGCCACGCCCCCAGCCCTGTTCTGTGTCTCCTGTAGGGACAGGGTCCCACTGAGCTGCTCAGGGCCCCGCTAAGTGGCTGAGGCTGGCCTCCGTCTCTCGAGCCTCCTGCCTCAGCCTCCTGAGCCGCTGGGATGACAAGCCTGGGCCGCGCTGTCATCCAGAGTGCTGGGGCGGGCCTCACTTGGGCCGCTCTGGAGAGCTGGGAGGCCGAGGCTCCCCGGCCGCCTCCCCGTGGGCAAACTGAGGCCCAGAGAGGGTGCCCGCCGGAGGCCACACGGCAGAGCAGCTGCCCCCAGAGCGGTGCGGAGGCCCCAGCCCTGGCCCGGGACAGAGGCCCGGCCCGAATCCCGCCTGGTCAAGAGCAGGGTGTGGCTCGCAGCCTCCGCCGGCCTCCTGGCCACCCGGCCTCCGCTGACTGCCTGCACAGTGACACCAGCAGGTCCCGCACCCGGGGACAGCTGACAGCCCTGGCGGGAACAAGTGTCGAAAGAGAGACAAAAGCCGCCTGCGCGAAGGGCCGGGCGATGGCGGGCCTCCCCTGCGCGGCCTCTGGGCCTGTCCCCCTCGCGTCCCCGAGGGCCCGGCGTCTGCTCGGGCCCGTGACGCGGCTCCTGTCCCTGCCTGGGCCTCTGTCGCCCGTCCGTGAAGCAGACCCGAGGGCCCCGGAGGGGGCTGGCCGGGACCTGCCTCCCGCGTGGCGGGGAGTCCCCCCCGGGACGTGATGGCAGGGGAGACACCTGGTGCTCAGGGCTGGGGACAATGGCCGCGTGGCCCAGGGCCAGGTCCTCGGCGCCCCTGCCCTGTCCAGGAGGCTCTGCCCGGGCCTCCCCGGGGTCCCCCTGCCCGGTCCCCTCCCCCTCGTCCCCTCCCGCCCCTCCCCCCTGCAGATTTGGTGACACCGGAGTCTGGTCCCCTCCGAGGACAAAGGAGGCAGTTGTCCCCTTGTCCCCGCGGAGCCTGTGACTCGCTCTCCCGCTGTAACCGAGCCCCGCCGTCCCCTGGGGAGGCTCCGGCCTCACCTGTCCCCTCCCTGCCTCGGTGGTGTCAAATGAGCCCCCACCGCGGGGCCGAAGCCACCTGGGAGTGGCCCCGGAGCGTCACGTGGCGGCCACCGAGACCCGGGTGGCCGGGGAGGGCTGGTGACCGCGCTGCCAGGCCCTTCCTGATGAGCACGGCTCCAGCCCCGAGCGCCTACTGTATACCACGCCAGAGCTGTCCCTGCGCCTTCCTGCCACCACGGTGTCACCCACGCGGCCGGGAGCCACCGCCACGGGCACCCGAGACAGGGACCGAGACCCTCTCACCCCACCTCCGTTAAAAGCCACCACGCCTGGGGTCACGGCCTGGGGTCACGGCTGGAGGTCACAGCCTGGGGTCACAGCCTGGGGTCACGGCCTGGGGGTCACAGCCTGGGGTCACGGCTGGGGTCACGGCCTGGGGTCACGGCTGGAGGGGTCACGGCCTGGGGTCACAGCCTGGGGTCACGGCCTGGGGGTCACAGCCTGGGGTCACGGCCTGGGGTCACGGCTGGAGGTCACGGCCTGGGGGTCACAGCCTGGGGTCACGGCTGGAGGTCACGGCCTGGGGTCACGGCCTGGGGTCACGGCTGGAGGTCACAGCCTGGGGTCACGGCCTGGGGGTCACAGCCTGGGGGTCACGGCCTGGGGTCACGGCCTGGGGTCACGGCTGGAGGTCACGGCCTGGGGTCACGGCTGGAGGTCACAGCCTGGGGTCACGGCCTGGGGTCACGGCTGGAGGTCATGGCCTGGGGTTACGGCCTGGGGTCACGGCTGGAGGTCACAGCCTGGGGTTACGGCCTGGGGTCACGGCTGGAGGTCACGGCCTGGGGTCACAGCCTGGGGTCACAGCCTGGGGTCACAGCCTGGGGGTCACAGCCTGGGGTCACAGCCTGGGGGTCACAGCTGGGGGTCACAGCCTGGGGTCACAGCTGGGGGTCACGGCCTGGGGGTCACAGCCTGGGGTCACAGCCTGGGGGTCACAGCTGGGGGTCACAGCCTGGGGTCACAGCTGGGGGTCACGGTCCAGGCACTTTAAGTGCACCGTCTCCAGTCACCCCGGCGGCCTGCGGGCTCTTGGCCCCGTGAGCCAGGGGGAGGCCCGGCCCAGAGAGGCCCCGCAGCTGCCCCAGGACACACGGGAAGGGGCACAGCCGGAGCAGGCCCAGCCCCTCGTCCCGCCCAGCCCAGCGTCCACAGGGAGTGGAGAGCCCAGAGGACCGAGGGCCCGAGGAGCCCAGGGAGTCGCGGGACGTGGGGACCGAGAGGACGGGAGGGGGAACCGGGTCCAAGCCGCGCGGCGGGGGGGGCGGCCAGCTCGGCCTCTGTGCGTCTACCTTCCCACCGTGAAATGAGGGGTCAGCGGTGGCCGCGGGGTGGGGTGAGGGCACGTGTGGCGGGTGCCACCAGCGGGAGGTGGCCTGCCTGCCGCGCCCCTCCCCCAGCCCCGGGGACGAGGGGACAGTGGCGGCTACCCCGGCTGAGCCACCCACGCAGCTCCCCGTGTCCCTGCCAGGCGGGGGCGCCCGGGGGTCTCCGTGGCCCAGGGCACAGGGGATGCCGGGGACCAGGCCTGGAGCGGGCACTCACAGGTGTCCCCTCGCCCCGGGGACGGCTGCCCTGCTCCCCACCGCCTCCCTTATCCTGTCCCCTCCCTTCCCGGGCATGGACCACGGCTGTCGTGTGGCATTGGGGACCTCGGGGCCTGTCCTGGCTCCTTCCTGTGGGCCTGGCCACCGCCAGGCCCTGCAGTCCCACCAGGGGGCTCCCAGGGCCCCTCGGCCCTCCATCCAAACTTCAGCACCTCAGCCAGCCACAGGGGCAGGAGGGAGGCTGGGCAGGGAGGCTGGGCAGGGAGGCTGAGCAGGGAGGCTGAGTTGGGAGGCTGGGCAGGGAGGCTGAGCAGGGAGGCTGGGCAGGGAGGCTGAGCAGGGAGGCTGAGTTGGGAGGCTGGGCAGGGAGGCTGAGCAGGGAGGCTGGGCAGGGAGGCTGAGCAGGGAGGCTGAGCTGGGAGGCTGGGCAGGGAGGCTGAGCAGGGAGGCTAAGCTGGGAGGCTGGGCAGGGAGGCTGAGCAGGGAGGCTGGGCTGGGAGGCTGGGCAGGGAGGCTGAGCAGGGAGGCTGGGCAGGGAGGCTGAGCAGGGAGGCTGGGCTGGGAGGCTGGGCAGGGAGGCTGAGCAGGGAGGCTGAGCTGGGAGGCTGAGCTGGGAGGCTGGGCAGGGAGGCTGAGCAGGGGGGCTGGGCAGGGGGGCGGCCCCGGGTGCGAATCTGCCTCTCCTCTCTTGGTGTGGGTGGCCGGAGCCTCAGGCCGGGCCAGGCCTCCCGTGGACCCCGCAGGCCCAGGTGGGCAGCGTCTCCAGCTGCAGAGGCTGCCGTCCTCGTGGGCAGCAGAGGCCGGGCAGGGTGGCCAGAGTCCGCCCCTGAGTAGCCAGACGCGAGCCTCAGCTGAAGGGCTCGCCCCCCGCAGGACGGGCGCCGACCCCAGCCACACAGAGAGGTCCCCGGCGGAGTGGACGGTGGGCGCCGGGACAGGGGATCAGTGTGACGTGGGGACAGGGTGGGAGGTGACGGGTTCTGGAGGTCGAAGTGGCCGGGCGCAGTGGCCGCTCCTGTCACCCCAGCAGCTCGGGAGGCTGAGGCAGGAGGATCACAAGTTGGAGGCCAGCCTCATCAACTCGGCGAGGCCCTGCCTCCAACTAAAACACACAAAGGGCCGGGGGGTGGGGGGGACGCAGGGGCCGAGGCTGCGCTGGACGCGGGGGGGCTCGGCCCTCAGGCCCTCGACGTGCCACCGCGGGCCACTGTCTCTGGTCAAATGTACAAGTGGCCCTTGGGATGGCCGCGGGGCGGTCCAGCCAGTCTTATCTGTCCCCGCCCCAGTGGCCAGGCCGTCCCCGCTGTCCCCGGAGCCTAGCAGGCAAGAGGGGCAGGGCCGGTGACGGTGCCGGGTGGCATTCCAGGCCCCTGAGCTCACCCCCGGGGCTGCCGCGCATTCCAGCCCGTCCCGCCCGTCCCAACCTGTCCCCACGTCCCCGCGGCTGCTCTGCCAGGTCCCTCTCTCTGTCCGCGTCACGCTCAGGGGCAGCGTCATCTTGGGGCTCGGCCACTGCTGTCCCCAGGGGCGGTGGCTGCAAGTCACAAGCGCGGGAGGAGTCCCGGCCCCAGCCGGGCCGCACCTGCACCTGGAGCCAGCCGCACCTGCAGCCGCAACACCCGTCCTCCCCCTCCTCCAGGCCCCGCCCCGCGAGGGGGCCGCGGTCACCGCAGAAGGCCTCCCTGCCGGCCTCCCTGCCGGCCTCCCCCAAGCGGCCTCCTCCACCCGCGCCAAGGCCTGCTGAGCCGAGCCCCGAGCCCCCTCCTCCCTCCCTGCCGCGGCCCTGCCGACCCCGCCCACCCCGTGACCCCGCCCACCCGTGACCCCGCCCACCCTGTGCGAGGAAGTCGCCCGCCCTGCCCCCGCTCCGGAGGCTCTGGGTCTGCCTCCAGCCTCCTCTGCGGCCTCACCACCCCTCAGCCCTGGCGATGGCCCACAGAACCTTCCGGAGGCCTCTTATCTGACCGGCACGGGACGGAGCCCCTGGAGGGCACGCGCCTTGGGTAGTGCCACTCCCGGTGCCCGAAGTGCTGGAGGAGCCGGGCGGGGCCACGCCTGTCACCCAGCGGCTGGGGAGGCTGAGGCAGGAGGATGGCAAGCTGGAGGCCAGCCTCAGCCACTCATCGAGGCCCTGTCACTAAATAGAACACAAAGGGCCGGGGGTGGCTCGGGGGCCGGGGCCTGGCTCAATCCCGGGGACCAAAAAAGAAGTGACTCAAAGCCAGAGACTGGGCCACCCGGGGACTGCCACACAGAGCCTCTGACACCTCCCGTCCCCTCCCTGTCCCCCCGGTCCCCTCCCAGCCCACGATCCTGGACTCCAGACGCCACCTGCCAGGATGCGGCACGCTAGCCGGTGACGTCACCCCGAGCTCAGGGCCTTAAATGCCAGCAGCAGCCACCAGGGTCCCAAGGGGATGCCCTCCCCCGCACAGGTCCTCGTCCCTGTGGCCCCAGCTGCAGGCCCCGGGAACAGCCTGGGGACAGCCTGGGGACAGCCTGGGGACAGCCTGGGGAGGCCTCAGGAGGCCTGGTGATGGCGCCCCCCCCCCAGCTGCCACCAGGTCCCAGAGCCTCGGGCAGGCCGGGTCTTGTCCCTGCGCCCAGGACGAGGCCACCCGGGCCACACGCCCTCCGGGCGCCCCCAGGCCTGGGCAGGCCTCCTCCCGGGGACCCTGCATCGAGCGCAGGCCCCCGGCAGCCTCTGTGTGTCCGTGTGTCTGTCTGGGGCTCCCGGCGGGGACCACGCGTGGCACCCTCAGGATGGGGCGTGGCCGGCACCTGGGACCCGGCGCAGAGCCTGTCACCTGTCCCCTGGGGACGCCGTGTCCCAGAGGCCTGGCCCTCGCAGCAGCAGGCACCGACTCCCCCCCTCGCCCCTCCGCCCCCGTCCCCGGCTGGATGTCCCTGTCCCTGGAGGTGGCTGCTCTGCCGTGGGCCACTTCCCGCCCGGCACCCGCCCACGGGGTCTGGGTCCTCGAAGGACCAGCCAGTCTGCACCAGCGCTGGCCCCGAGCCCCAGAGCCGCAGGCCACAGAGGTGCCTTCGCCTGGCCTCTGCGCAGCCCAGGGCCTCCACCTCTGGCCAGCCTCCACCTCTGGCTGGCCTCCACCTCTGGCTGGCCTCCACCTCTGGCCTGGCCTCCACCTCTGGGCCGGCCTCCACGTCTGGCCGGCCTCCACCTCTGGCTGGCCTCCACCTCTGGGCCAGCCTCCACCTCTGGCCGGCCTCCCCCAGGGAGTGGTGGCCTCTGACAGCTGCCAGCCCCTGCCCGGGGCAGTGGCTCAGAGCGTCCCCTCCCCCGCCCGCCGCTCACGTAGTATCTACTAATTTAAATCTCAGGTGGCTCCAGCAGGTCACCTCGGTGTCTGCCCCCAGGGAGGCTGTGACCTGTGACCCGTGACCTCAGGGGACCTCGCCCCAGATGAAGAAATAGCCGGCCCGAGCCGGGCAGGAGCCCCCAGCCACAAGGCCTCGAAGGTGACTCAGCAGGTGAGTGGCCTGGGGACTCTGACCAGGGTGTGGTCAGCGGCTGCGAGGACAGGACGGGCCGGGTCGCGAGGGCGGAGGAAGAAGGCCGTGCGGACACCCGGAACCGCAGCTGCTGGCCAGGCCCTGGGGTGGACGTGGCACGGGCAGCCGGACCCCGCCCGGCGCCCATGGCCACCGCCGGCTCTGCCCACCGCGCCACGCCCAGGAGCAAGGCCACGAACGCCGCGGCTGTGCTGTGACCCGCAGGGCCCTCAGCACGGTCCTCCAGGGCTCCGTGTCCACCCGTCACAGGTGGCTTGGGACAAGGACTCCTCAAGGGACTCTGAGGATTCAGTGACCAGAACGTCCAGGTGTGGCCGGGCACGACGGCGCACGCCCGTCATCCCCGTGACTGGAGGCTGAGGCAGGAGGATCGCGAGTTGGAGGCCAGCCTCAGCAACTCGGTGTGACCCTGCCTCTAAACAAATACAAAAAAGGGGCTGGGACGCGGCTCGGGGGTCAGCACCCCTGGGGTCAGTTCCTGGTGCCCAAAACCAACCAACCAACCAACCACCCGGGCCGGGAGGGTGCCGGGCCCAGGGCAGAGGCCCCCGCAGACGGAGGCTCTGGGCCTCGTTCCGGCCACTCTCCCCCGGAGCCGCGTGTGCGAGGCCCGCGGTCATCTTGGCTTTTTTCCTACTTTTTGAAGACCAGTTTTAAAATCCCAGGTCTTCTTTTTTGTCCCCAAGTCTTTTCTTTTTTGGTGCCAGGGATTGACCCCAGGGGTGCTGGCCCCCGAGCCCCCTCCCAGCCCTCTCTATATTTCATTCAGAGACAGGGCCTCGGTCAGTGGCTGAGGCTGGCCTCCACCTTGCCATCCTCCTGCCTCAGCCTCCCGAGCCACTGGGACGACAGGTGTGGCCACTGAGGTGCTGACGGTGGCCTGACAGGTCCTTTCACAGCAGTGGTCTGTCCCCAGCCCCAGCAGGCCCCCGCCGTCCCTCCCTGCCCACCGTGGCTCACGGACCCTGCTCTACAGAGCCCAGGATCTGCCCCGAACCTCCGAGGCCGGGGTCCCAGGCCAGGCTGCGAGCGCCTCGCCCCTCCAGCCTCGTCTCTACCAGGACCCAAGCCCGGAGCAGGGACTGGGCGCCCCAGGATGCAGGTCAAGCGCTGGGCTGGCGCTTCCTGGGACGGGGACTGGGCCCAGCACGGACCCCGGGTCTGCAGGCCAGCTGCCGCTCCTCCTGAGGCTTAACGGCCAGCTCGTCACCGGACGGGGCGCGCAGCCCCTGTGTCTCCCAGCCACCGTCACTGAGACCCGCCAGAGCACTCCCGACCCTCCTCCAGCTCAGCCTCTCCCCTACCCTCCAGGAGGCCGTCACCAGGGCACATTCACCTCCTTCGTTCTGCACTCCAGACCTTGGTTCACATGACCGCGGACAGGTCAGCCGCCCTGGCAGCTCCGGGACCCCCGCGCTCTGCAGAGCCGAGGCCGGGGACCCCAGGGCAGGCGCCCCCCGCCCCCCGCCCGCCCCGCCCCGCCCCGCCCTGCCCACCTTCCTGCCGGCCTCGTTGTTGTGCAGGTTCATGAGCGAGCGCGCGTTCTGCTTGATCTCGCGGGCGTCCACGAAGACCTTGGCGAAGCCGATGCCGTAGCGGATGTCGGCCGAGCAGCCGCCCCACTTCCAGCCCTCCTCGCGGTGGTACTGGCCCTGCTTGTCCTTGTCGCAGCCGCAGTCGCTCAGGTTGCCCTGCGTGCAGGCCGCCGTGATGGCGTGCGCCACGCCCGCCGCGATGATGGCGTAGGTGAAGGCCGCCTCCCGGCTCCCTGCGGCAGAGCGTGAGCGGTCGGGGGAGGCGAGGCCACGGCCTCCCCTCAGACCGGCCTCCATTCCTGGCCTCCGGGGCTCCCGCTGCCAAGGCCCAGCGCCCCAGGGGCCCCCGCCTGCTTGGTCCCCGCCCTGGGGACGTCACCGTCCAGACTCCAGGAGGGGCTCTCGCCGCCCCTCCCGGAGCCCGCTCAGGTCACCTGCAGCCCGAGGTCAAGCCCCTGGCTCTGGGACTCAGCCGGCCACCACCCTCCACCTTGTCCCTCTGCTCTGAACTGGGGACACAGCCACAGCCCTGTCCCCTCTGTGCCGCCCTCAGCCTGTGCCTGGCGCCTGCCGGACTCCCCACGGAGGCCGAGGGTGCCGGGCAGCTGGGTCTGCACCAGGAGTCCCGGGCTGGGCTCAGGGCCGCCACCGACCCGCCACCGACCCGCCACCGACCCGCCAGCCCGTCCTGCTGGACGGCACCGCGGCCGCGCCAGGCTGGCCTTGCCGAGGCCCCGAGGCCAGCACTCGCGGCTCCCGAGGACGCGGCGCCGCCCACTGCCGCCCGTGCCCGGCGTGTCTCTGCCCCACTCGGACCTTCGGTCTCTTCCTTGGGGGGCCTGGATGAGACCCTGGAGCCAAAGGCCAGGCTGAGCCTGGGGCCTGGCTCCACAGACGTCCCCAAACTGGGCACGCGGGGACACGGCCTCTGCCACCCCCTCAACTGCCCTCCGCCACTCAGACTGGCAACGAGCATTGTCTGAGCGCCTACTGACTTCCCAGCTCTGCGGCTGCCACCGTGCGGACGCCACGGGGCACGCGCAGGCGGGAGTCCCCGACGGGGCCGGGCACAGGGGACCACCAGAGAACGGGAGGTGACAGGCCCCGTTTACCACAGTGGTCGCGAGGCGTCGAGAAAAGCCACCGGGGTCCCAGCCCTCGGCACCGAGCCTTCGCGGGAAAGTGGCCTCCTGCCAGGCTGGCCTCACCGGGGCCAGCGTCCCCGAGGACCCTCGACCTCAGCCTCCCCGCCAGCCTCCGCCCTGGACTGAGGAGGCAGCCCCGGAGTCCACTGGCTGTGGAGGGGACGCCAGCCGGCACCCCGCGACGCCCTCTCTTGTGAAACGGGCACGGTGACAATGACCAGGAGCACTGCCCAGCGGTGCCCAGCGTGGCGTCCTGGCTCAGTGAACGCGAGTCGCTGTCACGGAGGTCGTCACTGTCACTGCTGTCTGTCGCTGTCACGGAGGTTGTCACTGTCACTGCTGTCTGTCTCACTAAGCTCCAGGCCGTCCCAAAGAGCCAGCCAGAGGCTCGGGAGGCTGAGGCAGGAGGATCGCAAGGGGGAGGCCAGCCTCAGCAGCTCCGCGAGGCCCTGGCTCTAGATGAAATGTGGAAAGTGGGGACGGGCTCAGGGGTCGAGGGACCTGGGCTCAAGCCTGGCCCCAAACAATCCACAAACAGCCCGATCGCGGCGCACGGCCGGCCTCCGCGGGCTCGCCCGTCCCCGGCTCGACACAGGCGCGTCCCCATCGCGCTGAGGAGGAGACTGAGGGTCAGAGAGGCTCAGACCAACACGGGGTCTGTGACGAGGTCCAGCCCGGAGCCTGCGTCCCCGCCCGTCCTGCGCAGGGTGACCCGGGGGCTTCGTCCCCAAGTGTCAACCGCGGAAGGGGCGAAGGGACGGCCGAGTGTGCGTGTGACTGTCCCCGTGGGAACGCCGGGGACAGATCGTGGTGACAAAAGGCTCCTCTCAAAGCACAGCGCCGGGCGCGGAGCCGGGAGGGACAGAGCGTCCTTTGTCGCTGTGTCCTCAGCAGGTGTGGGGACAGAGTGGCCCTGCTGGGCGCGGTGGCCGTGGCTTGTCCCCTCCTGCCCTGAGGCCACCGGCTCCCCTGACAGGACATGGGCCAGGGCCACCTCCCCCGTCCGGGCCACCCGCGTCCCTGATGGAGTCCCTGTGACAGCCACCCTGGGACCTGCGTGGTGGCCACGTCCCGCCACAGCCCTGACTGTCCCCGGTCCCCACCCGACGGCAGGAGCCCAGCACAGCCCGCGGAGGACCTGGGGACAGTCCCCAGCCCCGGGTGAGCGGAGGTGCCGGGACCCCCTGTGGGACGGGAGGTGACCGTGGCCAATGCGGGGTCCCGGCCCGTCACGCGGGGTGGCGTCCTGGGCGCCTGTGTCCTGTGTCACCGAGCGCGTGTCACACTGTGCCTCGGGAGCGGCTGCCGTGCGCTTGGACTCCACAGCCAGCCTCCGCCCCACGGCCAGCCTCCGCCCAGGGCCTCCCCCCACGCACAGTGGCCCCAGGAGCCTCCGGACCGGGGGACGCACGCCCGGGGTCCCGGGAGCCACAGGAAGTCACCACTGACCCCGGACCTGCTACCACACTGCCACCTGACCTTGGCCAGCTTGTGCCTCGCTCCCGACCACAGGGAGGGTGGGTGCCTCGCAGTGGCGAGGACACAGAGGTGACACGTGACACGTGAGGAAGGGCTGTCTCGGCTCCTGGGCCACCTGGGTCCTGGGGAAGGAGGTGGTGGCGCCGCGACCCCTGGGCAGAGGCGCAGCAGGTCCGCCCAGGACGGAGGCCACCGGAGCGGCTTCCCCCAGGGAGACGCAGGTGCAGGACAGTGACACTGCACGTCCCCCTCCTGTGGTCACAATCCGGACGAGCCCTAGGGTTGCAGAGGCCACACCGCCGGCAGTTGCTAAAGGGACGTGGCACAGTCACCAGGACAGAAACACAACCAAAATGAAATCAGTGCCGGGCGCGGGGACACACGCCTGTCATCCCAGTGGCTCGGGAGGCTGAGGCAGGAGGATCGCAAGTGGGAGGCCAGCCTCTGCAACTTGGTGAGGCCCTGCCTCTAAATAAACCGTGAACAGGGCTGGGATGGGCTCAGGGGTCAGCGCCCCGGGTCTACTCCTATGACAAGCTAACTACAAGCCAGGAAGGGACGGCGACCCCAGGTCCAGGAGACCCCAGGCTGCCGGGAGTCCTGAAGGAGGACAGCCGGACGCGCAGACACGGCTGAAGGCCACCGTGCAGGGGGAGGAGCGCCCCTTCCCTTCCTCCTGCTCTGCGATCCCCAGCCCGTCTCATGGCGGCGCCACACAAAAACTACACTTCCCAGCAGCCCTTGCGGCAGGGCGTGGCCATGTGACTAGGTTCTGGCCAATGAGGTGTAGGCAGATGGTACGGGGCGGGGCTTCTGGGAAGGCTCCTCAAAGACAAGCCAATGGCCTGTGGTTCGGAGAGTGCGTGCGCCCCGCGGCCCAACGCCAGCCCCCTTGGTCCCTGCCATCAGAGAGCAGCCCTGGGTGGCTGTGTGTCCCCAGGAGGTCACTTCGTGAGGACCAGAGCCCCCATGAAGCAAGCTTCCTGGTGTTAAAGCTCAGAGGGAGGGGCTTCGGACCACCTGCAGCCACATCGCCACCTGTCTTTGGTGTCCCTGGTGCCACCCTGGGCGCCCCGGGCCAGGACGTCTCCTTCCTAGCGGACCCCGAGGTGCTCGGCCCCCTCCGTCCAGCCTCAGGCCCCGTCCCCTCCTGCCTGGGGGGACCCCCCAGAGGCCTTCCCCGGCCACGCCAGCTGGCCGCATCCTTTCCGTGGGCACACCCTTTCCGAGCTCCGTGGCCCGGGTGACAGTGGCCACTCCAGAGGGAAGCGAGGGACGGGTGGCCTCGTGCCAGCCCTTCCCCGCCCTGATCCTATGAAGCTGCCGTTCTGGAAGGCCAGTAACCACCGGGGAGCGGCGATCTCACGCGGTCCAGGCCACACCGGGGCAGTGGGAGCCCAGCGCTAAGTCCTGCCACAGCCCCGCCCGGGAGTCGCCGCCCTGGAGGGACCCTGCTGCGTCCGCCCCAGCTCCCACTCCCTTGCGGGTGGCCGGAGCCTGCGACCTCATGGGCTTTCTGGGGCTCTTCTTTTGGTCTGAAGCCTCCCTGGTCACCTCTGCTGTCGCAGCCTGCTAGACACCTCTTTAATTGGGGGGGCAAGGGGCGCGGGGGATTGAACTCAGGGACACTTGGCCACTGAGCCAGCCTATCTTATGTTTTATTTAGACACAGCGTCTCCCCTTACTGTTGGTGAGGCTGGCCTCCCACTTCGATCCTCCTGCCTCAGCCTCCTGAGCCACTGGGTTGACAGGCCTGTGCCACCGCGCCTGGCTAGAGGGCCTCTTGGGACAGGCCTCTGCACCTTCCCGATGGATGGCGGAGGTGACCCTCCTCCTCAGCCCGCAGTGCTGGCTCAGGTCCACACTTACGACCTGATGGTCGGGGTCTGGCTGCTGGCACCCCCCCCCCCCCCCCCCGCCCTGCAGCCCTCCTGCCAGTGTCCCAGCAGGCAAGTCCCTCTGAGCCTCGTGTCCCCGTCGGTAACGTGTCGGTGTCCGCAAAGCCGCGGGTCCGCACTCGCGCCAGAGCCCCGTTAGAGCGCAGGAAATGGGGGCGCGGAGCTGGGAGGTCTGAGCAGGAGGCCGGCAGGGCAGGAGGCAGGAGAGGCTCGCGGGGAGGCTGGGCTTGCAGTGACCTCCCTGGAGTCCCCGAACCGGACTGAGCAGTGGGTCTGGGGGAGGGGGCGGAGCTGGCCAGCAAGGGGCGGGGCATCGCAGAGCAGCGGGGCAGAGGTCAGCGGGGCAGAGGTCAGCGGGGGAGGCGCAGCTGGCATCGCCTCCTGACGCGAGGCGGCCTCCCCGACTCCCCGGGCAATGGCGGGCTGATTTCCATGTAAAAGGACGCTCCTGCCTGCGAGGGCCACTGGGGCCATCTGGGAGCCCAGCTGGACAGCAGCGCGGCCTCGTGGGGCGACTCGGGGCGGGTCTCTGCCCCGTCCACTGGGTCTGCTGACACGACACGGGGGCAGAGGAGGAGGAGGCCCAAGGGTGCTCTTCGCACGGTCCAGCTGGAACGGTGACCCCCAGCCCCACAGCGGGCCGACCTCACTTTCAGGGAGGTCCCCCAGGCAGAGGCGGTTCGCTGCCCTCTGGCGCCCCGAGGCGCACAGGTGGGAAGACTCTGCACCTGTCCCCGCCCGCCCGGGCCTCCTGGAGGCCGGCTTCCTTCTCCCCCGCCCCTTCTAGAATGTTCTGGCGATCGCCACAAGTCCAACGCGTGGCTCAACACTGCGTCCTTCCGCCGGCACAGCGCGTGCGTGACCCCCCTCCCCCAAACTCAGGGCTTGCAAAGTCGGAGCGCCAGGGCCGGACGGGTCCCGCTGAGGGAGGCACGATAGGGGGTGGCGGGGACTGCGGGCAGCGCCATCCACCAACGCCGCCCTCTCGGCTCCAGGTCGTCACACCTCCTGGGTAGACCCAATCACTCAGAGAAGCAGGAAATCTCTGTTTTTAGGTGGAATCACTCATTTCACAATTTGGGGCCTCCCTTTCAAGCAACATCAGCGCTTCCACCGACCCCTTGGCACCTGCACCCACCGACTGCTGGTTGGCACCGGAGTCTGTGAGCGGCTGGCGGCTGTGGCTGCCAGCCAGACTCGGGAATCCGCGTCCCCAGAGCCTGCGGGAGCCCGCCCGGGAGCCCGGGCAGCACCTACCCACTTTGAGCTCCTTGCCGAAGACGGTGCGCTCGCCCAGCGCCGAGCAGTTCCAGCGGCCGTTGCGGAACTGGAACTGGCACTCGTCGAGGCCCATTTGCGAGCCTTCTCCGATGACGACGATGGCGTCCGGCCGGCTCTGGCAGATCGCCCGCTGTCTGGGGGCCAGGCCCGGAATCTTGTTACAGATGATGCTGGCGCCCAGAGCCACCACGGAGGAGAAGCCACTGGAGGGACACAGACACAGACAGAGGCTGAGGCCCGCGGGAAGGCCGGCAGGTGCGGCAGGGTCGCCCCGCCACCAGGACTCATCCGCGGGGGCCAGCGGCGCCCAGCGTGCGCAAGGGCCGCGGGAGGGGACGTGCTTTGGCCACGTGTGCATGAAACTTGGAACACCTCGGTGGCCACAGGGGACTTTCTACCTCCGCAGAGAGCGCAGTGATATTTTTTGGGCCCCAAACTTCAGAGAAGCCGGGCAGGGGACGGGGGGCGGGGGCGCAGGCCTGTAATCCCAGTGGCTCAGGAGGCTGAGGCAGGAGGATCGCAGCCTCAGCTATTTAGCGAAGCCCTAAGCAATTCAGTGAGGCCCTGTCTGTAAATAAGATACAAAACAGGGCTGGGGATGTGGCTCGGTGGTTAAGGACCCCCGAGTTCAATCCCAGGTACCCCCACCTCAGGAAAAAAGAAACAAAAGCTTCAGAGGAACCGTGGAGGGCCCGAAGCTGGCTTTGCTCTCTGGGCTTTTGCTTTGGACTGTGTGACCCGGGACAGCCCCACGCCCTCTCTGCACTTCAGTTTTTCCGTGCTAAAATGAGGGTGTTGGCAACCAGCTCGCATCTCCTGGGGCCACGGTCACAATGAAATGCGCTGAAACAGAGCGGGCTGAGAGGGCTTCGCGCAGGGGACACAGTCACTGCGTGTGGCCTCGCGTTCATCAGCTGGGGATCTGACGGCTGTGCCAAGACCTGGCGCTGGGATCTCTGGGCGAGCCACAGAAGAGAACCCCTCCGACGCGCCACTGGTCACTGAAGAGGACAGAAGCCCCTTCACGGGGACGGAGGACATCTCGGGGATGCTGGCACGGTCGCCTCGGGTCCCTTTTACAGGTGGAAAACCTGAGGCCAGGGGCAGCAGGGCCCCGCCTAGGCGCCCTGCCCTCCGGGCCCTCGCCCCGACCTCTGCGCGGAGGGAGGCAGCCTCGGCGGAAGGCCGGCGCCCTGCCCGGCTCCCTCCCCAGGTCCCGGGCGGCCGGTCCCCGCAGGGCCGCTGCGCGTGGCGCCAGGGGCAGGGGTGTCGCCGGGCGGGGCCGCGGGAGTTATTTTCTGCCGTTTTCCGTCCCCTCTCCCCGCGCGGAGTCCCCGCCCCGCTTCTAATTAAAAAGGAGATAATGTCGCGCGCGGCCGGGGCCGGTGGCCGGTGGCCGCACCGGCTTCCTGGATGCCGGCGGCGCGGGGCCGCGGGTCGCCGGCCAAGACGAGGAGTAGAGCCGGGAGCATAAAAAGCCACCAGACGCGGCCGATCAATAGCACTTAGGGCCGGCGGCGGCGCGAGCTCACCCCGCGGCCGCCTCGCCGCCCGCGGTCGCCTCTCCGCCCGCGGTCGGGCCGCCCGGTCCACGCTGCGCGCACCTGCTGGCCGCCGCGGCTCGTCCGCCTGCCAAGTCCCCGCTCCAGGGACGCGGGGGAGGGGGCGGCGGCGGCACCCGGGGTGGCAGTGTCACAGCACAAAGGACCTGCCACACACGCCCCTCGCCGCGGCCCTCCCCAAAAGGGGCGGACGGGCGTTCACGGCCAGGGGACAGAGGGGCAGGTGGTCGCCATCGGCCTGGTGGCCCTTCAGCGCCGGCACTCGAGCCGTCGCCCCCGCCCCCCTCGGAGCCTCGCGCGCATTATCCCCAAGTACAAAGGGCCGTGCGCCCCGGGCCCAGCGCGACCCCGGCCACCTGCGCGCCCCGCTCCGCGGACACCCGGGCCGGGGGAGTCCCGGCGCGTGCGTGGCCCGGGGGCGCGTGTCCCGCCTGTCCCGGGCGGCCCTGCCGGCCGCGTCGCCGTCCCACCTTTGTGTGAGCGCGCTGGGGGCGGCGGCGGCGTCCCCCGGACTTGGGGAGCAACTCTGGGAACCCGAGGCGCCCTAGAAACCGGGGGTGCCGGGCTCTGGGCGTCGGCTTCTGTTTCTGCCGGCGACTGTCCCTCCCTCGGGTCCCCGAGCCCTGCCTGCGCGGCCCGGGGCGCCTCCTTCGCGGAGTTGCGGGGCTCCGGGGGCTCCGGGCTGCGCTCCGGCTCCGCGCGCCTGCGGGACCTGCTGTCCCCGCGGCCCGGAGGTCTGGGGGCTTCCGGGCGGCCTCGCGATGGCGGGACCCCGGCCCGCGCGCGCCCCGGGGCGACCCCCGCGGGGGCCTTTGTGCGCGCCCTGGCCCCGGGCGGGGACGTGGTGGCCGCGCCGGGGCCAACTTTGCGAAGCCCGCGGCGGCGCTTACCCGAGGCGGAGGTAGACCAGGGCCAGGCTGAGCAGGAGGTGGCCCAGGCAGCGCCGCGCCTTCCGGTCCATGGTCCCCGCGGGTGGCCGCGGGCCGCGGCGGGGAATGCGCATAGCCCGCCCGGGGGCGCGGGCGGGTCGGCGCTGCGGAGGAGGCCGCGGGGCGCGAGTGGCGGCGCGGTGCGGGGCCGCTGTCGCCGGGGCCGCTGTCGCCGGCCCGCCCCGCCCCGCCCCGCCCGCCGCCCCGCCCCCGCCGCCCGCCTCGCTCCGCGCGGGGACAGCGCCACCTGCCCCGGGCACGTCCCGCCGCTCCCGCCGGGGCCCACCTGTCCCGACCGCAGGTGTCGCCGCGCAGAGGACGCGGCGCAGCCCGAGCCGCCCCCGGTGCCGGCGCGCTGGACCCCCGCCCGGTGCCGGCGCGGCCTCGGGACGGCGCCACCTGCGGGCTGCGGGTCCGGCCGCGGGTCCCTCCGCCTCCGCTGCCCCGAGAGGGGCGCCGGGACGGGCCGGACGCCGCGGCGGTGGCCGCGCTCGGGACGCGGGCCCGGGGCTGCCCGAGGCGGCGACACCCGCGGCTCTGCGCGCTCGCGGCGACACCTGGCGGGGGCGGCGGGCGGTGCAGGACAGGCGACCCTCCCCGCGGCGCCGGGACCGGCCTGGGCCCAGCTCAGCTTGAGAACCGGAGGCCACGGGGGTGGGGACGGCGTCCCCAGAGCCACCAGCCAGTGGGTGCCAGCGCCGGGCCGCGGGACGGCGTCCCGACGCCCGGGGAGCCCGCCCCGTCCGCCCCGTCCACCCCGCCGTCCACCCCGCCCGCCGGCCCACGGCTCGCTCTGCGGCTCGCACATGTCCCTTGTCCCCCGCAGCCACCGTTCCCTCTCCACCACGTGGTTCCCTGCGTCGCGGTGGGCACCGCGGACCCAAGGAGCAAGACAGGCCAGCGTCCTTCCTCCTGGGGCCGGCGAGGGGACAGACCGTCGGTGACAGACCCGCGTTCCAGACCGCCGGGCCCAGGCGAGGGACCAGGGCTCGGTGACCGAGCAGGACGCGGCACTGGGCGTGCTGCGGAGCTGAAGAGGCGACACGGCAGCCAAGCCCTGAAGGCCACAGGATCTGGGGCCTGGCCTTCCGGGAAGGGACCGGTCAGTGCACCAGCTCGGGAGGGGCCGGCCCTGCCGAAGCCCGGTGGGGTGATGGGCCACCAGCTCCTATCAGGGACGACGCTGAGGGATGGAGTCCCCGGACTCGCGACTCCAAGTCTCTCGGCTGTTCTAGAAGCGGCTCCACCGGGGCTGGGGGGAGCCAGGCAGGCCACCGGACTCCACTGTGGGTCCAGGTGCCAGACGCCGTCTTTGGGCCAGGGGTGGTCATCTGACCCTCTCATTGTGGGGGGCTCTCTGTACCCTTCCTTCTTGGATCGCGGCAGGCCTGCGATGGCTCCCACCGATCCGGTGGCCAAAGGACAGCGTCCAGAATGGTAAGCCCAGGCGCCAGGCGTGGTGGCCACGCCTGTCATCCCAGGGGCTCTGGAGGCTGAGGCAGGAGGATGGCAAGGTGGAGGCCAGCCTCAGCAACTTAGCAAGGCCCTGAGCAACTCAGCAAGACCCTGTCTCTAAATATGTAAAAAAGGGCTGGGGACGGGGCTCAGTGGGCGAGGGCCCCTGAGTTCAATCCCCAGTACCAAAAAAAAAAAAAAAAAAAAAAAAAATGTCGGGTGGAGCCCGACGGCGCTGCCGTGTGGCTGGCGGGGACGTGTCTGCGCGGCTCAGAGCCACCACGGGAGGTGGCCGGGGCTGCCACGCAGAGGGACCCAGGGACAGGAGGGCCAGGCTCTCAGTTGATTTGGTGACTGGAGTCGCGCAGCCCAGTCGCCCAGGGCTCTGAAGGTCTCCCGAGGACCCGCGCCCCAGCCGTCGAGGCATTCTGGCCACCAAGTCTGCAGCCGCGACATGGTGAGCAATGGCCTGTGCGTCACCCTGCATGACCCTGTCCAGATCCCCGGGTCCCCTCCTGGGTCCCCTCCCCTCTTACCTACAGATACAGTCCACATCCAGCCCTGAGCCCTCTGCTTCATCCGTGTGACGTGTCGGGGGACACTCGTGACCTGGACATCGCGACGGACATGAGAGAGAGGCCAGTGGATTGCAGGTGAGGGGGCAGGGAGGGGAAGGTAGGCGTGGGGGACCCGCAGCAAACGCGGTTTCTGCCCTCCTGCAGTGACAGCCTGGGGACTGATTTAAACGTCACTCACACACAGACTTCTAGGTGCCAGGTAGTGTCGTTCGGAGCTTCAGCTAGTGACTCGTGTGATCCCTGATAGTGCTGCCGTGAAGACGCTGTTATTGCTATTATTATTATTATCACACCACATTATTTTATAGAATGGGACATGTGAATCCTGGAGGGATGGATTAAAGTCCCAAGTGTCCACAGCCGCTATGTGGATGAGGTGAGATTTGAACCCAGAGAGCATTGGCTCTGGCGTCAGGTAGGAGACTCTTAATTATGCCCACATGGAATGGAGAAGATAGACGGGGCCACCGCGGTAGAACGGACCGTGTCAGGCACCGAGAAGGCTGTGTCGGTCAGCTTTCCGGTACTGTGACAAAGTGCCGGAGAGAAATCAAGTTATAGGCAGAAAAGGTTTATTCTGGCTCATGGTTTCAGTCTATGGTCGCTTGGCCCTGTTGTCCCAGGTCTGTAGTGGCACAGTGTGTCCTGGTAGGAGCACGTAGTGGAGGAGACTGGGTCCCCTCAGTCCCTGCCGGGCACCGCTATCAACTGAGACCTGTGTCTTGATGGCAAGGCGACACTTTGGGGTCAGCGGTGGCACTTACGGCTTCGTGATCCAGGGTGGTCTTCTTTGCTGGGGATTCTCTGGGGCTAGGGATTTCTAGAGCATGCCGTCCTGGTCGGGCTGGTGGGCACAGCTCTGATGTAGTCTAAGACCCCAAAGCCAGTGCAATGCCACTTTGTGATTCAGCGGGACTCATTGCAGAAAGTGGGGTTTGTTGTTCGTTTGCAGAATCAGGCGGACCCCAAATCTCGCCCCCATTCGGTCCCCAGAGGGCAGCTCGCCAGCAGGTGCAGGCTGCGAGCCCGCGGCTCAGCGGCAGGTGCACAGCGGGCCGCGTGCTTTGGCGCCACCTGCTGGCGACAGAGGGAAAGGACGCTGGGATTCCCTGGGCCGAGAATGACCATCACTGTGACGCAGGGCAGGGCGCCCCGCGGTGCCTGCCGGGTGTTTTCATTTTTCTTTCTTGTGCTCTTTGGGAAACTTCAGCACAGAAAAAGCTTTTACTGCCGGGCGCGGTGGCGCACGCCTGTCATCCCAGCACTTGGGAGGCTGAGGCAGAAGGATCGAGAGTTGGAGGCCAGCCTCAGCCATGGCGAGGCACTTAGCAACTCAGTGAGACCCTGTCTCTAATAAAATACAAAAAAGGGCTGGGGATGGGGCCCAGTGGTCGAGTGCCCCTGAGTTCAATCCCCAGTACCAAAAAATAAAATAATAAAATAAAATAAAAGTAAAAAGCTTTTACTGCTGAAGTATTTAGCGCCGCACACAGGGCATCTGTATCTCTCTGTCTACCTATCTCTGTCTGTCTCTCTACCTGCCTGTCTGTCTGTCTATTTTTTGGTACAGGGGATTGAACTCAGGGGCTTTCGACCACTGAGCCACGTCGAACCCTGTTTTGTATTTTATTTAGAGACAGGGTCTCACTGAGTTGCTTAGGGCCTTGCTAAGTTGCTGAGGCTGGCCTCCAACTTGCGATCCTCCTGCCTCAGCCTCCCCAGCTGCTGGGATTCCAGGCGTGCCACCTCACCTGGCTGGCATGTTTCTGCGTATTTCTGTGGATGAGGGAAAGAAACGCCTCTGTATGGGGAGAGGACTCGGAAGGAAATTGCATAAGGGACTGGGACGGAGAGCGGCTTCGGGGGGACCTCAGGATGCGTGGCCTGAGGAGACGTGTGCTGAGGACGTATGAGTGAAGAGCGCCCTCCACGATTCCTCCTGCCTCCTGCCTGAGCCATTGCTGGAGCCCCTCCGCCCAGGACATGTCGCCTGTCATGGCATTGTCACGCTGCAGCGCCCTGCGTGCTCCGGGCTGGCCCTCACCTCCTCCCGCATCTCCCCCCGGTGACTGGCCCAGGTCTCCAGGTGTCCCAGCTGGTGGGGGGCTCCCCTGAAGCTCTGGCTCCTCCTCCTGTGTTGAAGCTGTCACCTCTAGGTTTTGTCTCCCAGGATGGGGACAGGTGGGACAAGGTGGGCCCCGCAGACCCCATTCCCACGCTGGGGAGCCCAGAACCTCCCGTGCCGTCGGCTGTCCCGCACTGTGACAAAGTGCCCGAGGGAATCGACTAGGGAGGAGGAAAGGTCTCTC
>CM046675.1:27978450-28020950 GCA_025594165.1 Tamias sibiricus | reverse complement strand
GATAAAAACTTTCAGGGAGGCTGGGGTCATGGTAGAGCGCTTGCCTAGCGCGTGTGAGGCACTGGGTGCAATCCTCAGCATCATGTAAAAATAAAGAAATAAAATAAAGGTTTTGTGTCCGTCTACAACTAAAAATTCTCTCTTTTTTTTTTTTTTTTTTTTTTTTGGGCGGGGGAGTGGTGCGTACCAGGGATTGAACTCAGGGGCCCTCGACCACTGAGCCACATCCCCAGCTCTATTTTGTATTTTATTTAGAGACAGGGTCTCACTGAATGGCTTTGGGCCTTGACAAACTGCTGAGGCTGGCCTCCAACTTGCGATCCTCCTGCTTCAGCCTCCTGAGCTGCTGGGATGACAGGTGTGCACCACTACCCTGGCTAAGATAATATTTTAAAGAAACTTTCCAGGAGGTTTTAATGTAGGGAGTCCTTGGGAATGGAGTGATTTTTTTTTTTTTTTTGGCCAGAGCTCTGGAATAGATCAACATGTCACTCGAGATCACGGGACAAGTCCCGTGAGACTACGGAAGGCGACAATGCCCAAATCTCCACGGCTCATAGTCAACCGCAATTTCAATCCATCTCTCCAAACAGGGCTCCTACATCAACATAGGTTTGAATTCTAGTGCTACTGTGTATTTGTGGAAAGTTGAATAGATTTCTAGCTTTTTAAAATCTCCCTTTACTCATCTATAAGATGGGGACAAAGGCACGACTTTCTGAGAGCTATTATGAGGAGTAAATGGAGTGACAGGTAATAGGAACTGGTCCCCAGGGACTGCTTCCGAACTCAATGACTGGCTGTCATTATTGTCACCCACTAAGATGTCCTGAAGCAGGGTCAGTTATCAACAGAAAGCTTTCTGTCTTTTGAGGGACTTTAAAAACTATATTCCCGTGCATATTACGGGTGCACGCCTGTAATCCCAGTGGCTCAGGAGGCTGAGGCAGGAGGATCGCAAGTTGGAGGCCAGCCTCAGCAACTTAGGGAGGCCCTGAGCAACTCAGTGAGACCCCCGTCTCTAAATAAAATACAAAACAGGGCTGGGGGGGGGACTCCGTGGTTAAGCACCCCTGGGTTCCATCCCTGGTACCCCAAATAAGAAATAATAATAATAATAATAATTAAAAAAAACAAACCAGAAACAAAAGCAAACTACATTTCCCGATACCCTTTGCAGGCAGGAGTCTGTGCTGGCCAGGGAGGTCTCAGTGGAGGCCGCTGGGCCTCTAGCTCTTTTCCCCTTCTTCCCCTTCCCCGAGGTCTCTCTTGAAAGGTTGGCAGAATGGACAACAGGAAGTGTCCCGAGCCTGGTGGCCTGGTTGGACGGCCATGGCCGCCCACACTACCCACGTCCGGGCTCTTTTCTTTTCAAGCGAGAGGAGCTGCCCCGCGTTGCGGGCGTCTTGCTAGCAGAGGAGACCGGGTGCACTGGCTTCCCTCCTTGTTCTACTTTCTGTTCACAGTCCGCAGGTTCAGGGACAATCTAGGCCAGCAGGGCCGGCAGGCCTTTGTCCCCAGTTCCTTTGTCAGGTCTCTGGGGATGAAATGGAGACACCTCAGGAAACCATCCAGTCCCGAATCTGAGCCCCCTGGGCAGAGTCAGCCCTGTCCTGCCCAGATCCCTCCCCCTCCCAGGAGGTTCGGAGAGAGCGAGTCTCTTTACTCTTTTTTTTTTTTTTTTTTTTTTTTTTTAAATCATTATATTAATTTGTTTTTCTTGGGCACTGGGGATTGAACCCAGGGGCACTTGACCACTGAGCCCCATCCCCAGCCCTTTTTTGTATTTTATTTAGAGACAGGGGCTCACTGAGTTGCTCAGGGCCTCGCTTTTGCTGAGGCTGGCCTCCAACTCGTGATCCTCCTGCCTCAGCCTCCCAAGTGCTGGGATGACAGGCGTGCGCCACCGCGCCTGGCTCCAGCTCCTTCTTATTGAACCTTGCCATCAGGTTCCCTTGACCTCTCCAGTGTCCTCTAACTTGTAACCCAAGTCCCCCGCTGCTGCCCTGTCTCCCCAGCAGGGACTCAGGCTGTCAGAGTGACGGACAGTTACACAGCGGTCACTATAAAGAGGCTGTCCTCCGAGACCCCACCTTGAGGTCGACGGCCACGGCCAGACACCTGTGCCCCCTCAGCCGGCTGGCGAGGAGCACGGATGGCCCTTCTTGGTCAGGAGCTGCTGTGCCCCCCTGTGCTCAAAGGCCGAGAGATGGCGCTGAAGGCCACCGACCCAGAGAAGCGGAGGGCCCGGCCCTGGGCGACAGGGCTCCTGCAATCCTGCGGGGCTCCTCTGCGCCCAGGGCGGGGACCCGGCTATCTGCTGACCAGTGTCCCCTCTGCACCTGGCCTCTGGCACACAGATGGCGCTCAGACCGCGCCCGTCTGACAGTGTGAAAGGGGGGACTGCGACTTAGGTGAGCAGAGTGGTCCGAGGGCCACCACTGGCGATGTGGGGTCCCAAGGCGACCCGACCCCAAGTCCAGTTGTCCCCCAGCCTGAGCGGTGACCGCCCACGGGCAACTCTGCAAGTCCCTTTGGTTCTTTCCGGAGCGGTGGAGCGGCCAGGTGGGCGAGGGGTGGCAGGTGACTGAGGTGACCGAGGGCCAGGCTGGGCAGCACGGCAGAGCCCTTTGGGACGCTCCTGGCTGTGGGCGGAACTGGGCCGAGGCGGAGAGCGGAAGGTTCGGGGCTGGAGGGGAAACGTGCGGCCCCGGTGGGCAAACACCAGGACGCGACGGAGCAGCGGCGTGGGCGGAAAGCCGCGGCGCTGCAGAGGGCGGGGGGAGCCCAGTGAGGGCGGAGCAGGAGCCCCGAACCTCGTGGAGCCCCGCGAGTGGGCGGAGCCAGGGGCGGAGTCGAGCGGGCTGAGCAACCAGCGAGTGGGCGGAGCCGGGGGCGGGGCTGAGCGACCAGCGAGTGGGCGGAGTCGGGGCGGAGCCGAGCGGGCTGAGCGACCAGCGAGTGGGCGGAGTCGGGGCGGAGCCGAGCGGGGCTGAGTGACCAGCGAGTGGGTGGAGTCGGGGCGGAGCCGAGCGGGCTGAGCGACCAGCGAGTGGGCGGAGTCGGGGCGGAGCCGAGCGGGCTGAGCGACCAGCGAGTGGGCGGAGCTGGGGGCGGAGCCGAAGGAGGCTGAGTGGCGCCCAGCGTGTGGGCGGAGCCGACCGGGGCTGGGTGGTACCAAGAGAGTGGGCGGAGCTGGGGGCGGAGGCCCCAGCCAGGGGGCGGAGCTGCGGGCGGAGCCGAGCCAGGCAGAATGGAGCTAGCGGGAGGCGGGGCTAGAGGGATCACGTGGAGGCGGCCCCGCCCCGGCTCCCCAGGTGAGCGCAGGGCGGGAAGGAGCAGCCTCCAGGTGAGCTGAGGGCGAGGCGGAGCGTCCTCAGGGTGGAAGGAGCCCGGAGAGGCGCGTGTGTCTGGACGTCTGTCAGAGGTCGCTGTGGGCCAGCGGGGAGCGGGGCCCTTGGGCTCCCGGCCCAGATGTGACCCCAGAGTCCGCTCCGCTGGCCTCAGTTTCCACTTACACGGAGGCCGCGGAGGGAGGCTGAGGACCCGCTGCGCAGCCTCCTTAGTCCCTCCTCACGGGACGGTGGCCTCTCCGTGTGTCCAGGTGGGTTGGGGTCCTGGGGTCTCTGGAGGGTCCTGGGATGTCGCCTTGGTTTTCTGGGAGCGACTGTCGTCCAGGCGTGTCCCAGAGAGCCCTCCTGGTGCCTGCGGTGTAGACGGTGTGACCTGGAGGCCCAGAGAGGGTGGGCGTGTGGCGCGGCTGTCACCCGCTGGTCCTGGTCCGGCCCCCACGGTCCCCTCACTGACCACCTCTCAGTCTGGTGTGAGTCCAGCCCAGCTCCGGGGTCACTAAGGGACAGGTTAGCGGTGGCTGGGCGGGGACAGGGGTGACAGTGACGTCATGACGATTGACAGGTGCAAAGGACTCTCCTTTTATAAAACACTAAAAGCCACCGTGTCGCAGGCGCTCTCTAGACAGTGAGGACACAGGTGATGACACCCCGGCCAGAGTCCCTGCGTCCCCTCTGGGAGGGCTGCTGGTCCTGGTCTGGCCCAGGAATCCGGGCGCTGAGCAGGCGTCAGACACCAGGTGGCGCCAGAGCCGCGCAGGCACTGAACAGGCGCTGCTCCTTGAGGCCCTGATCTGGGGACACCATCCATGGCGACGTCTCCACTGCTGGGTCATCCCGACACACCTGCCATCACGTCCCTCCGCTGCCCATGACCTTTCCCGCCTGTGGGGTGAAGGCTCCGTCTTGAGGGACCCTGTCCTGCTGCCCCAGCTGCGCACCGTCACCCCCCCCACTTTCAAGGACACCTGTCACCTCACCCCGGAGCTCCCCGTGTGGAACGTGACTTCCCCCGTCACAAGCGCTGGCTTTTTCTCCTACGGCAGCACCGTATCTGAGACTTCCTCTGAAGCCCACCAGCCTCGGGCCCTGTCCACTGGCTTGGTCACCGCGAAGCCCTTCATGTCCAGCTTCTGCAACTGCTTCCAGTCTAACGCGGTGCGTTTTCAGCCTAGAACTGATCTTCCCGCTATGGGAGGGGGTACCATGACAGCCCCTGCCCAGGGTGTTCTAGCCCCTCGTCTCCTTGGGGAGCCGAGTCCACGGTGAGATTCCCAAGTGAGACAAGGCCGGAATGATGGGTGCCTCTGGGCGCTCGGCCAGTGTCGGGCGTGGCCTTGTCGCGGCTGGGTTCTGCTTTTCCTAAGCCAAGAAATAGAGTTCAATGGGAAGGATCCCCCCATTCCTCAGGGATCCCCATTTATTTTCTTCCAAACCAAATACTACATAAAAATCAATTTTTCTGCTGGGCGCGGTGGCGCACGCCTGTCATCCCAGCACTCGGGAGGCTGAGGCAGGAGGATCGCGAGGTCAAAGCCAGCCTCAGCCATGGCGAGGCCTTTAGCCACTCAGTGAGACCCTGTCTCTAATAAACCACAAAAAAGGGCTGGGGATGGGGCCCAGTGGTCAAGTGCCCCTGAGTTCAATCCCTGGTACCAAAAAAAAAAAAAAAAAAAAAAAAAAAATTTTTTTCACGTGCTTTTACATCATTTTGTTAACACGTGTCAATCATGCCTACCGCCAGGGCCCAGTGTGGCAGCTCCACACACACACGTGCGGCGTTCTCTGATCAGACCCATTCTCGATCCCCCTAGCTCCCGTTCCTGCTCAGCCTCTCTTAATCTCAGTGGCCTGTTCAGGTCGACGTGTGACTTTTCCCCTTATCATCTTCATGGGAGAGAGGAGGGCCCGCCCCTGTCTTCCTGGGTGAGGAGAGGACTAGAGGGACGCCGTCTTGTCCGTCAGCAGCCATGCCAGGGGTTCCGAGACCTGGTCCTCCTTCTCAGACGTGACGGAGCGCGGAGAGTCCCGCCTGGGCGCCCGCTGACCCTCACCTAGCACGGCGCGCTCGGCAGCACGAAAGAAGCAGTTCTCATACAGTGGAAACCGTTCTCTTTGGTCTCCATTTTTCCTGGGCAACGGGCCTCGTCAGAGACCGATTGTCCACACGTTAGGAACCATCCCTGACGCGCACTCAACTGGGGTGGTCTTGACCCCCTTCCCTTCTACTTGCTTGTTGCTATGCCAACCTGGAGAGTCCCGTGGGACATACCAAGGTACCCTGCGTTGTCTCGCTCACTGCCCGAATCCGGCTTCTGCACCGTGGCCCGCTTGCGTTGGCTGAGCAACCAGCTATGAACCCTTGGAAACCGCTGCCGGCCGCCACCTTGCCACGCTGTGGGGTGGTGAGGATGGTGGCCGCTGACCAGCTTGATGGAGGCTTTTCTTTTTTTTTTTTTGTCTCAAGTGTGACGCGGCTTGGAGTTTTAATTCACATTTCTGGTACAGCGCCTGTGTCTGGCATATTTCACGGAGCAAGGTCCTGCATGCCCATCTGAAGGAGCCTATAATCAAGGAGATAGCTAAAGATTGCGGTTAGCTGAGAGCCATAAAAGATGTTCTAGTTTCCACCTGATGTTGATACATTATTCAAAGAATCTTTGTATGCCCGTGAACACTGCGTGACGCACCTGTAAGCTCGAGCTGTAAGCACGTGTCCTTGTTAAAGCTATATGTATATAACTGGGTGAGGTTCGTTAGTGTGTGTGGGGAAGAAGAAGAAGGTGGTGGTTGGAGTTAGAGCATTTGGAGTGATTGCTGGAGCTGGAGAGAGGAGAAGAATAAAAGACCTTTTTTCATTTTCATCCTGCCTCCGAATTTTCCTGTGGCGTTCGCTGCTCCAAGCGACTTCCGCTTCAGGCAGCGACAGGTGGCGGCCCGTACGGGGAATTCGGCGGCAAGGTAAGAAAAAAGAAAATTTAAAAAGATGGGAGCAAATATAACAAAAAGTCGGTTTATAAAAGCCATGAATGAAATTTTTGATATTGAGAACTCAGAGGATAGTGAGAAAAGTGAACAAGAAAGCATATCCTCTGACTCAGTGGAGACCAGCAAGGAGAGTAGGAATGTAAATTCAAAAGTAAGATCTGCAAAAGCCATCAGAAGCTTAATAAAATTAGCTGAGGAGTATGTACTCTCCTTAGAAACTGAAACTCAGGATACTAGTGAAAGTAATAATAGTAACAAGGAGCCAAACCATGAAAGTACAGTCTCCTCTACTGAGCCGGTTAGGAATTATGAAGCTAGTAGTGAGGAGGAATCAAAAAGCGATTCGGAGAGCACAGTCTCCAATAAAAAGAACAAAAAGAAATTAAAAAAGAGAAAAGGCCGTCAAATAGAGGAACCACTAGCGCCCTCTGCTCCTTCATGGATAGAATCCCTAACAGAAACAATAAAGAGTATGGATCAGAGTATACGTGCCCTTGAGGTAGAAATTGGCGGCCTTTCAGAGCGCTTATACGCTCTCGAACAACATAGACCGCAGGAGCACCTAGAACTGCCAGTATTTCAAAATGAACAGGGACAAAGATATCATGAGTTCCTAGACTTTAAAACAATAAAGAATTTTAAAGAGGCGGTAATGACCTATGGGCCTCAAGCTCCGTTCACATTAAGTATGATAGAGTCACTTAACACCCTAACCTTAGCCCCCTCAGATTGGAAAAGTCTATGCAGAGCGGTACTAAGTGGGGGACAATACCTAATCTGGAAAACTCAATTCCAGGAACTTTGTTCAGAAATAGCAAAGAGAAATGCTGCAGCAGGTTTCCCTCAACGCAATATAGATATGCTCACAGGGGAGGGTGAGTTCGCCGAACTACAAAATCAGCTACAATACGATCCAGGTGTGTATGCCCAGGTACACACTGCAGCTGTGAAAGCCTGGAAGACAATCTCAGGCACAGGGGATCTGCAAGGCAGCCTATCAAAAGTTATACAAGGGCCTAACGAACCTTACGCTGATTTTGTAGATAGGCTCTTAAAAACAACATCTAGAGTTTTTGGAGAAGTCGAGCAAGCTACGCCCCTAGTTATCCAATTAGCATACGAGAACGCTAATAAATATTGCCAGGATGCAATAAGGCCATGGAGAAGTAAAAAAGACTTATCAATTTATATCAGACTGTGCAAAGACATTAACGAGGCTGTTATCACAGGCAACGTAATTGCTGCAGTGATGAAAAATTCCTCCCCTCAAAATTCCCAAAGGTTTCAACCTAGAACAGGATATTCCAGACAAAATTATTATAATCAACCAAGATATGCTAAGCAATATCCCCCAAGGGTAATAAAATCAAATTCATACCGTGCTCCAGGCCGATGCCCCAGATGCAAAAAAGGTATACATTGGGCCAATCAATGCCATTCTAGATATGATATATATGGAAATGATTTATCAAGGATTTCAAAAAACGGGGCACGGGGCCCAATGCCCCGGGGCCCACAAATGTACGAGGCACTAGAGGAGGAAGGCCCTCAGATTCAAATGATTCCTCGTCACAGTCCCTCCTACCCATTAACTCCCTTATCAGAGGGACAAGAGGAAGTGCAGGATTAGATCTCTGTTCTACTGCCCGGATGGTCCTGACACCTGAAATGGGGGTTCAGCTGATTCCTACGGGAATCAGGGGACCTCTCCCTTCAGGAACTGTGGGACTAATCCTTGGGCGTAGTTCCAAAAGTTTATTAGGCTTTAATGTTATACCAGGGGTTATTGATTCAGATTATAATGGAGAGATTAAAATAATGCTAAGTACACACAGGGGCATCATCTCCGTAAATCAAGGAGACAGAATCGCACAGCTGCTCCTCATTCCCAGTCTCCATAATTCTTTTAAAAGCATGCCACAAAATAGAAATAGCAGAGCATTCGGTTCCACTGGTTCAGGACCTATGGCTTTCTGGGTCCAGGACTGTTCACGGAGGCCTATGTGCAAATTAAAAATTCAAGGTATAGAGATGGAGGGGCTGATTGATACAGGAGCTGACTCTTCCATCATAAATCTACAACAATGGCCTAAGCACTGGCCTCTACAGAAAGCCTCAACCAGTTTAAGAGGCTTGGGATACAGTAATACCCCAGCTCAAAGTGCTGTAATCTTAAATTGGCAAGACAATGAAGGCCATACAGGAACATTCAAACCCTATGTTTTAAACAGCTTGCCAGTTACCCTATGGGGAAGAGATATTTTACATCAAATGGGGCTACACCTAGCGACCAAGCCTGCAGGTGTTAAGAATAAAAATCCTACTCATAATAAAAAAGGCAAAGGACATTTTTTCTAGGGGCCACTGAGAAAACAATTTTAAAAATACCATGGCTCTCTAATAAGCCAGTTTGGGTCCCTCAGTGGCCCCTATCCAAAGAAAAATTGCAAGCGGCCCATCAATTAATTAAAGAACAATTAGAAGCAGGACACATAGAGCCTTCCACCTCTCCCTGGAATTCTCCCATATTTGTAATTAAGAAAAAATCAGGTAAATGGAGACTATTACAAGATCTAAGACAAATTAACAAAACAATGCAAATTATGGGCCCTACTCAACCTGGACTTCCTAATCCTGTAGCTATTCCAAAAAACTATTACCTTATAACCCTTGATATAAAGGACTGTTTCTTTTCCATTCCCCTACATCCTCTGGATGCCCCCAGGTTTGCTTTTTCAATTCCTTCTATTAATAATAATGGCCCTGATAAAAGATATCATTGGAAAGTATTGCCGCAGGGAATGGCAAATAGCCCTACACTGTGCCAACTATATGTGGACAGAGCTATACAGCCCATTAAAAACAAATATCAAGACCTTATGTGTCTACACTACATGGATGATGTTTTATTAGCTCACCCTAATCAACAAATCTTATTTAATATATTTAGTGAAATAACAAAAAATCTAAAAAAATATGGATTATATATAGCAGAAGAAAAAGTTCAAAGCAGATCACCTATACTATATTTAGGCTTTAAAATCATGGATACTTTTGTTAAACCCCAAAAAATTCTAATAAGTAAAGAACATTTGACCACCCTCAATGATTTCCAAAAATTACTGGGTGACATTAATTGGCTTCGCCCTACACTAAGCCTCACTACTGGACAATTAAAACCCTTATTTGACATCCTTCGTGGGAACCCTGACCCATCCTCACCTCGAACATTAACTCCTGAGGCCAGGAGAGCTCTAAAATTAGTAGAACAGGCCATTGAAAGATCCCATTGCGATAGATTTGATTTTGCACAACCACTAATATTGATTATTATTCCTTCACAATATACTCCAACAGGAGTATTTTGGCAACAGGGACCTATATTATGGATACATTTGCCTGTCTCTCCTAAAAGTACAATTGAGTCTTATACCTCCATGGTGGCTAAACTTATTCTTCAAGGACTTAAAACCTCTACTAAAATATTTGGAATTCATCCCGCTACTATTATTACTCCTTATTCATCGTCACAGGTTGAATATTTGTGCTTCAATGATAATGATTGGGCTGTAGCTAGATGCTCTACTTCTGCAAATTTTGACAATCATATTCCTAAATCTCCTATACTGTCCTTTTGTATCAATCATCCTATCATATTCCCACAGGTAATAAAAAATCAACCCATTCCTAAAGCATTTAATGTATTTACAGATGGATCCTCTAACGGTACTGCTGCAGTAGTCACTCAAAATGAAAAAATGATTCATATCACTAATCAAAAATCAGCTCAATTAGTGGAACTCGAAGCTATAATAATAGCTCTGGAAAATTTTAAAGAACAGCCTATGAATATTTTTTCAGACAGCCATTATATTGTACATGCTGTCCCAAAATTGGAGCTAGCAGGTCCAATAGCACCACATACTCCAGCTTTTAAATTGTTTTCTCAAATCCAAAATCTCCTATGGCAACGAAAAGAACCTTTATTTATAGGTCACATAAGAGCTCACACTAATCTGCCTGGGTCCTCTCCATGAAGGTAATCAAAAAGCTGACGCCCTCACTAAAACAATATTTATATTTACTACAGTACAACAAGCTACTTTATTTCATTCCCAGTTCCACGTTAACAGCACTACCTTAAGACAAAAATTTAAAATCACAAAAGAACAAGCTCGTAGAATTGTAAAAGAATGTCCATCTTGTGTAACACTCTTGCCCAATCCACATTATGGGGTTAACCCACGAGGTTTGTTGCCCAATCATTTGTGGCAGATGGATGTCACACATGAGCCAAGTTTTGGAAAATTACGATTTATTCATGTCACCATAGATACATGCTCAGGCATGATTTTTGCTTCTTTACATTCCGGAGAAAAAGTTAAAGATACTATATCTCATTGTCTGCAAGCTTTTGCTGCATTGGGCATCCCCAAAATGCTTAAAACAGATAATGGCCCTGCATATACATCCACATCCTTCAAACAATTTTGTACAAAGTTCAATATTATCCACAAAACAGGTATCGCTTATAATCCTCAGGGACAAGGAATAATTGAAAGAGCAAATCGGACACTTAAAAATATGTTACTAAAGCAAAAAGATGGAAACTGGAAAAATCCTAAGGACAGATTGGCAGTTGCCCTGTTTACCCTAAATTTCTTAACTTTAGATTCTAATGGACATTCGGCTGGAGATAGACACTGGAACCCACACCAACAACATAAACCTTTGGTTTACTGGAAGGATGTTCTCTCAGGTACATGGAAGGGTCCAGACCCAGTATTAATTTGGGGGAGAGGATCTGTTTGTGTTTTTCCAAAGCACGAATCCTCTCCAATATGGATACCATCTAGATTGATAAAGCAGGTACAAAGTCAAAGAGATCAAGACGAAGTTATTGAGGAGTCTAGATTGAATAAACAAGTGCAAGGTCAAGAGGACCAAAATGAAGGTATGGAGTGATTCCCTTAAAAGAGTTCTCCATTAAATTTACAACTTAAATTTTATTCTTCCCGGCCGGGACAAGAAGATCTCTCTTCAGTGTATACACAATTGTAATTTTTTTTTTTTCTCTTTTATATATGTCTTTATGTCTGTGCATTTGTCTAAATTTCATGTTAATGTGATGTCACAAATATGTTTATATGTGCGTCTGTCTAGTGTGACGTCACAAATAATTAAGCACTTAAAAAAAAAAAAGGTAGATAGATATAGATCCAAATAACAAATAACGTTAATTCATTTAAGCTTAGAATATTCTAATTTGATAATCAATAGATAGATAGATAAATAGATATTTATATAAGTTCAGAATATTTTTAGATAATCAATTATAATGATAATCAATTTTGATTTATAGTTGTCTCCGGGACTTCTCTTCAGCTGTGAATATGTTTAATGTTGTATAACCTGATATTTTGGTGTTCCGACAGAGGATCATTTATTTGTTATTGACTTCATTTGTTTAGTAGCTGATTAATTTGAATTATTTCAACAGGTATAGGATTGCTGTGTATATAGAGACTCGAGGATTCCAGCTAACAAATTATTTTTCCAAAATGCCTTTAGCTTTTCTTTATCTTTAATGCAGTAAACACCCTCAGTTTCTCTTTGATTATTTCTGAATGTGATATTTTGCCAGCTTATGTTTGTGGGAGCTTGAGCAGCAATGTGTGTGAGCAGAGATCAACTTTTATTTTCTACTCTAATAGTTCTTTTTTTTTTTTAGTTTGACAGCTCACCTTTTGATCTCAGTGCTGGAATAGCACTGCCTTTCCCTTAATAATGGATGCTTGAGTTTTTAGGTAGCGGGCCCTGAAGATTTGCCGGTGGAAATGTCTGGACATAAAAAAAGACGGCTGATGCTACAACTGCAGGGACCGCGGTCGCTGCAAGCATCCCTGCTGCTCAAGCATCAACAACCTCACCAGCAGTGTGGCCTCTGCTCTGCATGCATGGGGCCTCCTGAATCTATGTGTTATAACTTATGGACATTTTGATTTTCCATTATTTTGGGACATTGCGGGACAATGCCTTGCGGGTATTTGTCTAAGAGAACTCAGTGCGTTACTTGATGAAACTAAGGGCAGCTGATTGGCTTAAAGAACTTGATACGCTATGGAAACTTGGCTCGTCAGCAGTAGGCTTGCCGCCTTAAAGCCGCAGCATCTCCTAAAAATTGGACGGCTGTTAGTCAACACACAGTCGATCCTGAAGGGCTCTATTGGATGGCTGGTTAGCCTATGACGGGTAAGATCCCCAGAGGGGGACAACCTAAGACACGGCACAGTCGCACGGGACAGTCTAATGTGGCCGGCATGTCAACCTAAGCCAGGAGTCAGGACAGCCTAGACTCCCATGACGGGTAAGAATGTCGGTTGCACATGGACGTCCTAGAACATCCCCTCTTTTAAAACTAAAAGGGGGAAATGAAGGAGCCTATAATCAAGGAGATAGCTAAAGATTGCGGTTAGCTGAGAGCCATAAAAGATGTTCTAGTTTCCACCTGATGTTGATACATTATTCAAAGAATCTTTGTATGCCCGTGAACACTGCGTGACGCACCTGTAAGCTCGAGCTGTAAGCACGTGTCCTTGTTAAAGCTATATGTATATAACTGGGTGAGGTTCGTTAGTGTGTGTGGGGAAGAAGAAGAAGGTGGTGGTTGGAGTTAGAGCATTTGGAGTGATTGCTGGAGCTGGAGAGAGGAGAAGAATAAAAGACCTTTTTTTCATTTTCATCCTGCCTCCGAATTTTCCTGTGGCGTTCGCTGCTCCAAGCGACTTCCGCTTCAGGCAGCGACACCCATCGCTCTCCTCCACACCACCAGACTCCATTGTAATGCATGGCCACGGGGACTTCCAGTGTGTGAATCTCCTTGTCCACCGTCTGCTGTGGGCGCCTGGGCTTATCAACTCTTAGATGTTTTCTTTTTCTTTTCAGTACCAGGGACTGAACTCAGGACACTCGACCACTGGGCCCCATCCCCAGCCCTTTTTATTATTTCATTAGAGACAGGGTCTCACTGAGCTGCTAAGTGCCTCGCCATGGCTGAGGCTGGCTTTGACCTCGCGATCCTCCTGCCTCAGCCTCCCGAGTGCTGGGATGACAGGCGTGCGCCACCACGCCCGGCTAGATGTTTTCAATGATGCTATGAAAAACATGGGCATGCGGTGTCACTCTGGTATGCCAATTTTATTGCTTTTGGATGTATACCAGGAATGGATATCTGGATCATTTGGTAGATCTATTTATGTGTTTTGATCTTCATTATTATTGTACTAATTTACATTCACACTCGATAAAGGAGCTTCTCCCCCTCCACATCCTCACGAGCAGTTGCCTTTCTTTAAAATATATTTATTTATTTGCTTCTAGTTGTACACAATGCGCTTTTACATGGTGCTGAGGATCGAACCCGGGCCGTGCACGTGCTAGGCGAGCGCTCTACCGCTGAGCCACAACCCCAGCCCCAGCAGTGGCCTTTTTGTTACTAACTATTCAACTGGCACAAGCAACACGTCACTGTCGTAATGATTCGCATTTCCCTGATGAGTGGTAATATTGAACATTTAAACATTACTTGCTGGCTCTACTGATTGTGTTGTTCGTTGATTGGAAGAATTACTATTGCTAAGCGTCCAACACTATGCAAAGTTATCTACCAGCCCTATCCAAATCCCACTCTTCACAAAAGTAGAAAGATCCATTCTGAAATACGTGTACGTTTCCTTCCTTTCCTTTTGTTTTTTTCCTTGACAAAAAGGAAAAAGAAGGTTTACTGCTTTGCTAGCAAAGGAGACTTTGGGACTCCTGTCACAAAGGCTGTGATTCTGTACACAGAGATTTCTAAATGATGCACAGATGACCTTGAAGAGCAGGGCGGATTTGGACATCTTGCATTTCTGGAGATCAAAAGTTATCCAAAAGATCTATCAATCTGCAGAGTGTGGTAGTAGCTTAAAACTTCCCGAATGGAATACAGAACTGTAAGCTGCCTGGTACCGAAAACCGGGAGGAAAACTCTCGGAGGCAGAGTAAAGCTTTTACTACTTTTACTTCTACTTTCTTAGAGCTTAGAGAGGGAAAGAAAGATTAGAGCTTAGCTTAGAGAAAGATTAGAGCTTCTTTCTTCTCTCTTCCTTCTTCTGTCTTCTATCTTCTGTCTTCTGTCTTCCTTGGGAGCCTCGGCCTAACTCTGACCAGTCATTACTTCTTCTATCTGGTTTCTCTTCTGTAACCGCTCTGCCTACGTTCTGGCCGCTCTGATTCTTCTGACCGACCGAGTGACTGCCCGACTGACTGAATTCTCCGTTCTCCTAACTCGGACCGCTTTCACCCAGTTATATACCTTCAGCTTTGCGGGTGCCTACAGGTGCATCACATACATATCAGGTGGAACTTATGGCTTCCAGCTAGCTGCAACAGCCCTTCCTAATTAGGGCTCCTTCACAGAACCCAGAGGAGATTCTTACAGAAATGGCCAAATGATTTTTGTCATGGGGGCCAGACCATTCAAAGGGGAAAGAACGCCTTCTCCAACAAGCAGGGCTGAGAAAACTGAATATCCACAAGCAAATAATGAAGTCGGGCCATTATTTATGAAATCCACAGAAAGTAACTCCCAGTTGATCAGCCACCTAAGGGCACCTGCTAACCCTATCAGTGAGACCTTTGCAGAAAGATAGGGGGAAAGCCTAATAATGGTGGAGTTGACAAAGATTTCTTGCCTATAAAAATGCCAAGGAAAGGGAACCAAAATACAGTAGATAAATAGGACTACATAAAAATTTAAAAACTTCTATTCATGAAAATATATAGTGAATAGAGGCAGGCGCGGTGGCGCACGCCTGTAATCCCAGCACTTGGGAGGCTGAGGCAGGAGGATCGCGAGTTCAAAGCCAGCCTCAGCAATGGCGAGGCACTTAGCAACGCAGTGAGACCCTGTCTCTAATAAAATACAAAAAGGGGCTGGGGATGTGGCCCAGAGGTCGAGTGCCCCTGAGTTCAATCCCTGATACAATACAGAATATATAACAGAATGAATAGGGATCTTAGAGAATGTGTCATCTATAAAAACCATAAATATGAAAAGGGGTTAATGTGTAGAATATATAAAGAACTACAGCTGACAAAACAGCCAAACTTGTAAAAAATGGGCTATGCAGCCCTGAATCCACACCAGGAACTCCTCCTGCTCCTCTATGAGAGTCGCAAATGGGACTGGGACCTTCAGGGGGTCATCCTCCGATCACGGTTGTGCACAGTTTTGTTGTCATAGTAGGGTTTGGACCCATGATGCTTATCAGTTGAGCCACATCCCAGCCCCTTTCAAAATATTCTCATTTAGAGACAGGATATCAGTAAGTTCCTGAGGCTGGCTTTGAACTCACGATCCTCCTGCCTCGGCCTCCCGAGACGCTTGCACCAAGGCGTCCAGCATGTTTGGAACTGTTTTGCTGAGACGTCTTCGAGTCGTTGGAGAATGACATTGTGGCACTTTGAGAACCCTTTCCGTTTTCTTTGTGATTTCACAGAATGTTTTTCCCGCCATTGGCTATAAGGTCATTGAAACATTTTATTATGATCAAGTACACAAAAGATTAAATTACTATTTACCCACGTTTAAGATACAGGTCAATGACATTAAGCACATTCATATATATATATATTTTATATTTTGGGGCCGAGGGATTGAACTCAGGGGCACTCGACCACTGGGCCACACCCCCAGCCCTATTTTGTATTTTATTTAGAGACAGGGTCTCACTGAGTTGCTTAGGGCCCTGCTTTTGCTGAGGCTGGCTTTGAACTCGCGATCCTCCTGCCTCAGCCTCCGCGTTCATGTTTTTGTGCATGTCGACTCTCCACCACCTCCAACCCTTTTTCTTCTTTATCAGCTTTCCCTGTACCCGTCCAACAGCGATTCCCCACCAGAGCCCTTCCCGAGCTGCTGGCGATATGCCCGTCCATATTCGGTCTCTATAAATCACACGACCCTGTGCTCCATCATCTACCAGGAGAGCTCCACCATGTCGCGTGGTTTCTGAGTGACAGTTCACTTGATACCGTCCTCAAGACGCATCCGTGGTCACCTGTGCGTCAGAATGTCCTCACCACCGCCTGTGATAGCAGTGGTACCACGAGCAGTGGTGTTCACATGGGAGTCCTTGTCCCTGTGTCCATTTTTTAGATTATATTCACAATATAATAGGACAGACGAGACGGCAAGTTCTGGGAGGAGACATTCACATTCTGTTGGGCATCGTGCGGACGGCCGAGACCCTCGGCTCGTTCAGATCTGCTCCCACCCCTCATACACACCCACAGATGAGGGGCCAGTGCAGGTGATGTGAGTGGTGGCCGCGCCGCATCACTTTCACCGTCAGTCAGAGATACGAAGTTCTTCGTGTGTCCCGGAGCCACTGGGACACCGACCTGGGGTGCGGCCCTCGTTCACAAGGGTCCGAGCCGTCACCTACATGCCCGCTCCGTCGAGCCGTCCAGCACAGCCGCACAGCGCCCTCCACGGTCAGCGGTCGCAGAGCTGGGCGGCTCGGCAGAGTGGACCGTCGGGCAACGGCTGGAGGTGGCCCGTCCCTCTGCCCAGCCCTCCACGGTCAGCGGTCGCAGAGCTGGGCGGCTCGGCAGAGTGGACCGTCGGGCAACGGCTGGAGGTGGCCCGTCCCTCTGCCCAGCCCTCCACGGTCAGCGGTCGCAGAGCTGGGCAGCTCGGGCAGTCGACCGTCGGGCAACTGCTGGAGATGGCCCGTTCCCCTGCCCAGCCCTCCACGGTCAGCGGTCGCAGAGCTGGGCGGCTCGGGCAGTCGACCGTCGGGCAACGGCTGGAGACGGCCCGTTCCCCTGCCCAGCCCTCCAAGGTCAGCGGTCGCAGAGCTGGGCGGCCCGGGCAGAGTGGACCGTCGGGCAACGGCTGGAGGTGGCCCGTTCCCCTGCCCAGCCCTCCACGGTCAGCGGTCGCAGAGCTGGGCGGCCCGGGCAGAGTGGACCGTCGGGCAACGGCTGGAGACGGCCCGTCCCTCTGCCCAGCCCTCCACGGTCAGCGGTCGCAGAGCTGGGCGGCCCGGGCAGAGTGGACCGTCGGGCAACGGCTGGAGACGGCCCGTCCCTCTGCCCAGCCCTCCACGGTCAGCGGTCGCAGAGCTGGGCGGCTCGGGCAGTCGACCGTCGGGCAACGGCTGGAGACGGCCCGTTCCCCTGCCCAGCCCTCCACGGTCAGCGGTCGCAGAGCTGGGCGGCCCGGGCAGAGTGGACCGTCGGGCAACGGCTGGAGACGGCCCGTTCCCCTGCCCAGCCCTCCACGGTCAGCGCTCTGCTTGGCAGTGCAGAC
Source organism: Tamias sibiricus (assembly GCA_025594165.1). Classification (NCBI taxonomy): domain Eukaryota; kingdom Metazoa; phylum Chordata; class Mammalia; order Rodentia; family Sciuridae; genus Tamias; species Tamias sibiricus. The sequence goes on along the minus strand of CM046675.1, from coordinate 28,003,259 downwards.
GGAGACCAGAGGACTGCGTGCGGCCTAGCCGTCGGCCACCGTCACCTGGAGAGAAGGCCGACAGGTCGCTGTCCCACGAGGTTCTCGAGAAGGAGATGACCGTCCACACAGCGCGTGAGCACGAAGAACCCGTGAGCGGCGATGGTGGCCCTGGTGGCCCGCAGTTCTGGGCATGCTCTTGTTGACAGCCTGGTGCCGTGGAGGTGCGGCACTGCCTCTGTTGCCTGGCAAGAGGGTCACCCCGGGCCGCTGGACAGCACCATGAGCCGGCAGGAGGACACCCCCATGGTGAACATGCCGAGGAAGTGGCTCCTGCGTAGCTGGGGCAGGGTCACCGAGGACCGTCAGACGGGGACGTCACATCGGAGTTGTGGACCACAGAGATGGAGAAGGGGGCACTGGATGGCATGTGGAAGACCCACAGGGAAAGCAGGACCTCACGCTGCAGGAGCGGATTAAGCGATGGCTAAGCTGGCGGCCAGCTGTGAGCCGTGCAGATGTCCAGCACCACCTTCCGTGGTCTCGCGAGACTAGGCCCCGGGGGATTGCGGATGGGGTCGGCGCCATTTGCAGGATCTCGGGAGAGTTGGCCTGGGGGATTGCGGATGGGGTCGGCGGCCATTTGCACGATCTCGCGAGAGTTGCCATTTGGATCTGGCGCCATTCGCACGATCTCGCGAGAGTTGGCCTGGGGGATTTGGATCTGGCGCCATTCGCACGATCTCGCGAGAGTTGGCCTGGGGATTTGGATCTGGTGCCATTCGCACGATCTCTCGAGAGTTGGCCTGGGGGATTTGGATCTGGCGCCATTTGCACGATCTCTCGGGAGAGTTGGCCTGGGGATTTGGATCTGGCGCCATTTGCAGGATCTCGGGAGAGTTGGCCTGGGGATTTGGATCTGGCGCCATTCGCACGATCTCTCGAGAGTTGGCCTGGGGGATTTGGATCTGGCGCCATTCGCACAATCTCGCGAGAGTTGGCCTGGGGATTTGGATCTGGTGCCATTCGCACGATCTCTCGAGAGTTGGCCTGGGGGATTTGGATCTGGTGCCATTTGCACATCTCGGGAGAGTTGGCCTGGGGATTTGGATCTGGCGCCATTTGCAGGATCTCGGGAGAGTTGGCCTGGGGATTTGGATCTGGCGCCATTGGTGGTGGTTGCAGGAGTGGGAGTTGCTGTGGGAGCCGGAGAGAGAAGCTGGCAGAATAACAGCCTGTTCCTTTCCAGTCCGCCTCTGAACTCACTCCGCCCGTCGCTGCTCCAAGCGGCCATCGCTTCAGGCGGCGACATCAGGCTGTCCTGTGGGGATCTAGGTTTGAAGTCGGCCAAGCAGGAGCTTCTGGGCGGAGGGTGGTGGCCTGGAGGACACTCAGCAGGCTGGTGGCACACATGGAGAGGCCCCTCAGCGACCTGTACAGGTAGGTGAAGGATTGACAGGTGACGTCATCCCAAAGCCCCCCTGAGATGCAAAGATGTGAGTAGCCGTGAACCCCAGGGTGGGCGGCATCAGCAGGGGACTGGGGCCGGGAGACCGAGGCCGAGTGCGTGTCCTTGGTTCTGCTGTCAGAGAGGAACTTGATGAGGAGGAACAGAAAGAGCACGGTGTGGCCAAGGTCCCAGTGCCAACTTCTGCGTGGCAGGTGTTTCTGAAGTCAGCGACACCCTACGGCTTGTTGTGTCTCCCCATCTTTTGGGGTAAGGATCAGGGAGTTCATGTCTTAGAGGAAAAGGAAGAGAAGTCATTATCATAAATATGAAATTCCCTCCATGCCAGCCAACGCTGTTGCTGTGAGGAAAATCCGTGCCCCTGTCCAAAGGCCCCTCTTCCCTCTCCCATCCCCAAGGTCCCACGGCAGCCTCTGGGAGCCAGCCCTCCCTCTCCCTTCCCCCATCTGCGCCCAGTCGTGGCTGGATTGCATTTGATGCAAAGTACAAAACTTCCCTTTGTGCATTAAAGCTCACCATGTGTTATAGAAATCTTCCCCTGTGATGAGCTCGAGTTGTTCGTGGTGATGAGCTCGAGTTGTTCGTGGTGATGAGCTCGAGTTGTTCGTGGTGAGATCTTACTGCAAGCGTGATCTCTTGCTTTCTTTTCAGGCGTCATCCCGATTACATGCCAGGGTGTGGGAGGAACCGTCTGATATTCGGTAAGTTAACATCATGATGTCTCAGACGACCCATACTTACGTTAGTTTTGTGTTGTCGTCTTTATCCTGGTTTGTTTATGAACACGTGTGATTTTATCAAGATAGTCACATAGAAAATACTAAGAATTGCAAACTCTGAGGTCAGATGGCTTGAGTGGGCCTCTGTGGTCTTCCACTTAAAGGACAGTGTCAAGCCTGGAGAGACGCACGAGGCTGGGCTCAGCCTACCTACAAACTGGACTCAGGCTCATCCTGCACCTACTGGGGATAGAGTGCGTGCAACAGGGTGAAGCCTATGTGCAAAGAACTATCATGAAATAATAATTTCCACGAGTGGCCACTGGGGAATTGTTGCATTTTTCAAAATTGATCCTCTTTCTTGTAAGGTGGTAGATGTGCATGTGAAAGATACTAAGGAAATCCTACCAACTCAGGAGGCCAAGGAAGAAGGATCTCAAGTTGGAGGCCAGCCTCAGCCACTTAGTGAGTCCCCAGGCAACTTAGCAAGAACCTGTCTCTCAATGAAATATAAAAAGGGCTGAGAATGTGGTTCAGTGTTTAAGAGTTCTCTTAATATCTGATCACCCCTATCGCCAACTCAGAGAGGCTAAGAACGCACCAGATCGTTAGAATCTATTGTCAGTCTCTGCTCAGACAAAAAAATGATGGAAGTTTAGAACAGTTTCAATCCACCTACCCAGCTACATATTTTAAATGTTTTTCTTATCAGATCAGAGTTTGGCCTAGGTGAGTCAAGTCCAGTTATTAGATATTGGCAAGATTACACTCGGATTTTTTTTTCCTAGTGAAATATGTGGAATTATTGTGGCAAACAGAACCATAATTAAAATAGTTTCAGGTTCACTCCATTCTAAGGTGCTAATTAAAGGATAAGTATCCAGCCTACCCTTGAAATATGAGTCTTCTTGGAGTCCAGGTTTTCTTCCCTAACTTCCAGAAAACACTGGAATTTCTCCAGACTCAAGAGGCCCAGGTATAAAATTGGTATTGAATTATTTTTCCCTTGACTACTGAGGATCACGCCCAGGACCACACACACACAGTAGGTGAGTTCTCTACCACTGAGCTACACCTCCACCCCATGTTACAGAAAATTTTGTATTGACTTACTGGCAGAATATTTTCTTGGACAACATATGTATCTACTTTTGTCCAAGCTTCTCGTTTTTGTAATAATTAAGATTTAATGTGTGTTCTCACATACGGAACCCTAATATCATCTGAAAATCAAAAGTCTTAAGGTTAAAGTGGTTCATGAGCATATGCATGTGAAAGATCCTAAGGAAATCCCACCAACTCAGGAGGCCCAGGCTGAAGGATCTCAAGTTGGAGGCCAGCCTCAGCAACTTAGTGAGTCCCCAAGCAACTTAGCGAGAACCTGTCTCCCAATGAAATATAAAAAGGGCTGAGAATGTGGTTCAGTGTTTAAGCACCTCTAGGTTCAATCCTGGCACTATAATAATAATAATAATAATAATAATAATAATAATAATAATAGTGATGATTGCAAAGGAGCTTGCTTCTCTGCCTTCCTTGTGGCCCTGTAGTTAAGCCTCAGCCCTGCTTACCCTGCCTTCTGTATGCTGAGGTAAAGATGGAGAAATGAGATCTGGGAGGAGGTTCTGGTCCTGCTTTATTTGGGTTTGGGGCTGAGGGGAAATTGGGCAGCAAACTCTAACTTGTGGCACAGTTCTAGCTGGAAATGATGCAGAGCACTAGGGAGAAACAGCCGGTACAACAGGGAGGGCAGAGCCACCAACAGCCGGGCGTCACGCTGCGGGCAGAACCTCCGCGAAACAGGCAAACTCCAGGAGTAAATATGGAGGAGAAACACCTGGAGAAAATTTGGGTAATGAATAACAACTATTCCCGAAACATCTGGCTGAAAATAATCCCTCCTTTCTGGACATCGGAAAGATTTAAGTACAGGTCAATGTTCACAGTGGCGTTAAGACACGAACACTATCTTTGGATGGTACGAATATGCATTGTATACAAACAGTGTTTTGTAAAAAGATGCTCTATATGTCTATTGTGAATTATAATGCATACTACTATTATAAATACAACTTTGAATAAAAAATAAAAAAAAAAAAAAAAAAAGAAGAAAAATTACTTTTCTAACATCGACAAGAAACTCCCAAGCTGCTTCATCAGAACTCTGAACTGTCAGACCCAATCAGACCCGCGGGAGAGTCTGTCTCCACCATCAACCAACTAATGACACGAGTCAAGTCCAATTTGCTTGAGGAAGAAGGAAAGGAGATAAGTTCACGTTTTTTTTTTTTTTTTTCTTTCTGTAAATGCATTTACATGAAAAGATGCATTTAAAAAAATTAAGACATGAGCATGCGGACCTGAACAGGAGGAGGGAGGTCCGACTTCTCTTTCTCACAAAATTCCCTTCAGACACATTCATTATTAGGGAATTGGGAAGGAGAATTCGTAAATGAATAATGAAAAGAGAGAGGATGAATGGATGTGAATATTCTTCCTACCCAAGTATTGCAGATTAGATTTCAGGGTCTTTTGGAGCAGGGAAAGGCGTTCACCATCAGATTCACTCATCTCTTTACGATTTCCTGTGGCGGTGGCATCAGGAGTCCCTGCCTTCTCTCTTGAAATTTGATATTGGGCAGGGCGTATGCATTGGACTGGCACCATGAATTTTCAATTTGTTAAATGTAGGACAAGAAAGATTTTTATGAAAATCTAAAATAAAGGCTTGCAGCAATGTGAGGTCACCCTTATTACCTTCTGGAGTATGTAAAATTATGTTTTGATTCCTCAAAGCATAGAAGTCACATACCAGCCAGGCACCGTGGTGCACGCCTGTGATCCCAGCACTTGGGAGGCTGAGGCAGGAGGATCGTGAGGTCAAAGCCAGCCTCAGCAATGGTGAGGCACTTAGCAACTCAGTGAGACCCTGTCTCTAATAAAATACAAAAAAGGGCTGGGGATGTGGCCCAGTGGTCGAGTGCCCCTGAGTTCAATCCCCAGTACCAAAGGAAAAAAATAAAAATAAAAAGAAGTCACATACCAATAATAATTCTATTTGTTTGGGAAGATAAAGGAAGCAACACTCAGTATTTTTAATAAAATGTGGACAAGGAAACTTGATACTTCCCTTTTTTTTTTTTTTTTTTTTTTTTGGCACTGGGGATTGAGCTCAGGGGCACTCGACCACTGGCCACATCCTTAGCCCTTTTTTGTATTTTATTAGAGACAGGGTCTCACTGAGTTGCCAAGTGCCTCACCATTGCTGAGGCTGGCTTTGAACTCTCTGGTCCTCCTGCCTCAGCCTCCCAAGTGCTGGGATGACAGGCGTGCGCCACCGCGCCCAGCGATACTTCCCGATTTTATGGAAGTAAATAACATACAAACCATGAGCTAGCATAGATAGCATATCTAACTCGAGCACTGCTACAGCTGGTTGTTGAAAACTAAGCAGAACCCTGGCGTAATCGCACTTCCTATGGAAACGCTAATCTCCCCTCTCAGACTGAGCAGTCGGCATGGCGTAGGGCGGCTTCCTCCCTGCACTCCACAGACTGCTGTGGCCGGGCGAGTGTGGTGCTTGGAGCTGGATGTCTCTTCTCAAGCAGCCAAGGTCTTCAGTAAGAGACCCAGCTCCCCCGTCCCAGAAGCCCGCGCCCTCACGCACTCTCTGTGGCGCAGAGAGGCCCTTACCTGGGTGGGCCAGGTGCGGTTGGTGCACCTGAGCGTGACCTGCGCAGTCTTAAGGAAAGGCGCTGTGAGCTCCTCTCTCTAGCCTGTGACTTTAGCATTCTTAGGAAGGTGACAAGATCCCACCGGGAGCGCAGGACTGTGGAGTCCCCAAAGGAACACTTCACTCGCCCTTGATTTGATTCTGTTTTGGATAATAACCACCTGGGTAGAGCGGAGCTCTGAATCTCCTCTTGTGTTCCCTTCACACACACACACACACACACACACACACACACACAAGATCGTCCTCATCCTCGTGAGTGGAGCAATTAAAGGCATTTTTTTAAAGAAAGGAACATCAACAAAAAAAATCTGTTTGCTTCCTAAGCAATTTATACAGAGATTTATGAGACCTGGAATAAAATGAAGCCCACGACCTACTTGCCTTTGAAATGTAATGTTAGGTTATTTGTAGTGTGATTTTCTATTATTTTTAAAAATATTTATTTATTTATTTGCTTTAGTGATACACAATGTGTTTATTTTTACGTGGTGCTGAGGATCGAACCCGGGCCGCGCACGTGCTAGGCGAGCGCTCCACCGCTGAGCCACATCCCCAGTCCCCTGTTGTGTGATTTTCTATTATTTTTTTTTTTAATAAAGGAACTCTGTGCAATCAACTTTCCTCTTAGAACTGCCTTCACAGTGTCCCAGAGATTTTGATAGGTTGTGTCAATATTCTCATTTACCTCTGAGTATTTTTTTAAATTCCTTTCTGATTCCTTCTAATATCCATTGGTCCTTCAGTAGTAGGTGATTTCATCTCCATGTGTTGGAGTAACTTCTATTTTTATTTTACTGTTGATTTCTTTTTCTTGGCACCGGGGATTGAACTCAGGGGCACTCGACCCCTGGGGCACATCCCCAGCCCTTTTTCTGTATTTTATCTAGAGACAGGGTCTCACTGAGTTGCTAAGTGCCTCGCCATGGCTGAGGCTGGCTTTGAACTCGCCATCCTCCTGCCTCAGCCTCCCAAGTGCTGGGATGACAGGCGTGCGCCACCTCGCCCGGCTTTTTACTGTTGATTTCTAATTTCATTCCACTAGAATCTGATAGAATGCAAGGTATTATCCCCAATTTTTGTATTTACCAAGTGTTGCTTTGTGGCCTAAGATATGGTCTAGTTTAGAGGAGTCTCTCTGTGCTTATTCAATCATTGATGAAGGACATACTCAACATGTCTGTTAAGTCCAAGTGACTGATGGCGTTATTTAGTTCTATACTTTCTTTGTTTAGTTTCTGTCTGGAGGATCTATGCATTGGCGAGAGCGGTGTGTTAGAGTGACGCAGTGTCATTCTCTTGTGGTTGATCCCGTTGTTGAAATTGAGAAGTGTGTGTTTGATGGACATGGATGCTCCTTTGTTTGGGGGCATAAATGGTCAATTTTTATGTCTTGTGGATGTGTGATTCCTTTAAGTACTGTGGAATGTCCTTCCTTGTCCCTTCTGATCTACTTAGGCTTGAAGTCCGTTTTATCTGATATGAGCATAGAAACTCCTGCTCATAGACAAGATCCACGCGAGTGACATTCCCCCATTCTTTCACCTTCGGTCTTGGATGTCTTTGCCTTTGAGGCAAGCCTCTTCGAGACAGCATATTGTTGGGTTTGTTTTTTTAATCCAATCTGCCTGTCTGTGTCTTTTTTTTTTGTGTGTGTGTGTGCCAGGAATCGAACTCGGAGCACTCAACCCCTGGGCCACATCCCCAGCCCTTTTTTTGTATTTTATTAGAGACAGGGTCTCACTGAGCTGCTAAGTGCCTCGCCATTGCTGAGACTGGCTTTGAACCCCAGATCCTCCTGCCTCAGCCTCCCAAGTGCTGGGATGACAGGGTGCGCCACCGCGCCTGGCTTCTTGTTTTTAATTTGAATTATTTTCTCCTCTGATCTTTTCCCCATTTAGTGTAGTTCCTACCTTTGCTGGTTTTCACTTATATTTTTCATTTCTTCTTCGTGAAATGTTTTATTGAGTATGTTTTGTTGTTCAGGCTTTCTAGTTGTGAATTCTTTTAAATTTTGTTTATCGTGGTAGGTTTTTATTTCATCCTCAATCCCGAGGTTTTATTAGCTGGGTAGAGTATTCTTGGATGGCATCCATTTTCTTTCAGAGCTCAGTATAGTTTTCAGGTTCTTGGTTGAAAAATCAGCTGAGATCCAGATTGATTTCCCTCTAAGTGTGTCCTGTCATCTTCTCTAGGAAGGCTTTAGAATTCTATCCTTATTTTTCATGTTAGGCATGTTCATAATAATGTGCCTTGGTGTGGGTCTGTGGTAATTTTGTATATTTGGGGTTCTGTATTCCTCTTGTATTTGATTTTCCATTTCATCCTTTAGGTTTGTGAAATTTTCTGATATTATTTCATTCAAAAATTGTGCATTATTTTCATTTGTATCTTCATGCCTTCACTGATCCCAATAAATCTTGATTTTGGTCTTTTCATGTGATCTCATATTTCTTGGAAGTTCTGTTCATGTCTCTTAACATCTTTTTTCCATGGTCCACTTTATTTTCAAGATGATATATTTTTTTCTTCATTGCCTGAAACTCTGTCTTCTAAGTGATGTAATCTGTTGGTCATGATTTCCATTTATTTTTTTAAAAATTTTTTATTGATTCCTTCATTTCGAGTATTTCTGCTTGATTTTTTTCATTGAAATGATATTTGCTTTCTGTGTTTTCTCTTTAATATATCACTTCCTACATCATCCTTTATCTCACACATTAATTTATGTACATTCTAAACTCCTTCTGAGTTTTCTTCCACTGGGTTCTGTTATTAGAGCATCTTGGTTTGTCCAGGACAAGTTTTTTCCCATGTTGTGTGTGTGATTACCCGTCTTGCAGTATGGACCTGAGGCACTGCAATTCCTGCCCTGTAGATTTATAATGTACCTGAAGGTTTCTGCTTCCTCACCATTAAGGGTTAGACAAACAAAAACAGCACCCAATGCATAAAATATACATCCATAAATCAAATAGCTCCTTCTAAGACATCTACAGATTTCTTATGATAAACAGGAATGACATGTTTATTTATTGCCTGCAATAAAAATAGCAATTTTGCAAAAGCATTTACAATTTTGAATGATGGAAAAGGAGAGAATTGAAGCGGTTTACGGTGTGATGATCATGAGGAAGGAGTCATGAAGATAGAAGTGAAAAATTAAAGGAAGAGTGAAAGATGGAACAGTAAAGATTGGCTCAGGGCTGGGGTTGTGGCTCAGCGTAGAGCACTTGCCTAGTATGTGTGAGGCACTGGGTTTGAGTCTCAGCACCACATATGAATAAATAAAATAAAAGTTCATCAACAAACTAAAATAATGTTAAAAAAGAGATTGGCTCTTAACAGGAGAAAAGAGAATCAAGGGAAACAGATAAGTGAGAGAAAACATGCATATAGAGTAAATATCTAAAAAATAAAAACAAAAGAAAGAAAAAAAGTAAAAATAAAAGAATAAAACAAAACTGAATCATGCTAATCACACATCCTAGTCCTCAATAAGGTGATTCATGAAAAATAACTGTTTTCAAAAAAGGAAGAAATGTGAGAGGAAACAAAGAGAACGAAGAAAGAAAATATCTAGATGAAAAATGGGGCAGCTGTTTCTGTGGGAGTTCAAACGTTTCTCAGCTTCCCCTCTCAGCAGTGTTGGTGGTGTTGTCTGGAGTGTGACGCTCGCTGCACCCTCAGGGTGGAATTGCTGGGGCGAGGGGTCTAATCTGCAGGTGGACCTGCTGGCCGTGGGAATTCTGGAGACAGGGTGTAGGCTCAGGTGAGCTCTGTGCTGAAAGCCAGTTGTTGTGGAGATTTTAGATCAGCTCAGCCCCGGGGCCAGCAGTTGCTGTAAGACTGCATGCCCTCAGGGATTGCCCTTGGGTTCCAGTCGTGTGGTGTAGAACTGATTCTAAATCCACTAAGTCACCTGCAGACCCCAGGATTCCTGGTCTTGGGTTTGGCCTGCAAGCTCAATCTCTCCCACTCCCTCCTGAATTCCCAGCCAGGCATGTCTCACCCAGCGGGTCCTGCAAGCAGCCAGATGGGAGGGTGGGGGGCCGGGTGGACCCCCAGGACCATCACCCCCCGGTGTAAACCTATCTCCATGCTTGACTTTCTGGTGGTCACTTAGGCACTGTCACTGTCACGCTGTGTGGCTTTGCTGGGCTTGCTTTTGGGGCCAGACATGGGGTTGTCAGGAATCAGCTTTCTCACCTGGTTTCCCCCCCGCGGCAGCTACAGAGTGGCTCCTTCCTCTGCCCTCGGCACACCTGCCCACCACCGGGAGCGACGTGGCTTCCTCCCCACATGAGGAGATTGTGCAGGGCACCTCAGTGGCCAGTGTCTTTGACTGTAAACCCTGTACCCAGACCTGCCTCAGTCCTCGCCAAGTGCAGGTCCCTTTAATTAGCTCATCACTTCATGGAGGGACCATTCTGGCTTGGGCCTCCGCCTGCCGCCACAGCTACGGCGGTGGGATGTCTACTTTTTTTTTTATTATATTTGAACTCCAGAGTCCCTGATCTGTTTTGAATGTCCAGTATTAAATTCCAGTAAAGTCTCCCCTAACTTTGTTCACTCAGCCACCTTGCTGAGAAGCTGTCTGTCTGTTCCTCTGGGTTTGACACCACGGAGAAGGCAGGGAAATGACGTCTCTGTTCCACTATCTCCCCAGATCTCTGTGCAGAAGGTTTTTAATTTGATGGCATCTCACTTGTTGACTGTTTCTTTCTTTTCTTTTCTTTTTTCTTTATTTTGTACCGGCGATTGAACCCAGGGGCACTCGACCACTGGGCCACATCCCCAGCCCTTTTTTTTTTTTTTTTTTTGTATTTTATTAGAGACAGGGTATCACTGAGTTGCTAAGGGCCTCACCATTGCTGAGGCTGGTCTCCAACTCTCGATCCTCCTGCCTCAGCCTCCCAAATGCTGGGATGACAGGCGTGCACCACCGCACCTGGCTAAGGATGGCATTCTTTATTAAGCCAATAAACTCAATGTTCTACATTTAGTTGAGCCAGATATTGAAATTGTCTTGAGCATGTAATTTTCCTTTCCAAAGGCTTCTTTGCATAGACAGAACTATGTGTCGGTTTTATGATTCCCTCCTAATCAAGTTAATAAAATATAGAACATTGAGAGTTGTGCATGTCGTCTAACGTCACCGCTTGCATAGACTGTTCAGACTGGAAGCCTGAGGGTCCTCTACCTCAGAGAGCCCTTTGGTCACATCCTGGTGGCCCATGACGATTAATTTATCTTTCTTTTTGCCCTGGAGATTCCCATTCCTCACTCACAGGATGAGAAGAGTCCTGATTCTTAGAAGAGATGTGTGTCCCCCTCAGGAATCTGTGGTCAGCCAGTAGGAGAGGCTGTGCTTTTATCATGCCTTTAGTGACAGTAGAAATTCCTGGAGCATGAAAAGGGACTGGCTTGTAATGAATGCTGGGGTTTTTTTTTGTTTGTTTGTTTTTGGTACTGGGGATTGAACTCAGGGGCACTCGACCCCTGGGCCACATCCCCAGCCCTTTTTTTGTATTTTATTAGAGACAGGGTCTCACTGAGTTGCTAAGTGCCTCGCCATTGCTGAGGCTGGCCTTGAACTCGTGATCCTCCTGCCTCAGCCTCCCAAGTGCTGGGATTACAGGCGTGCGCCACCGCGCCCGGCTCCTGCACTTCTTTTCCACATCATTTTCTTTTGATTCATGTCGTCGTATTCCACACCTCAACTCTGAGGACAGTTTGTTAATTTCCAGGGTTGACACCATGATCTGGGGCTCGGCACATTTGGGCAGCCGGGTGCCGCTTCAGCCTCTCTCCCAGGAGCTCTGAGGAGAGGTTCTGGGATCATCGTGATGAAGGGCAGGCCTTCCCCTCTGCACCCCGAACTCCTGGACTGAGTAGTCCTGTCAGGTGTGCATGGGGTGAGGCACAGCTGGGAGGGACAGGCCAACAGGGTTCCTGTTAACTTGCTTTTATGAAATGTTCACGTTTCAGGATGTTTTCTAACAAAATGGTTAAATTAGCTCAGGAGTAGAGACATTGCATTCTTAACGACACGTGTGCATGTGAATCGTAGGCAAGGGCAGTGTAGCTGCCACTAATGCGCACGTGGGTGACCTGCACAGTGCGGGGACAGCCAGCCGCTCCACGCCTGCTGTGTCCTGGTGCTTCAGGGGAGCTACTGCACGTGGGGGACCCGTGAGAGCATCGGCACTGCCACTTCCCATGGTCAGCACTCTGGTGAAAGGACATGGTTTCCAGCTGTCACTACAAAATCTCTCCTATAGAAAAAAGTGTGAGATTCCACGTGCTTTCAGACAATGCTCCACAGAAAACACAGTCTCTCTCTGTGTTTGCAAGTCCGTGTCGCCTCCTCCCCTCCCTCCCTCCCTCCGCCCCCATGGTGACGCAGGCAGGACGGCCATGGCCTGGGCAATGCCGGACACCAGCGTCCTGTGCCCCAGTCAGCAGATAGATCAGACAGACTGCTTCTCCTTTTTTCAATGTGCTCCATCGTATTTTCTTAAACTGCATTCTACTGAATTAAAAAAAACCCTGTATTTTATAACATAATAGACGGGAACCAATTATTTCATTTTCTGTAAATTTTAGAGGGCATCTTCAAATGTCACATATCCAGCTTGTATTGTTGAAAAGGGATTTTGGGATCAAAATGTCAGTTCCATGAATGTATAATTTGTCAAAATACTCTTAGCTGCCATGCATATCTAAAAATAACAAATAAAAAATTAAAAAAATTCATTAAACAATATGTGAGGTGGGGTTCCATGGCACGTGCCTGTAGTCCCAGTGACTCAGGAGGCTGAGGCAGGAGGACCTCAACTTAAAGGCCAGCCTCAGCAAAAGTGAGTCGCTAAGCAACTCAGTGAGACCCTGTCTCTAAATAAAATACAAAATAGGTTGGGGCTGTTGCTCAGTGGCTGCGTGCCCCTGAGTTAATTCCCTGGTACGTCCTCAAAAAAAATGTGAATTGAGAGTAAATGTTTGAAAAGAAAATAAAGGTGTTTAGGGCAGATCTTCATTTATCTAAGTACAAAAACTTCACAGAGTTCTTTTAATATCTGAATACATCTATCACCATTTTGGAGACGGTAAAAAATTACCAGAATATTAGAATCTGTTGGCAATCTCTGTTCAGAGAGACTGATAGCATGTTTGGAAAATTTGAATCTATACAGCTATATATCATAAATATTTTTCTTATCAGGTCTGAATTTGTCCTATGTGAGCCAAGTCCAGTTATCAAATAGTAGCCAGAACATATTTTGAATCTGTTTCTAGTTAAGAGTGTGCTAACATTCTGGTAATCAGAATCATAATTAAAATAGATCCAGGTTCACTCAATTTTTAGGTATTAATTAAAGGAGAAGTTTCCAACCTAACCTTGAAACATGAGTCTTCTTGGACTCCAGGTTTTCCTTCCTTTGTCCAGAGAGCGCTGGCATTTCTCCAAAATAAATAAGTCCATTTTTCTAGATTTTTTTTTTTTTTGCAATGCTGGGGATCAAGCCCACAACCCCACATATGCTTGGTAAGTTCTCTACGACTGAGCTACAATGCCAGCCTGTATTCTAGAAAAATCTGTAATGACTTACTGGCAGAATGTTTTCCTGGAAAATATACATATTCATTTTAATCCAAGCTTCTCAAACATGTAATAATTAAGATTTGATTTTGGGGCTAGGGTTGTGGCTCAGTGGTAGAGCGCTCGCCTAGCATGTGCGCGGCCTGGGTCCAATCCTCAGCACCACCTAAACATAAATGCATTGCATTGTGTACAACTAAAGCAAATAAATAAATATTAAAAAAATAATTAAAAAAAGATTTGATTTTTGTTGCACCATACTGAACCATAATGTCATCTGAGAAAAAGGGTGTAGCCTAAAGTAGTTCATGAGAATATAGACAAGAAAGAGAAGATACTAAGAGTATACCAGCAACGTGGAAGGCTGAGACAGGAGGATTGCAAATTTGAGGCTAGAATCAGCAATGTAGCATGAGCCCTACATAATTTATTGAGATGCTGTCTCAAAATAAATATAACACAGGGCTGGGGATGCACCTAATTTGTATAGTGCCCTGGGTTCAATCCATGGCAAACTAACAACAACAACAACAACAAAAAAAAAAAAAAACAAAAACAAAACCCACCAAGGAAGGTTGACATATTAAAGTTTTGTGAATATAGAGCACCATTTAAAACTTCAGAGCTTAAGAAGAAGTTTGGTCAAAACATTGAAGTGTAGAAGTGATGTCCATTTTAACCTAGTATTTGGACTTGGAGTACAATATTATAATTCAAAACATGTTTACATTTTTGCTGATCCTGTTATGATAATTCATATTTTCATTTATTCCAATTTCATAAGTTCTCAGTGTGAGGAGTCTCAAAACTCTTCCCCTCTACTGTTGGATAGATGCATTACTGGCTGTAGACGCTAGTGACCATGTTGAGCTGTAGAACACGAGCACTGCCCGCCCCGCCCTGCAGTGTGCACAGGGGTCCCCACCCTCCTGTCCCGGCTCCTCCCCCCCCCCTCCCAGCCTCTGCTAAGCTGCACTTCTATGTGGGCAACTTCCATAGCCTCCATACACGGGGGAGAACTTGCCATGTTGGGCTAAAAAGAAAAAATAAATCTATACACCAATAGAAAAAAACAGTTTATGTTTTGAAGGGCAAAAATCACCCCGGAGACCACCGTGCAGCCAAGAGATTTATTCACCAGCCTTTATGGCTGGTCAGAGGTAGAAGAAGTACGGAGAGAGAGGAGTCAGGGAGAGGGGAGTGTGCAAGCTCTGGATGGAGGGTGGGGGCCTGGTCGTGCCGGCTGTGGTCTCTGGAGCTGTGGGCTGGGGCAGCTGCCATCGTCAGGCTGGAGACGGTGGGTCTGGAGCTGTCGCAGTGGCTGCCTCCTCTCAGCAGGGACGAGCTGCTGTGTCTGAGCTCCGGGCAGGCAGGGACTTAAGTAGGGATTTGGTGGGGGTGTGCCTGAGTGACCTTTAACGCTATTGGCTCTTTTCCCAGGGAACAGGGTGACCTTTAAGCTGATTGGCTCCTGCCTGGGGAAAATGAAACCAGGTTGCTTCTCATGAAAATTTCCATGGGGGAGGAGGCCCGTAGCCCGTCGGCCCAAGCCCATCTATCATGTTTTCCCTCAGGTGATGATCAGACAGTTTTATTGTCTCCCTAATTCAGCATATTTGGGCCTGTTCCTATGACCAGCCTGTGAAACACACTGGAAACCTTTTCCATAAGGTTTTCCACATCTGTTTCATGTTTTGTGGGTCACACTCGACCACAGGAACGTTGACCTCTTGCACTCTGACAATTTTATACATAAAAATGACATAGGTCTGTTCTCATACATGCGTTTGATTTAAGGTAAAATGTAAACTGAGGAGTTTAAATAATTACTTTGTATATATACACATATGTGTATACATACAATCATTTATTTATAAAATTATCAGCTAAAATTTTTAAATTTGAGTTCTGAAATTGCATTCTCTTATGCTACCCATGCAGCGTGGAGAGTTTGCTTTAATTGTGTTGAATTCATTTTAAAACATGAGCCATGCAAACACTTGGCATTGTACAACTCAGAAACATGTTTTAATCATCTATAAATCAGAGCAATAGATGAAATTACTTTTAGTGTTAATTCATAGGTTTGCAGTCATGGAAACCTAAACATTTTGGAAAAAGTAGGAATTAGAAGTAAAACATTTTCAATAATATTCAAAAATTAGTACCTCAGTTCATTAGTGCTTTAAGATGACTAGAAATTCTTACTTTTCTGAAGGTGAAATTCTACAGTAGCAGCTAGAAAAATGAATTTCCTTTTTCCAGAGCAAAAGGGAGAGTGTGTGAACATTACTAATTATAAAACTCACCAAGAGAGATCGCATATATCTGGAGTTATCCAGCTGTGTGCAGTTTTTTTTTTTTTTTTTTTTTTTTTTTTTTTACCAGAAATTGAACCTAAGGGTGCCTAACGATGGGGACACATTTCTTTTCTTTTCTTTTTTTTTTTTAAAATATTTATTTATTTACTTTAGTTGTACACAATGCAATGCATTTATGTTTACGTGGTGCTGAGGATCGAACCTGCGCCGTGCACGTGCAAGGCAAGTGCTCTGCCGCTGAGCCACAACCCCAGCCCGGGGACACATTTCTAATTCCTTTTATTTTTATTTTGAGACAGGGTCTCTCTAAGTTCCTTAGGGCCTTGCTAAATTACTGAGACTGCCTTGGAACTCATGATCCTCCTGTCTAAGCCTCACAGGCATGGAGATTTCAGGTGTTTGCCACCCTGCACAGCCTCTGTCCAAATTCTAGATCACATACTAATGTATCAGCAGATAATAGACATCAAGGGCACATATCAGACCTTCACATGAATATTATAGAATATGTACATATTTTAAATAAAGTATATAGCTATGTCTGTGTTAATTTCCCATTTATATTAGACCTCACCAGCTAGCTGTCAGTGCTGTATTTTCAGAAAAAAATTACACAAACCATACGATAATCAAAACCATGGAAAAACTTGAGCAGATGAATGGAAGTCCCATTTCTGAGAACAGGGAAAGAATCATACAAAATTCTTTGTAAATTAGGAGATTTGTAAGTGTAGCTTGTGTTTCAGGATATTTACATATAAAATACTTTAAAATAAATCTTCAGAAGTTTTGGGAGAAGAGAGAGTGTTTTTTTTTTTTTTTTTTTTTTTTAAAGAAAAGAATCCAGGACTGTGCATAGTGGTGCACACCTCTAAACCCAGCAAAATCCCAAAATCCCAACAGTGAAGATGAAGGACAGAAATATTATTTCCCCAAGCTCTAGGAATTTGTAAGCCTGGGTGTTTTGTAGCCCCAAATGGGAAACAACCACCATCTTGACTTTTTAACTATTTAGTATACTTGCAAACTCACCATCATGCACCAGTAATTTGAAATTTCCTAAATGGTAGAGCACAGGGCTAGGGCTGATGCTATTAGTTTGTAACTTATGAAATTATATAGGGGCGGGAAATTCTTCATGAGAAAATCCTAGTATATACTTTGCAGTAATGTGGGTTACCCTCTATAAGTTGAGGTTTTGAACATAGAGCCCCATTTCCTTCTAACTATTTTAAAACAGGGAATAATCACACAGAGCGCAGAACTGGCTTCTGTCAGCAGTAGTTCTATTTGAGTTATGAAAACAATGGAAGCAGAACTCTGTACATTTAACAAAAACATGAACTCAAAACATGTCACTTGCCTGGTAAGATATGTTGAAGCAGTAATGTGTAAAATCTGAAGGTAAAGGGTTATATGCAGCTTGCATATTAATGGAGCTAGTCAGTAACTATAGTTCATGAAAACCTAAAACTTATTGATGTTTCCTATGCAAAAATCCGAGTCTTATTTTTCCTTCAGTCTGTAACGTCATGAATAGGCTAGGAAGGCAAGGTCCGCGTTTTGCCATAGAGAACACGTCCTCCCAACTGCGAAGGACTCACAGAGCCCGTGTCTCCTGGAGATGCCTCACCCTCACTAGTAGCCCCATCTTCCTCCGTCCGCAGCCCTCCTAGCCCCCCGCTCTCGGGTTCTGCACCTGTGGCTCCAGCTTCCCTTCCCAGGTGGCTGTGATGGGACAGACTCTGAGCCTGAGAAGAGCTTGTGCTGGCTTAAGGAAGGGGGGCATTAACTCCTCTGCTGCAGGCCTTGATTCTTGTGTCTGTAGAAAGTGACAACGACCCACCAAACCATTAAGTCTCCACCGGGGCGTTTCTCCTGTCCCTTCGCTGGCCTTGATCCTCGGGTGGGCAGCAGCTCTCGAGGGAGAACCAGACTCCAGACTCTCCTCCACATTGACTGCAGCCGTCCCGCTCACTTGGAAAGCACACACTTCTGACATTTTGACATAGGCCGCACTTGTCTAAAATCACTTCATATTTTGTGAGGCTGCTCTCTGGTCGGAGAGACTCCTGGCAGCCCCTGCGAGTTGCTCTTTTCTCTGGGGTCTCTGCTTCAATGTATTCTGGGCTCCACTTCCTCAGCCCTTTCTTACTTGGAGAACCTGGTTTCTGGGTAGTGTTGGCTTTGCTTTCCATGATTCTCCAAAGTACAAGGATCAGGGTTCAAGGTGTGAGTGCAATTTAAATTGGAATTAAAATCTGTTGAAGTAAAATACTAAGAATGCAGATGAAGCTGCAATTGGGGTTGAGGTAGTCACAGGCAGGTGAGGCCGAGTGAAGTCAGGCTCCTTTCATTTATCAAAATGCAATTGAGTTTCATTTCTCTTATTGAGTTAATCAACACAGTCACATGGAAGTACCTCATTTGGAAGTACAATATTAGCTTTTTTTTTTTCTTTCCAATTTGTAGTGATCATGAATAAAACTGCTATGAAAACTTGCATACACAATGTGGGTAAAACACAGAAGTGTGATTGTTGGATCGTGTATAACTCTCTGTGAAGGATGAGGAATTGCCATGCTATTTTCAAATAGCCTATATCACTTCACAGCCCATACATTAGGGAGGATTCCTGTTGTCCGTATTTTTACCATCTTTTGTTGCTCTTGGGTTTCTGTGACTTAACTGTTTTAAATGCTTGTTACCATAACCAACCAGTCACCAGAATGGCAACAACCCAGTAACTGCCTAGTGGAATCTCTTTGTGGTTTTTATTTTATTTTTCTAATGTCATGGTATCATTAGAAATGATGGGCACCATTCCGGTCCACTTCCTACCTGGGTATCTTATTTTGTGAAGGGTGTCTATATAGTCCATTCTATTCATTACAAATAGACCTTTGTGTTTCCTTCCAGTTCCCTCTAGTTGTCATTTTGTGCAGCTCATAATGCACAGTGTTCTGTCCCGTGTAATATTTACACAGAATAGTTATTTGAGGCACACTCCTGTGCATTCTGATTGTTACAACAGTTATGAGGTATAGATGACATACACTTTTTTTTTTTAAAACAAATTGCCTGGTTTATACCAGTAGATTTCTTCATATTTATTGCTTCAGACCATAATTTTAAATGCAAAATCATCAGATCATAGTAGGAACCCTGATATTAGTAGGTGATACTATATAAGATGCTTGGTTTTCGTCACATTGTTCTAAATGCTTCTTCTGACATATTCATTGATACACAATATTCTTACCTGTTTAAGTATTGAGATTATTTTCCATGATCCTACTAGAAGAAAATGTTCACCCAGCTCTCCACCATATCAGCTTAGAAACAGAATTCCTCAACAAGATTTCTAAAGCATAAGAAGTAAAATCAAGATCAATAAATGAGATGGTATCAAACTAAAATTTTCTTCACAGCAATGGAAATATTATGAACATGAAGACATAGCCTACAGAAAGGGAGAAAATCTCTGCAACCTCAACCTCAAATAGACCATTAATCTGCAGGATATAAAAAGACTTAAAAAAATGTAACACATAAAAAAAGCCCAATAAATAAATGGGTAAAGGAACTGAATAGGCACTTCACAAAAGAAATACAAATGGTCACAAATATGTGAAAAGATGTTCAACATCTCTAGCAATTAAAGAAATGCAAATTAAGACTACACTGAGATTCCATCTCATTCCAGTCAGAATGACAATTATCAAGAATACAAATAACAGGGGCCGGGGCTCTGGCTCAGTGGTAAAGCACTCTTCTAGCATGTGTGAGGCCCTGGATTTGACCCTCAGCACTACATAAATAAAATAAAGGTATTTTGTCCACCTACAAGTAAAAAAATATTTAAAAAAACAGTACAAATAACAATGAATTTTATCAAGGATGTGGGCAATCCACTCATACATTGCTGGTGGGACTGCAAATTGGAACAACTACTCGGGAAAGCAGTATGGAGAATCCTCAAAAAACTTGGATGGAACCACCATTTGATCAAGCTATCCCACACCTTGTCATATACCCAAACAATAAAAATTCACCTCCTACAGTGATGCAGCTGCATCAATGTTTATAGCAGCGTAGTTCACAATAGCTGTGCTATGGAACCAAACTAGGGGCCCTTCAAAAAATGAATGGATTTTTAAAATGTGGCATGTATACATAATGGAATATTTGTCACCCATAAAGAATGAAACTTTGGCATTTGCTCGTGAATGGAGGCTCTGGAGACTATCATGATAAATGGAAAAAGTTGATACAAAAAACCAAAGGTCGAATGTTTTCTCTGATATGTGGATGCAAACACACAACTAGGAGAAGGGAAGGGAAGAATAGAAATGCTTTGGATTTGAAACCTAGTATTCCTGGTTCAGAAAAAGAAATTGACATTATTTCATTATTCACTTCTTTTCCTGATTTAAGGCTCCCTTAACTTTTTCATTTGTTTCATTAGTTATACATTACAGTAGAATGCACTTATGCACTTTGATATATCATATGTAGAAGGGATATAAATTACTCATTTTTCTGAGGGTACATGTTATAGAGTCATATTGGTCAGGCAGTCATATATATACATAAGTAATAATGTCTGTTTCATTCTATTATCTTTCCTATCCCCACATGCCCTTCCCTCCCCTCCCCTCAATCCCCTCTACCTAATCTAAGGCAATGCTATTCTTCTATAGTGTCCCCTACCTTATTGTGAATTAGCATCCACATATTAGAGAAAACATTCGGCCTTTGGTTTTCTGGGATTGGCTTATTTTACTTAGCATGATATTCTCCATCTCCATCCATTTACTGGTGAAAGCAACAATTTCACTCTTCTTTAAAGCTGAGTAAGATTCCATTGAGTATATATGCGGCATTTTCTTTATCCATTCATCTATTGAAAAACACCCAGTTAGTTCCATAGCTTAGCTATTGTGAACTGAGTTGCTATAAAGATTGATGTGGCTGCATTAGTGTAGTATGCTGATTTTAAGTCCTTTGGGTATAAACTGAGAAGTAGGATAGCTGGATCAAGTGGTGGTTCTGCTTCAAATTTTCTGAAAAATCTCCGTACTGCTTTCCATAGTGTTTGCACCAATTTGCAGTCCCGCCAGCAACATATGACTGCACCTTTCCCCACATCCTCCCAACCTTTATCGTTGCCTGTATTCTTGAAGATTGCCTTTCTGACAGGAGTGAGATGAAATCTTAGTTTTGACTTGCATTTCTTCAATTTCTAGATATATTAAACACTTTTTAAATAAATAATACAATCAATAATTTAGACATAACAGACATATATAGAATAAGTCCATCCATTAGCGAGCAAATATACTTTCTTCTCAGCAGCTCATGGCTCCTTCCCTAAAATAGACCATATCTTATACCACAAAGCAACTCTCAGTAAATACTAAACACAGAGATGATACCCTGCGTTCTATCAGACCACAATGGAATGAAACTTGAAATCAATGATAAATAAAATATACAAGCTACTGCAACAAATTGAGAGTAAATAATACATTATTGAATGATGAATGGATAGTAGAAGAAATCAAGGATGAAATAAAAACACTTCTTAGAGATAAATGAGAAAACTAATACAACATATCAAAACCTCTGGGACACTATGAAGGCAGGACTAAGAGGAAACTTATTGCATTAAGTGAATTAAAAATTTATTGAAAGAATATAAAGCCAACATATAAGTGACCTAACACTACACCTCAAAGCCTTAGAAAAAGAAGAACAAGGGTCAGGGTTTTGGCTCAGCGGTACAGCATTTGCCTAACATGTGTGAGGCACTGTTTTCAGTTCTGAGCACCACATATAAATAAATGAATAAAATAAAGAAGTATTTTAACAACCAAAAAATATTTTTAAAAAAGGAAGACCAAATCAACACCAAAAGCAGTAGGAGACAGGAAATAATTGAAATCAGAGGTGAAATAATGAAATTGAAGCAAAAGAAACAATGGAAAAAATTGAACAAAAAAAGTTATTTCTTGGAACAATAAATAAAGAAGATAAATCCCTGGCCAGGCTAACTAAGAGGAAAAGAGAGAAAATTCAAATTATGAAAATATAAGATGAAGAAGGAAATATCACAACAGACATGTCTGAAATACAGCAATAATTAGAAATTATTTGGAAAATTTATATTCCCCCCCCCCAAAAAAAAGTAGAAAATATCAAAGACATAAACAAAATTTCTAGAGACACGTGACCTACCCACGCTGAATCAGGAGGTCATACACAATTTAAACAAATGAATTTCAAGTAAATAGAAAATGCCATCAAAAGGCTACCAACCAAGAAAAGCCCAGGACCAGATGGATTCTCAGCCGAGTTCTATAAGACTTTCAAAGAAGATTTAACACCAATAATCCTCAAAGTATTTCTTAAAATACAAAAGGAGGGAACCTTTCCAAACTCATTCTATGAGACTAATATCACCCTGACACCAAAACCAGACAAAGACACATCAAGGAAAGACAACTTCAGACCAACACCCATGATAAACATAGATGCAAAAATTCTCAATAAAATTCTGGCAAATCACATGCTAAAACATATGAAAATGATAGTGCACCACGATCAAGCGGGGTTTATCCCAGGGATGCAGGGTTGCTTCAACATATGGAAATCAATAAACGTAGTTCGTCATATTAATGGACTTAAAAACAAGAATCATATGATCATCTCAAAAAATGCAGAAATAGCATTTGACAAAATGCAGCACAACTTCATGTTCGAACCACTAGAAATGCTAGGGATAGTAGGGACATACCTCAACATTGCAAAAGCCATATATGCTAAACCCAAGGCCAGCGTCATTTTAAATGGAGAAAAATGAAACGTATCTCCTCTAAAACTTGGAACAAGACAAGGATGTCCTGTTTCACCACTTCTGTTCATCACCATCCTTGAAACTCTAGCCAGAGCAATTAGGCAAAAGAAAGAAATTAAAGGGATGCAAATAGGTAAAGTAGAATTCAGATTATCACTATTTGCTGATGACACGATTCAATATCTAGAAGATCCCCCCCCCAAAAAAAAAAATTCCACCAGAAAACGTCTAGAACTAACAAATGAATTCAGCAAAGTAGCAGGGCATAAAATCTATATCCATAAATCAAATGCACTCCTATACATCAGCAATGAATCCACTGAAAGAGAAATTAGGAAAAGTACCCCATCCACAATAGCCTCCAACAACAACAACAACAACAACAACACCTGGGAGTCAATCTAACAAAAGAGGTGAAAGACCTGTCCAATGAAAGCTACAGGACACTAAAGAAAGACATTGAATAAAACCACAGGAGTTGGAAAGATCTCCCGTGCTCCTGGATAGGCAGAATTAATGTTGTTTAAAAGGCCATACTACCAAAAGCCTTATACAGATTAATGCAATTCCTATAAAAACTCCAATGACATTTTTCATAGGAATAGAAAAAGCAATCATAAAATTGATTTGGAAAAATAAGTGAACCAGAATATCTAAATCAATTCTTAGCAAAACAAGTGAAGCAGGAGGCATCACAATACCAGACCTGAAACTATATACAGAGCTATGGTAACAAAAATGGCAATGTACTGGCACCAAAATAGACTTGTAAACCAATGGCACATAATAGAGGACACAGAGACAAACCCACACAAATACAATCATGTCATCCTAGGCAAAGGTGCCAAAAACATTCACTGGAGAAAAGATAGCCTGTTCAAGAAATGGTGCTGGCAAAACTGGAAATTCTCATGTAGCAAAGTGAAATTTCACACCTATCTCTCACCCTGCACAAAAACCAACTCAAAGTGGACCAAAGACTTAGGCACTAGAGCAGAGACCCTGTGCCTAATAAAAGAAAAAACAGGCCCACCTCTTCCCCATGCCGGCCTGGGATCTGACTTCCTCCACAAGACCCATAAAGCGCAAGAAGTGGAATCAGGAGAAGAAAATCAGGAATCAATAAATTGGATGAAATCAAATTAAAAAGCTTCTTCTCAGCAAAGGAAACAATTACTACCACGAGGAGAGAGCCTACAGATTGGGAGAAAAGCTTTACCACATGATTCTCTTGTAAAGCATCAATCTCTAGGATATATAAAGAACTCAAAAACAGTAACACCAAAATCAAATAACCCAATCAATAAATGGGCTAGGGAACTGAACAGACCCTTCACAGAAGAAAAAGCACAACCAATCAAGAAATGCATAACAGATTTTATGAGTTCCTATTTTCATGCTGTGAACTATTATCAAGATCAGTAATTTTCCAGGTGCTGCTTAAATTTGGTATGTTGTCCTAATTTAAAACACTTCATTCAGATAGTTATCACACAGGAATTTACTAAGACAACACTGAGATATTTATAAAGGCCGAGGTGCCCAGACTGAATTTATACCAGAATTTCTCTTACTTCTTCATAAAAAGTGGTGTGAGGTGGAACTTCAGGTGATCATCTTCAAATTACTGTTTGGACCATTTTTTATTTTATTTTATATTTTTGATGTTGGCCATTGCATCCAGAGTTCTTAAACATTGAGCCACATCCCCAGCCATTTTTGTATTTTCCTTAGTGACAGGATCTTGCTACATTGCTAAGGGTCTCACTCAATGGCTCAGGCTGCTTTTGAACTTGCAATCCTCCGACCTCAGCCTCCCTAGCCTCCAGGATTATAGGAATGCAGCACCACAACCGAGTTGTTTGGCACAGTTTTGCTGAAATGTTTTCAAATTGTTGGAGAATAGATTTTAGCACTTTGAGAATCATCTCACTTTTCTTTGTAAACATAGAGGATGTTTTCCCACAATTCACTTAAGGTCATTGAAATACACTGTAATTGACCACAGGTAACTGGATTGAAGGGCAAAGCATCACACCGGGGACAGCCGTGCAGCCAAAAGATTTATTCAACAGCCTTCGTGGCTGGTAGCAAAAACCGGAGAAGAGGTGCTCTGGTCGAAGGTCG
>CM046675.1:27914381-27978350 GCA_025594165.1 Tamias sibiricus | reverse complement strand
CTCCAGCTGAGGGAAAACTGAGGCAGAGGGTCCTAAGCAACTGTCCTGGAGACCAGCAGCAAGTCGCCGAGTGAAGCCAGGACACTGGCCAACAGTGCTGGTTTCCTTTCTGTACCCGGGATTGAACTCAGTGGCATTTTAAGCCCTGAGCCCCACCCCAGCCCTTTCTAAAATTTTGTTTTAGAGACAGGCTCTCACTGAAGTTGCTTAGGCCTCACTAAGTGGCTGAGGCTGGCCTCCAACTTTGTGATCCTCCTGCCTCAGCCTCCAGAGCGTTAAGGGGTGTGTGCCAGCCCGCACCCAGCTCAGAGACACTTTCTGAGTAAGCTCATGCCCAGAGGGGTGCCAAGTGAAATGGAGTCCTCTGTTCCCCTGGCCACTCTCCTGTCCATCTCCTCACCCTGCCCCGTGAGGTCTGTGCAGTTGGTCCTGTTTTGAAATGAAGATGGCATCTTAGAATCCTCCATGCAGCCCGTGGCTGTTCAGAGGCTTCATTGAAGTCCCCAGCCTCTGGCGTCTCTCTGTGGTTGGAGATGGTTAGAGACAAGGTCTAATCCCAGTGGCCTGGAGGCTGAGGCGGGAGGATCGTGAGGTGGAGGCCGGCCTCAGGACCTTAGAGAGGCCCTAAGCAACTGAGTGAGACCCTGTCACTAAATGAACTATTAAAAGGGGCTGGGGAGGTGGCTCAGGCCGCCTGTGGCCTCGCCTAACTTCTGGCTTTGTGCCCGCACAGGAGTGTCCCTGGGCGTGTGCGCCGCCGGGGCTGACGAGCCTGGCCCGGAGGGGCCTCACCTCCACCTCTCTGCTGACCTGCTGCTGCTGCCCACGGGCCTCGAGCCGCTGGACGGGGAGGAGCCCAGCGAGCCCCTGGGCCTGGGGGGCCGCCTGGGGGCCCCCGCTCGGGCTTCCCCAGTGAGAGGAGAGCGAGGAGTCCCGGATCCTGCAGCCGCCGCAGTACTTCTGGGAGGAGGAGGAGCTCAACGAGACCAGCCTGGACCTGGGGCCCACCGCAGGTAGCGCCTGCGCATGCGCGTCGGCCGCATGCCCGCGCACGGCGAGGCCGAGCCCCGGGCTCTGTCCCTTTAGTCTGGCCACTGTCCCTCCAGCGGGGCCTGTCCCGAGCCCCGCTTGTCTGTGGTACCAGGGATCGAGCCCAGGGGTGCCTGACCGCCGAGCCGCGCCCCAGCCCTGTTTCTTTCTTATTTAGGGACGGGCTCTCACCGAGTCGCTGAGGCTGGCCTCCACCTTGCCATCCTCCTGCCTCAGCCTCCAGAGCCGTTGGGGTGACAGCGCGCGCGCACCACCGCGCCCAGGGAGCCCTGCTCCAGCCTCTGTCCTGGCACTACCCACAGCCTTCCCCAGGCGTGGCGCCCCTCGCTCTCTCTCTCAGCGCTCTTATGGATTTTCAATATGTCTCTAGCTGTGGGTGGACACAGCGCCTTCATCCATCCCCGCGGTGCTGAGGCCGGCCAGCGCCCGCACGTGCCCGCGCGACTCTCGGCTGGTCTCTTTCGCCCGGCCAGGCCCTGCTCGGGAGGGCTCCCCTCCTCCCCTCCCCTCCCCTCTCCGTCCTCCTCCCCCTCCCCCCTCCCCCTCCCCCTCTCCTCCTCTCCCCCTCCTCCCCCTCCCCCTCCTCCCTCTCCTCCTCCTCCCCCTCCCCCTCCTCCCTCCCTCTCCTCCTCCCCCTCCCTCCTCCTCCCCCTCCTCCTACTTCCCCCTCCCCCTCCTCCTCCCCCCGTCGCCCCCTCCCTCCTCCTCCCCCCTCCCCCTCCCTCCTCCCCCTACTTCCCCTCCCCCTCCTCCTCCCCTCCTCCTCCCCCCCCCTCTCTCATACCTCTCCTCCTCCCCCTACTTCCCCCTCCCCCTCCCCCTCCCCATACTCCTCCCCATACTTTCCCCTCCCCCTCCTCCTCCTCCCCTCCCTCCTACCCCCTACTTCCCCCTCCCCATACTCCTCCCCATACTTCCCCCTCTCCGTCCTCCTCCTCCCCCTCCCCCTCCTCCCTCTCCTCCTCCCCCTCCCCCTCCTCCCTCTCCTCCTCCCCCTCCCCTCCCCGTCCTCCCTCCCCCTCCCCCTCCTCCTCTCCTCCTCCCCCTCCCCCTCCTCCGCTCCTCCTCCCCCTCCCCTCCCCGTCCTCCTCCCCCCCTCCCCCTCCTCCCTCTCCTCCTCCCCCTCCCCCTCCTCCCCCTCCCCTCCCGTCCTCCTCCCCCTCCCCCTACTTCCCCTCCCCCCTCCCCCTACTTCCCCCCCCCCCTCCCCCTCCCATACTCCTCCCCATACTTCCCCCTCCCCCTCCTCCTCCCCCTCCCTCTCTCCCTCTCCTCCTCCCCCTCCCCCTACTTCCCCCTCCCCCTCCCCTCCTCCCCCTCCCCCTCCTCCCTCTCCCCCCTCCCCCCTCCCCCTCCTCCTCTGCCTCCTCCTGCTTCCCCCTCCTCCTCCATTCCCCTCCTCCCATTCCCCTCCTCCCCTCCTCCCCCCCCCCCCCCTCCCCCTACCACTCCTCCCCCTCCTCCTCCCCTCCCCCTCCTCCTCCCCTCCCCCTCCTCCATGCCTCTCCCCCCCCCCCACACTCCCCCCTCCTCCCCCCCTCCCCTCCCCACACTCCCCCCTCCCCCTCCTCATGCCTCTCCCCCTCCCTCCCGCACTCCTCCCCCTCCTCATGCCTCTCCCTCCCCCTCCCCCTCCCCCTCCCCTCCCCCTCCCCCTCCTCATCCTGCCTCTCCCCTCCTAACTCCCCCTCCCCGCACTCCTCCCCCCTCCCCCCTCATGCCTCTCCCCCCTCCCCACACTCCCCCCCTCCCCTCCCCTCCCCACTGCCTCCCCCCTCCACCCCCTCCTCATGCCTCTCCCCCCTCCCCGCACTCCTCCCCCCTCCTCATGCCTCTCCCCTCCCCCTCCCCCTCCCCCACTCCCCCCTCCTCCCCCCTCCCCCTCCCCCTCCCCCTCCCCCTCCTCATGCCTCTCCCCTCCTCCTCCCCCCTCCCCGCACTCCCCTCCCCCCCCTCCTCATGCCTCTCCCCTCCCCCTCCCCCTCCCCCCCCCCCCCCTCCCCGGCCTCACCCTGCGGTGCCCTGACCCCGCCACCCGCCTGCCCGAGGCTCTCCTCCCTCCCCCTGCTTAGCGGACGCGGGGCGAGCCCAGGAGGTGGTCCTCAGCTCTGGGGGCGAGTGGCACCAGGGCAGGGCTTCTGGTGGCAGGGTCGTGCGCGGTCGTCGCTGCTGTGCTCAGGGTGACTGGTCAGGCGCCACGTGGGGCCGCTGACCGCCTCTCGGCAGGAGCAGGCGCTGCTGGGGACCCGCCCCACACAGGCCAGCCGCGGCCCAGCACGTGGGGACGGGTGTGGCGTCCCGTGCCCCCAGCTGGCCGTGCCGCCTCTGTCGGGGTGTCGAGCTCCACTCAGGCTCCGCCGGACAGACTGCCGCGGCTCCTCCATGCCACCGACACCCGGGGGGAGTCCGGCCACCGCGGTTTGCTCGCAGCCGCGGTCGGGGCCCTTTCTTGAGCCTCAGCCTCGTGACCGCAGGACCTCCACCAGGGCCACCTCCCACCAGTGCCACGCTGGGGACCAGGCTGTGACACGTGCACTCTCCAAGGAGGGCACACCCGAGTGGGCACCCGATTCCGGGCTCCCCGGCCAGCAGCTGAGGTCTAGGGGTCTGCGTGACAGCCAGGTACAAGTTGTCCCCCGCAGCCTCTGTGTCACCTCCCAGCTCAGCGGGGTGGCTGGGACGGGCCCAGGCCTTCCTCTGGGCACTGCCCGAGGCCACGTCCTCAGAGGACGCTCTGGGGCCGAGCGCCTCTGCCGCCATGCCCCGGGCACAGCGAGGCCGCCAGCGCCCCCGGGTTCCACAGACGGAGACGAGGCCAGGGGAGGTCCGGGGGAGGCGGAGGCTCCGCCCGGCCTCACAGGGCCGGTGGGTCCCCACATCTGGGCCGCGAGAGGCCCCCGGTCAATCTGGCTGTCGCGAGGAGCTCGGGACACCTCTCACTTCTGAGTGGTGGGCGTTGGGAACAGCTGGTGACACTCTTCTCCACAGTGACGACCCCTGGGGTCTAGCGGGAAGAGCTGGGGAGCGTCTGCGTGGTGACGGTGACGCTGCTTTTGCTTTCTTGTCCCCCCCTTCCCCTCCTCCTCCTCCTCCTTATACTTCTTCAACCAGGGGCCCTCGACCACGGAGCCCCTCCCCAGCCCTTTTTAGATTTTATTAGAGACAGGGTCTCGCTGAGTTGCTCAGGGCCGCGCTGAGTTGCTGAGGCTCGGCCTCCACCTTGCGATCCTCCTGCCTCAGCCTCCTGAGTCACTGGGATTATAGGTGTGCACTATCACACCCAGCTTAGGGGCCTCCCCCCCAATCTTGCCTTCATCTAGTCTCTTCATCTGTAAAATGAGACCTTGGGAAAAATAGGTGGAAGTCTGTCCAGCTGCGAGAGCAGCTTCCACGAAGTGGTGGAGAAGAAACAGAAAGCAAGCGCGCGGCCGCCCTCCGGGCCCCCACGTGCAGCCAAGGTCCCGCCCTCCGGGCCCCACGTGCAGCCAAGGTCCCCGCCCTCCGGGCCCCACGTGCAGCCAAGGTCCCGCCCTCCTTCACGAATCGGCTGCGCAGTGCGTGGTGGGCTCCCGCGGAACGTTCAATGATGAGGACAGTGTCGGAGGTTGCCTCTTCATCCTGTCTCGGTCAGTTCTCAGTCACTGCAACAGAATATCCCAGACCAGGCCACTTGTAATGAGCAGGAAGTGAGTCGGTTCTGGGTTCTGCGGGCTGCCAAGTTCAAGGTCAAAGGGCTGCCAAGTTCTGGAGAGGAGCTTCAGGCTGCACTGCCCCCAGTGGCGGGAAGACAGGCAGGATGTGGAAGAAGAAGGCAGGAGGGCCACGCTGGCTGCATAAGAGCCCCCTCTCTGGAGGACGGCGTGAATCCATGAAGGCGGGGTCCGCGGGACCTCGTCACTAATCATCATCATTATCTGAAACTAGGGGCACTCGACCACTGGGCCACACCCCAGCCCTTTTATATTTTATTTAGAGACAGGGTCTCACGAGTTGCTTTGGGCCTCGATGAGTTGCTGAGGCTGGCCTCCAATTTGCAATCCTCCTGCCTCAGCCTCCTGAGCCGCTGGGATGACAGGCGTGCGCTGTCACTCCTGGCTTGTCCTATGTTTTTTCATATACTTCTTTTTTCTTTTCTCTTTTTCTGCAGTGCGGGGCCTCCCACATGCCAGGCAAACGCTCCACCCCTGAGCCGCGTCCTTCCACCTTAATTTGTGTTTCTTTGATGGCGACCGAGGCTGGCTGTTCAAAAGTAGTTCTGGTCACACTGAGAGGCTGCTCCCGCCTCCCCCATCTCCCAAATCTATTTTGACCTTTGAGTGTTTTGTATTATTGCTCGACCTTTTTTTTGAATAGCTGGCCCCAGAGTCACACTCAGGGGACAATTCCAGCGATGTGACATTAACCTAAGAGGACGTCTAAAGTGACCGTTCAAGGTCTCTGGCCCCCAGGACGCCGACTCAGTCCCCGTGTTGAGCAGAGGAGGCCCTGCATGAATATATTCAGCTGATGCCGAGGCCGTCTGTGAGATGACGGAAGGAAGGCCACTGTGCCCCTGGGGGGACTGGGCCAGGAGACCCTGTGCACAGCCAGGAGGAGACGCAGGAGGGACAAACGGACGTGATACATTTCGGGAACGAAAGCCAGCACCGTGGTGAGAAGGAAAGAGAGAAAGGAAAAGGCCCCGAGGGTGTCTGGCGAGGCCGGAGGCCCCACAGAGCGAGCGCAGGCCTGCCTCGGCCCTGATGTCCCCACAGCAGACTCCATAAGCCCCCGCCCCAGAAGGCCCGCGCTGCCTCATCATCGTCACCGTGACCAACCTCCAGCTAACCTGCCACCCAGCAGGCAGCCGTTGTGTCCGCCACTGCAGGGCCGCACGCCTGCCATCCAGCGGCTCGGGAGGCTAGAGGCAGGAGGATCGCAAGTTGGAGGCCAGCGTCAGCCAGTTAGCAAGGCCCTAAGCAATTCAGTGAGAAATTATAAAAACTAAAAAGGGCTGGGGATGGGGCTCAGGGGTTTAAGCACCCCTGGGTTCAGAAGGAAGGAAGGAAGGAGAGGGAGACAAAGCTGTGCAGAGTCCCAGGCTTTCAGAGTGGAGAGCATGGTGGTGAGGCTGGGGAGGGAGGACCGGCCATCCGGCCCCAGCAGGAGGAGGGTCTGGTGCCGTGGCTCAGATGCGAGGCGCCCTCCCCCCCCAGAAGCTCGGGTTGAGGCTGGGCGAGAAGGCGGACAGGGGAAATGGTCACCTTGTAAGAGGTGTGACCGGATCAGTGGGGCAATCCACCGGCCTGGACTGACGGTGACGGGGTGACTGGGCTGCGGGCGGGTGTGTCTGGAGGGAGGCGGATCTGGGGCTGCGCCGCTGGGTGGCTCTGTCCCGCTGGGTGGCTCTGTCCCCGCGAGCAGAGCTCTCCGCGGCCTGTGGCCACCGTCCTTGAGCTGCCCCCCCCATCTCAGGCCGCGGGGGCGCCGGCCCGGGACTGGGCCTCCGGAACTGAGAGCCCAAATGAACTCGCTCCTCTGATTGTATCTTGTTAGGTCTTTTTTGGTCACATTTTGTCACCTGTTTTGTCACAAAAGAAGGTGGTAAAATCAGCTGGGTTAGAGGCAAGTAAGGGAATATGTAGATTTTTTTCTCCTTTGGAGAGATCTTAGCAGACGGTCCTTTCTTACTAGATTAAATAGGCTTAAACGACCCCTCACAGCTAGGTTTAAAAACAGGAAAGAAAAAGAGAAAAAGCCAACAAACAGAGTCATGCCTCTCTAAAGATGGCCGAGACACGGTCTTTACACTTTTTTCTTTTTTTCTTTTTTTTTTTTTTTTTTTTGGACCGGGGATTGAGCTCAGGGGCACTCGACCACTGGGCCACATCCCCAGCCCTTTTTTTTTTTTTTTTTTTTTTTTTTTTTGTATTTTATCAGAGACAGGGTCTCACTGAGTTGCTAAGTGCCCCCTGCCATGGCTGAGGCTGGCTTTGAACTCACGATCCTCCTGCCTCAGCCTCCCAAGTGCTGGGATTACAGGCGTGCGCCCACCCGCGCCCACCTTTTAGACTTTTCTCTTTTTATTGGTGCATCATAATAGTGGGATTCTTTGCTCCACATCCAGGACAATTCTTGACTTTTTCTTTTTATGTAACACGGATTGAACCACTTTACCACTGACCTACGTCCTTAGGTCTTTCTAATTTGTGTTTTGAGGACAGGGTCTTGCTAAATTGCTGAGGCTGGCCTCCACCCTGAGGTCCTCCTGCCTCAGCCTCCCTAGCTGCTGGGATCCCGGGTGTGTGCCCCGCTGCGCCCCGCTGCGCCCAGCTCCAGGACGAACCCTTGAAGACAGCTGCCAGCCCGCCCTTTCTAGCCTCAGCCGTTTGCTGCTCGAGGGCTGGGGCTCGCCTCAGTCTCACCTCCTGCCCTCCTAGTGTCCCCCCCGAGGTGCCATGCAGCCCGTTGCTGTGACACCTGACAGGTGGCCCTGTGTGGCTGGCGGGGCTGCGGGGAGGGCCGCTTCCAGCGCGACAGCCGCCAGGGGGCGGCCGTCACCCGCGGCCCGCGGTCCCCCGAGGCTGGGCGGGAGGGTCGCAGCCGGGTCCCCCGGGCCACCCACTGCTCGGACATGCCGACCTTCCTCGTTGAGCCTCTGCCGTCCCTTCGCCTCCCGCCAGGGTGCCCCCGTGTCGCCGCCGGGCAGAGCTGCTGGGGCGTTGGAGGAGCTGCGGAGGGGCTAAGGTACATCCCAACCTCACGCCTCCGATAACCACCCACCCCAGCGTGGGGCCAGCCCTGGGTCCCCCGCGGCCTCCCCTCGGGCCCCTCCTCACTCCTGCCCCGGCCTCTGGGCTCTTGCTGGCCTCCTCGCCCCTCCCACCACGGGGGTGGGCACTGGTACCCCGGGCACCGGGCCAGCCGGGTGGCCAGCCTTTCCACGTCGTATTTTGAAAAAAGTGGATTTCGGCCTCCCTAAGTTGCTGAGGCTGGCCTTTAACATTGGGATCCCTCCTGCCTCAGCCTCCCTAGCTGCTGGGATCACGGGTGTTGCCCCGCTGGCTCCCCGCTGTGCGCCCAGACCTCCAGGACGAACCCTTGAAGACAGCTGCCAAGGAACGCCCTTTTCTAGGCCTCCGCCGTTGCTCTTGCTCGGAGGGCTGGGGCGTCGCCTAAGCTCACCTCCTGCCCTCCTAGTTGACCCCCCCACGACGGTGCCATGGCAGCCCGTTGCTGTGACACCTGACAGGTGGCCCTGTGTGGGCTGGCGGGCTTGCGGGGGAGGGCCGCTTCCAGCGACAGGCCGCCAGGGGTGCGCGTTCACCCCAGCGGCGCGGTCCCCGGAGGCTGGGGCGGAGAGGGTCGCTGCCGGGTCCCCCGGGCCAACCACTGCTCGGACATGCCGACCTTACCTAGTTGACGCCTCTGCCGTACCTATCGCCCTCCCGACCAGGTGCCACCCAGTGTCGCCGCCGGGGCAGAGCTGCTGGGGCGTGGAGGAGCGCGAGGGGCCAGCCCCACCACCCCTGGGTTCCCCCGCGGCCTCCCCTTCTGGGCCCCGCCTTTACCTGCCACCGCCTCTGGGCTCTGCTGGCCTTCTCGCCCCTTTCCCACACACAGGGGTGGCGCACTGGTCCCCGCCCGGGCAACCGAGGCCAGCGACGGTGGCCAGACCATTTCCACGTCGTTATTTTGAGATAAAGGAGGATTTCGGCCTCCCTAAGTTGCTGAGGCTTGGCCGTTAACCTGGGATCCATCCTGCCTCCAGCCTCCCTAGCTGATGGGCTTATGGGTATATTGCCACAGTGACCAGCTCTTCTCCATGCCTGCCTGCCCCTTTCTCTCTCTCTCTCTCTCGCTCTCCCCCTCCTCTCTCTCCCTCCCTCTCTTCCTCTCTGTCTCTCCTCTCTCTCTCTCCCCTCTCTCTCTATCCCTCGCTCTCTCTCTCTCCTCTTTCCGTCTCTCTCCCTCTCTCTCTCTGGTAAAACTGCGGATTGAACCCAGACGGTACTTAAACCACTGATCCCCAATTCCCAGCCTTTTGGAAAGTCTTATTTAGAGACAAGGGTCTCACTGAGCTTGCTTAGGTCCCTTCGCTAAGTTTGCTGAGGCTAGGCCTCTAACTTGCGATTCCTCCTGCCTCACAGCCTCCCCAGTCACTGGGATTTCGGGCACGCGCCCCCATGTCCACCCCAAGTCTGTCCCTCGTCGGTGTCAGTCATTTGGATCGCTCTGGTGCACTGTCTTGTTTCATGGCCTGGTCTAAGGTCTCAGGGAACCCGGCTATGGCCGGATGTCTTGGCAGGAATGTCTACGAAGCACTCGTCCCCGGGCTCACTCACGCCGCGGCCTGGCTTCCCAGACAGGCCTGGCTTTTTTCTCCTATCCTTTGTTCTGCTGCGTCATCACGGGGACGCCCCCCCTCCCCGGGGCCCCGGTCCGTCCTCGGTAGCCGGCTCCTGACCGGCCCTGGTTCCCGCTGAGTTTCGTCGCACAGGTGTCGGACGTCGAGGTTCACCGTCCAGATCCGCCGGCGCCGAACCGCAGGACGGTCCCTGGCCCCACGACCGCCTCTTCCTGAAAGTCTGTGACTTGGGGCCAGCTGGGACCCCCAGGTGGGCTGTAATCTCTTCCTAAGGAATTTGGCAGGCAGCGTGACTCCCACGATGCCACCCCCACCGTGAGAAAGAGGGTTGCAGTGTGCGTGACGCAGAGCCAGTTCGCCGGGTCCCTCTGCACTGGGGACCCCGCGCACGAGCTGCCCTCCGCGCCACCCAGGACCGAGCCCGTTGCGGTGGACAAACGTCGTCACCGCACAAAGGGGCCGTGCGCTGGGATCTTGGGGCTTCCGTATAAACAACTAGGAAAGGAAGCCCCGCAGCGGCCCCGCCTGTCACCCAGCGGCTGTGGAGGCTGAGGGCAGGAGGATCGCAAGGTTGGAGGGCAGCCATCATCAACTTAGGAGGAGGCCCTGACTCTAAATAAAATACAAACAGGTTTTCTTGGGACGGGGCTCAGGGGTCGGAGCACCCCAGGTTCCATCCTGGGGTACCCAAAAGAAAGAAAGATGAAAGGGTTGCTACCTTTCCAAACACCCCCTAGCAGGTGTCAACCCCCATCTGTCAAGTCCCCGGTGAGGAGGGGCCATCAGACATGTGCCAGCTTGGTGGGCGGGGGGCTGGCGTCAGGCCACCCGTCCACAAGAATAAGTGACCTTCCTGAGAATGAGCCGTGGAACCGGCCCGCCTCCGGGACGCCTCGGGGACGCAGGAGCCGGGGGAAGTAGGAGCCCCCCGAGCTCGGCCAGGCCCTGGGGGGAGGCGGGGGAGGGGCCATCCACTCGCAGCCCCCCTTTCCCCTGTGCCCGGCACCGTGGGGGACGGCCCCTTTTTTGTGGACAGGGAGCAGCCCGAGGCGTGGCCAGGTCGGTGATATGGCCGAGGTTCCTTCCCCTCACGGCCCTAGTGCCACCAGCAGTGGGTAGGGGCGGGCCCTCGGTGACAGGCCAGCGCGGCGCTGGGGACACCAGCTTTTGGAACCCGCGGATCACACCTGAGCAGGACCTGTGCGAGTGGCCTTTGCCCCGTGGGAGACCCGTCCCCGCCATGCCTGGCACAGCCCGCCGGCCGCTCCGGCTCTCCCTGAGGCTCTGCCGCGCTGCCCTGCCTGCCCGACCTTCGGCCTGGCCGCCGCCGCCGCAGAGAGGCCAGGCTGCCTCCTCCCGCCACCACAGAGCCCCTCCAGGGCCCTCCTGGCTGTCAACCTCCGTCTCCTGCCACTCGTGTCACCATATCCTGCGTTTCTCCAGAGCCAATGCTGCAGCTCCCCCCGACATAACTGTTTTTCTACCTCAGTTGGCCCCTTCAGTCGCTGAGGGGCACGAACAGCAGAGTGGCCCTTCTACCCTCTTCCCTCTCCCTTGTCCCTCTCCCTCTCCCTTCTCAGGGTTTAAGGGACGACTTGGGGCCTGTGCAACATGCTTGGCCACAGCACTAGCTACCATAGAGCTTACAACCCCAGGCGTTTTTATTTTTTGTTTTGAGACAGAAGTTTTGCTAGGTTTGCTGAGGCTGGCCCGTCTCGAACTTGGGATCCCGCCTGCCTACAGCCTCCAGAGTCGCTGAGATCACAGCGCCACCCGGCTATATGCGTTGGACTTTTATTTTTGAATAGAACTGGCTATTTATAAAGGTATTACTTTGCAGTGAGGTTAAAGAAATCTTCATTCTTTTACATATCTTGTTTTATGGACTTCAATTTAATGATTTCGTTTTGAATCTTTCTGAAGATATTAAATATGAGTTTTTTCCTTTCTTTTTGGTACCAGGGGTGCTTGACCCACATGAGCCCCCATCCCCAGCCCCCTTTTTTATGTTTCATTTGAGACAAGAGGGGGGTCTCGTTGAGTTTGCTTATGGGCCATCACTTTTGCTGACACGGGCCTCCAACTTGCAATCCTCCTGCACGCAGCCTCTCCAAGTGGCTGGGGATGAGACAGGATGTGAGCCAGCACGCACGGCAGGAACCTGGCTCTTCATGTTTTACCTTTATGACTAACGAGAAACATAACAAACCTCTGCACCGTGAGATTTAGGTGAACACAGGAATACGTCAGGAGGAAGTCGGCATGAACGTGTCGTTTAGATAGCCATAGAGTGGTTCGGGGTACTTGTTCCCCGATATTTGTTTTTTTTGTGAAGGTACAGGGGACTGAAATCAGGGGGCACTTGACCACTGGGGCCACATTCCCAAGCCCTTTTTTTGTATTTTATTTGCAGCCAGGGTCTCACTGAGTGCTAAGTGCCTCGCCAGTTGCTGTAGGCTGGCTTTGACCTTGCGATCCTCCTGCCTTCAGCCTCCCCAGTGCCTGGAATCAAAGGCGTGCGCAACCGCGCCCGGGCTAGTACCCGATATTTTTAATAAGTAACGTGTTTTCCTCCTCGATCTGGGGATGGGCAAGACACCCGGACTGACCTCGTCCGCAGGGTTCCCCTTGACCACCGTTCCAGTGCAGCCGCTGTGGGATCTTGGTGGCTGCCCCCCGAGGCGTGACACCCTCTTTCAACAGGGAAGCGCCCCAGACTTCCGGGAGGTTTGGGCCTTCAACCGGCTAAACTTCTTCTCTTTTCCTTTGATGTAAGGGCCCCCGACAGGGAATTGTGTGCAGGAGGACCTGAGCGAGGCCAGGGGCTGTAGACAGAGGCTTCTAGAGCTTCCTAAGGTCCCACGCGGTCCCTGTTGGCGCGTGTGCGGGAAGGGCGCTTTTGGTTTGGCCCTCATTGGGTTTCCCGCAAACTCGCATCTTGAAGCAGAGCAGGTCGGGGACGGCTCCTGGAGCCCAGGCTACCTCTGGGCTCTGCCGTGACACCCCAGGCCTATCGCTGGGTGACTGCATACGGCAACCCGAAAGAACAGCTGGGCCCTGTGGGAAGCACGGCCTGTGCACTCCAGCCCTGCTCAGGAGGCTGAGGGGGTACTGGGGACTGAACTCAGGGGCACTTGACCACTGGGCCACATCCCCAGCCCTTTTTTTGTATTTTATTAGAGCCAGGGTCTCACTGAGTTGCTAAGTGCCTCGCCATTGCTGAGGCTGGCTTTGACCTTGCGATCCTCCTGCCTCAGCCTCCCCAGTGCTGGGATCACAGGCGTGCGCCACCGCGCCCCGGCTAAACCCGATATTTTTATAGTACGTGTTTTCCTCGTCTGGGGGATGGGAAGACCCCGGAGTTAGTGACCCGTCGCAGGGTTCCCTGACCCCGTTCCAGTGAGCCGCTGTGGGATCTTGGTGCAGCCCCCCGAGGCGTGACACCCTCTTCCCACAGGAGCGCCCCAGACTCCCGGGTTTGGGCCTTCACGGCTAAACTCTTCTCTTTTCCTGTGATTGTAAGCCCCGACGGGAATGTGTGCGGGAGGACCTGAGCGAGGCCAGGGGCTGAGCCAGAGGCTTCTAGAGCTTCCTAGGTCCCGCGGTCACTGTTGGCGGTGGGGGAAGGGCGCTTTGGTGGCCCTCTGTTTCCCGCAATCGCATCTTGAAGCAGAGCAGTCGGGACGGCTCCTGGAGCCCAGGCTACCTTCTGGCTCTGCGTGAACCCCAGGCCTCGCAGGGTGACTGCATACGGCAACCCGAGACAGCTGGGCCTGTGGGAGCACGCCTGTCACCCAGCTGCTCAGGAGGCTGAGGCAGGAGGATCGCAAGTTGGAGGCCAGCCTCAGCCACTGAGTAAGACCCTAAGCAACTCAGCGAGACCCGGCTCGAAATAGAATACCAAATAGTGCTGGGGAGGGGCTCAGGGTCGGCGCCCCCGGGTCCCGTCCCTGGCATCGACGAGCCCGGTGCCCGCGCTCCTCCCCCACGTGGCCCAGAGTCTGAGGCCCCCTGTCCCCGTGAGTGGGCGGCAGTGCTTTCCTGTCGCTCGGTGCTGCCCAGTAGGGCCTGAGCCAGTGGCTGAGGAAGCGAGCGGCCTTCTCGTCTGTCTCCAGACTACGCGTTCCCGGACCTGACGGAGGAGAAGTCGGGGCCCCTGGACGACGGCGACCGGCCTCCGGACCTCCTGGGCCTCCCTCGCCCTTGCCGAAGATGAACCTGGTGGAGCCTCCTTGGCACATGCCCCTGGAGGGGGGGAGGGGGGGACGGAGCAGGACGAGGAGGAGGAGAGAGAGGAGGAGGCGGAGGAGGAGGAGCTGCTGCCCGTGAGCGGGCCCCAGGCCGAGGCCACCACGCAGGCCCCAGACGTGTCCCCCAGCAGCGGCCAGACTCCAGAGGCCACCAGACAGCGGCCCCAGCAGGACGCGGGGGGACCAGGCGTCCTCGGGCGTGGACGCGGAGAGCAGTGCGGAGCCCAGCCTGTCGCCGCCCTCGGTCACCCCAAGCACGGTGGCCCTGGGGGGGCAGGACTCACCCAGCCAGGAGGCCGGGGCCACCGTGCTGCCGGCGGCAGGACTCGGGGCGGAGGCCGAGGTCCCTGCAGAGCCCAGTGAGGAGGCCACCGTGGGAGCCCCCGGCGTGGCGGGCAGGCAGGGGGACCTGGCCTCGTCCCCTCCAACGGGCGCCCCGGGGGAGGGTCACCTGGACCCAAGGACGGCAGCCTCCCTCCCACCCGCCTCCCCCTCGGCCACCCCTGGGCCGGACACCCTCAGCCAGCAGCCGCAGCAGGGCCCGGCCGCGGCCCCCCCTCCAGGAGGCCCTGGGAGCCCGCGCAGGTGAGCGGAGGCCGGGGCGGGGGCGGGGGCCACAGTCAGCGGCCACACGGGCACAGGCTGTGGAGAAGCCGCAGCCCCTCCTGTCCATCTGCCCAGGAGGCCACCGCTGCGCCCTCGGCCTTCCCCGTTGTAGGAGAAGCTCAGCAGGTGACAGAGGCCCTCCCCACCTGACCTCCACTCACACAGTCCCCAGGAGGGAAGGGGTCATTGTTTTCGGTGGGGGGTACCAGGGACTGAACTCAGGGGCCCTCGACCACTGGGCCACATCCCCAGCCCTTTTTGTATTTGATTAGAGGCAGGGTCTCACTGAGCTGCTCAGGGCCTCGCCATTGCCGAGGCTGGCCTCCAACTTGCGATCCTCCTGCCTCAGCCTCCAGAGCCCCTGGGATGACGGGCCTGCCCCACTGCACCTAGCAGTTTTACTTAGCTTTTTCACTGCTGTGACTAAAGTCCCCCAGCACAACTGCAGAGGGGACAGGGTGACCTGGGCTCAGGGTGTCGGAGGGACAGTCCACAGACAGCGGCTCCACTCCTGGGCCGAGGGGAGGCAGTATGTCATGGAGGACGAGTGTGGGGAGGCCCAGCTCCCGTGGGGACCAGGAGGCAGCGACGCCACACTCTCCAGACACAGAGAGACCAGAGCCACCCCAGCGCCACCTCCTCCCACAGCCACCTGCCTCCAGGGCCACCAGGTGACCCCAGGGAGCCCCTCCCTGCCTGGGTGGAGGCTCCCTCACCCTCCCTCCTCCTCTGGCCTCCCTGCACGGCCTCCCACGGGGCTCTGGGGACACCCACGGCCACACCTCGACAGGACGTGCCTGTGACCCAGATCACAGAGCAGCCCTTCCTGGGACAGCCCCTTCCTGGGAGGCCGCCTGCCCTTCCTTCTGAAGGCACTCTCTGCGTGGTCCCTGAGGACACCTGGGCTTCGGGCTCCTGGGCAGGACCCGGGCGTGTCACCCTGTAGAGGTCGCCGTCCCCACCTGGCTCTGCAGCCCCGCAGCCGGTGTCTTCAGCCTCTCACTAGAGACCTTTGCTGTGTCCCGGCGCCACCTCCCTCACCACGGCCCGCCCCTTTATTTCCTGGGCCAGGTCATCTGCAAGGACTGGAGCAATCTGGCCGGGAAAAACTACGTCATCCTGAACATGACCGAGAACGTGGACTGCGTGAGTGCGGCGCTGGGCTGCGCATGCGCGGAGGCCGGGGCGGGAGGACCGAGGGCAGAGGCGGAGGCCAGGGCCCTGCTGCAGAGGGCCAGCCTGACCGCAGACGACCCAGCAGTCATCAGCATGGACAGACACACAGACTAGAAGGAGGGAGGGAAGAAGAGAGGCTTTTTGCATTTTAAATTTTCTAAAGGGTCTTTTGTTCTTTTCTCCCTTCTTTTATTTATTTATTGTTTAGTTGTCGGTGGACACATGCCTTTATTTTATTCATGTGGTGCTGAGGATCGAACCCGGGGCCTCACACATGTGAGATGAGCGCTACTGCTGAGCATAGCCCCAGCCCCCCCCTTTAAATACCTGGGATTTAACTCAGGGGTGCTCAACCACTGAGCCACAGCCTCAAGCCCCTTTTTATATTTTATTTAGAGACAGGGTCTTGCGGAGTTGCTTAGGACCTCACTAAGTTGCTGAGGCTGGCCTCCAACTTGCAGTCCTCCTGCCTCAGCCTCCAGAGCCACCTTAAGGCCACCTTAAGTCCACGCAGATGGCTTTTCCATGGGCCACTGTAGGGCCCGTGCCGGCTCCGGGCCCACTTTTAGGACTGCGGTGTCGGCCGTGAGGTCTGCGAGTTGGCCAGTTCTTGAGATGCAGCGCTTCTGTCACCGTTGGTGGCCTTGAGGTTGGAAGGACAAGCAGGAAACAGCTCATTAGCTTGGGCTGTCGCAGGAGAGAGACTAGGAGTGGCAGGGTCCCTCAGGGCCAGGTGAGCAGCTCGGGCGTCCCCAGCAGCCCTGGCTGTCCCCCGATAGCAGGCTGGAGGGAGGTGGCTGGCTGGAGGGAACGGGGCCAGCGAGTCCGCACTGCAGGAAGGAGCGGGGCCTGGAGGGAAGCTGGGGGGCTGGAGGGCAGCTGGGCTGGAGGGCAGCTGGGGGCCTGGAGGGCAGCTGGGCTGGAGGGCAGCTGGGGGCCTGGAGGAGCGGGGGCTGGAGGGCAGCGGGGGCTGGGGGCAGCGGGGGCTGGAGGGCAGCTGGGCCTGGAGGGCAGCTGGGGGCCTGGAGGGCAGCTGGGGCTGGAGGGCAGCTGGGGGCTGGAGGGCAGCTGGGGGCTCGGCCGCCAAGAAGGGCTCTTCCCAGGTGTGACCAGAGGCGGGGTCTACCCCCACCCCAGGCTCCTGTCACGGAGCTCCTGTCCGGGGCCAGACTCTGGTTTTTCTGTGAGTGCGTGGCCTCGCCTGTCCGCGGTCAAGAGCGCCCACGGGCCTGGAGCTGCCGGGGACGGGAGTCCGAGGTCCCCGTGCCCCCCATCGTGGCCCCAGTCCGGGGCCACTGGACCGCCTGTGCTAGGTCTTGAGGGCACCTTAAGGCCACGCAGACGGCTTTCCCATGGGCCACTGTAGGGCCACTGTAGGGCCACATCTCTGCAATGGCAGGTGGGGGTCAGCCGCGTCTCCCCCAGATTCTGGGGGCGGTTGTGGGCCAGCCTCAGGCCGCCCCTCTCCAGGGTCAGCTGCGGGCCCTGTGCCCCCCAGGCGCCCTGCCGCGGTCCCCAGCACCGGGCGCCCTGCCACCAGGCCCAGGAGCAGCCCCGTGCGCCCGGCCTCGCCCTGTCCTCTGAGCTCCACTGGAGGCTGGAGGCGGCCTCCATACC
Organism: Tamias sibiricus; assembly: GCA_025594165.1. Taxonomy (NCBI): domain Eukaryota; kingdom Metazoa; phylum Chordata; class Mammalia; order Rodentia; family Sciuridae; genus Tamias; species Tamias sibiricus. The sequence continues at coordinate 27,961,304 of CM046675.1, read as the reverse complement.
TGCCTCACCTATAGAGGCCAGAGCCGAAGGGACAGCGTCCGGTCCGCCCGTCCCACTCTGCCGCCAGGCCCCTCCCGGGTGGTCCCCAGAGCCGACCAGACGCCCGAGGGTCTTTCTCAGCCTTTGGCCGCTGAGCAAGGGGCGCGGGCCTGTCCCTCACGGCGGGTCCCCGCAGGAGGTGTTCCGGCGGCACCGGGGGCTGCAGCTGCTGGCGCTGGTGGAGCAGGTGCTGCCCCGCCACCGGCGCGGCCGCCGCGGGGACTGGCACATCTCCCTGAGCAAGCCCAGCGAGAAGGAGCAGCACCTGCTGATGGCGCTGGTGGGCGAGCAGGGTGAGCCGGCGCGGACGGCGGACAGGCCTCGGGCGGCCTCGGGGACACGGCGCTCCCTGCTCGAGGGCCCAGGCCACCGCGGGGCTTGGGTCCGGGGACAGGCGGAGGGAGGCGGCCCGGAGCAGGACGCCGGGGCGGGGGCTCCACGCGCGGTGGGGAGAGGGGCGCGCGGGAGCTGCGGGGTGGCCGCCGGCGCCACCCCTGTGACCTGGCCACCTCGCAGGTCAGTCTGATGGAAAGCGAGCCGAGGCCGCGGAGGGCGTGCGCGCATGCGCCCTGGGGGCCTGGGGGGTAACTGGGGCTCGGGCCAGTGGTCCCAGAGGGCCTGGGGTCCCGCTGTGCTGATGAGGGTGTCTGTCCTCCCAGGGGTGGTGCCCACTCAGGACGTCCTCTCCATGCTGGGCGACGTCCGCAGGAGTCTGGAGGAGGTGAGGCGCGGGGACCCGGATCCTTGAGCTGCTCCCGACTCGCTCCTGTCTGCTCCTCAAGCGCTGGGGACACCTCTGGGGACACCGGGCTTCCCCAGGACGGGCCGCCACGTCACGTGGTTCCAGGCACACCGCGATGGCGCCCTGGGCGGGCCTGCGCCAACCCGAGGGCAGGGGCGCGGCCTGGCAAGAGGGTGGGGGTCCGGAGGGGGCCTGCAGGAGAGGGGCCTGGGGGGCTCAACGGGGAAACAGCACAAACACCCCATAGCCTGGAGGGGGGCCTGACAGGTTCTAGAAGCCACGAGAATGTTCTGGAAGCCTGCCCTTGCCACAGGCGCTACCAGCCCAGTGCCTCCAAATGGCCAGCAGCCACTGCTCCTCCAGCTGGGGACCTGGGGTGACAGGGACTGGGAACCAGCCCTGCCATCTTGGGGGAAGACCTGGACCCAGCCCAAGGTGCCGGATGCCTGGGGCGTCCTGGGTGACCTGGGTGAAGGGACGATGGCAGCCTCTCCCCAGCGGCTGGGCCAGCGGGCGCGGAGGCCCGCGTCCTCCTAGGCGCCTGATTACCCCCAGACCCTCAGGGCGCATGCGCGCACGCACAAGCACGCACCACAGGAAGGTCCTCGCCCCCTCCTCGTGGAGCCCGAGGACGACCTGTTGTCAGTCCCCTCATTCTTGAGAGCTCTGCAATATGTGACAGTAGATGTGCACGCGTGGCCCTGGGCCACCTCCTTATCTGTCACTTGCAAGGGGAGCCGTGTTTCCGCGCTGGGGTTTTATTGTGGTAAACACACTCAGTGCTCGCTCACGCGGGGTGCGGGGGACTGTCCCTTAGTCCTCACTGCCACCCATGAGGCTGTCGGGTTAAACAGGGCACCTTTGGGTGAGAGCTGCAGCCCGGGGAAGTGAGGTCACTCGCCTAACAAGCGACCAGGCCCGTCTTCACTAAGCTGCCACCGAGGTCTTTCCCTGTCCTGACATCCTGGTGGCGGGTGGAGGAGGCCCGGCTGGCCGGGGCTGGCCGGGGCGTTTCGCCTCCTCTCGCGGCCCTGGGTACTCCGTCCTTCCTGGGCCCTTGATTCAGGCTGCCTTGGCCCAGGGCACGCTGGGCCTTTGGGGGTATGTGAGCGATGAACTGAGCCAGGACGCTGCTGGCAGGCGGTTCTAGCAAGACAGATGACCCTTGTTAGCTGAAACAGCCAAAGTCCCCAAGACGTGCAGATGGGTCACAGAAACGGGAAGAATTAAAGACCCCATGCACCGGCCCTCCCGTCTTCCCTCTGCCCAGCCCCAGCGGGCACAGCAGCCTCGGCAGAGAGGGCGGGCCCAGGCCAGACAGCCAGCTGCGTACCTGTCACCACATGTGATCAGTGGCACTCCAGCAGGAACTGGGAAGCCAGGGCTGCCAGAACCTCCCAGCACTGTCCTGGGGCGGGGCCCTGAGGCTCGTTGGCCCATAATGGCCAGGAGGATACCAGCACCCCGAGCCACCTGCCAGGTGGAGGCTTGTAGCCCCGAGCCCCTGCACAGCACGGGCGCAGGCCCCAGCCCAGTGCCAAGTCCCAAGAGCCCCCAGGCCCTGAGCCGAGGACCCGGCCCCTCCCGCCCCTAGATCGGCATTCAGAACTACTCCACGACCAGCAGCTGCCAGGCGCGGGCCACCCAGGTGCGCAGTGACTACGGGACGCTCTTCGTGGTGCTGGTGATCATCGGGGTCATCTGCTTCGTCATCATCGTGCTCGGCCTGCTCTACAACTGCTGGCAGCGCCGGCTGCCCAAGCTCAAGCACGTGGTGAGCCGCGGGCTGCTGGGCGGGCCGGGAGGGAGCGGGTGGAGAAGAACGCGGTGGCCAGGCGTCCTGGGTGCACAGGGCTGTGCCGGGGACCAGATGGGGCGGCCCCTTGTCAGAGCCCGGCACTGCAGGGAGGGGATGTGGTCCTCACCCACGGGGTCCCAGCTTGGCACCAGCGCCTCCTCCCCCAAGAGTGGCACTGCAGGGCCTGGCGGGCCAGGTGGTGCGCAGGCGCCGAGAGGAGGCTGCTGCAGCCCGGAGGCTTCCCGGGCGCAGGGCCCTGCTCTGAACCCACCTGAGCACAAAAGTTTGACATTTACTTGCAACAAGTGTTGGAAGGGATCGCGCGATCCCAGGCAGGCGACAGAGGGTCTGACTGCAAAGGATCATTAAGGAGATCAGCGCGGCACCAGAAAAGTGGGCACGCGCCGTCTTCAGGGGGTCCCTGGGGGTCCCCTGGGTAGGGTTTTACCAGGCACCGGCCTGGGCTGTCCCGGCGGTCGGCGCGGGCCGGGGAGGCGGAGCCCACGCCCAGCGCCCTCTCCCACCGCCGCAGTCGCACGGCGAGGAGCTGCGCTTCGTGGAGAACGGCTGCCACGACAACCCCACGCTGGACGTGGCCAGCGACAGCCAGTCGGAGATGCAGGAGAAGCAGCCGAGCCTGAACGGCGGCGGGGCCATCAACGGCCCGGGGAGCTGGAGCGCGCTCATGGGCAAGCGGGACCCCGAGGACTCGGACGTGTTCGAGGAGGACACGCACCTGTGAGCGCGGGCCTGCGATCCGGCCGGGGCCTCGCGCCCGCCGGGGGCCGCGCCGGGATCGAGCAGCGCGGCCCCGAAGCAGACCGCGGAGCCCGCACGCGCCCGCGCCCCCTCCCCAGGGCCGCGCTCCGCGGCCGGACCCTCGGCGCGGGGCTGCCCCCGCTTCCCCCGACCTCACATCGCGACTTTGGCACAGCTCCCCCATCCCGGCCCCGCGAAACCCCGGCCCGCGGGCGGCGGGCGGCGCTCGTGCGCTCCGCCCGGGACTCTATTAAACCCGCCCGGGGACGGCCGGGCAGCCAGTCCGCCTGCTCGCCTGTTCTTACTTCCGGGAGGCGGGGCCTTCGGGGGGGCGGGGGCGGGCGTGCTTACGGCAGGGGCGGGGCCTGACGCCGCGGAGGGCGGGGCCGAGGTGTTTAGAGCGCCGCGGAGGGGCGGGGCCGGGGCGTGCTTACGGCCGGGGCGGGGCCTGGCGCCGCGGAGGGCGGGGCCGGGGGCGGGGCGGCGCGTGTTTACGTCCAGCCGGGGCGCGCCGCGTCGCCGCCCGAGGTCGTTCGGCCGGGGGTCCGAGCCTCCCGCACCATGGACACCAGCGACCTGTTCGCCAGCTGCAGGAAAGGGGACGTGGGCCGCGTGCGGTGAGCACCCGCGGTGCCGGGAGGGCGCGGGCGTGCAGCGGCGCCCTCGAACGCCGGGCCGGACTCGCAGCCCGAGGGCTCCCTGGAGGAGGGCACCTGCCGTCCGTGGCGCCGGGGGCGGACCCCGGGGCGGGCCTGGGACCCCTACGGGCTCCTTTCTCTGACCTGGCGCTGCGGACCGCGTCCCCGGGCGGCGGAGGCAGCTCGCGCCGGGTCCACGGGCTGGACGGGGGGGAGGCCAGGGGTGCCCCGCCGGGATCCGGGCGCCCCTCTTCCTGGGCCCGCCCTCCCGGCCCCGGTCCTCACCTGCGACTTCTGACCCGCCCCGCGCCGACCCCAGGCTGTGACACTCTGGCAGAGCCTCGCTGGGCCCTTCCTCAACTCAGGTGCCGCCCTGGGGTTGGCGGATAAGCCGCAAAGCCGACCGAGCTCGGCGTTCCCAGGTCCGACTCTGGCGTCTCCCGGGGCTGCCGTCCGCCCCGCGCTGTCTCCCGTCGCCTACCTGTCCCACGCCTGCCCTTTCAGACCTGTCCCCTTCTCCCTGTCCACTTCTCTCTGTGCCGCCGGCTGCCGGGGCCGCTTCCTCCGCTCTCCCTCCTCCAGCAGAACCGGCCTGCGGTCCCCCAAAGCCCGAGGGCTCTGGCTGACACAGCGCCCCGTCGCCTTCTCCCGAGTGCAGGAAGCTCAGAGTCCCACCTTGGTCCCCTCCCGGGCCTGGCCTCCGCACCCGCAGCCCACGATCCCCTGCCACACCTGATGCTCCCTGGCCCCTGTCCGGCCCTGCTGGTCTCTCTGGGCCTCACGAGCGTCCTCCCTCTGGCCTGCCCCGGCCCCCTCCCCCGGGGAGCCCGTTTTGAGCCTCCTCTCCCGACCTTGACCGTTCTGACCCGACTCTGACCTCCCTCCTACCAGGTACCTGCTAGAGCAGCGAGACGTGGAGGTAAACGTTCGGGACAAGTGGGACAGCACCCCCTTGTGAGTGCCAGGCCGGTCGGGTGGTCTGGGCGGGCGTGGTGGGGCCCTGCGCCTCTGACCGCCGCCTCCCGTCCTTCCTCCCCTCAGGTACTATGCCTGCCTCTGTGGGCACGAGGAGTTGGTGCTCTACCTTCTGGCCAACGGTGAGAGGAGGGGCCGGGGCAGCGACCACGCCTGTGTGTGGCATGTCACAATCTTATTAACCCGTCCATTGTCCTTGGGCCCCACTAGAGTGTAAATTCAGTGGGCGCAGGGACCTGTCGTTTTGCGGGGGAGCTGTGTGCTCAATGGCCAGGCACAGAATTGCGGGTACCGTCTATTTTGTGGGTACAGGGGCTATGATTATCCGCGAGTGTTCGCTGCCTTGCCCGCGTACCTAGGCCTTTGCCAAGGAAGATACTGCGGTCAGAGTGGACCCAGGGTAACTTGGGAAGGGGGCTTCGGGGCTTATGAGCTGTGCGGGTGAGAGGTAGGCAGGAGGGACAGGGAGATTCAGATTTCTCTCGGGTGCCACCCCGCTGACAGCCGGGCCCGCTGCCCTAGGAGCCCGCTGCGAGGCCAACACCTTTGATGGCGAGCGCTGCCTCTACGGGGCGCTGAGCGACCCCATCCGCCGGGCTCTGCGGGATTACAAGCAGGTCACGGCCTCCTGCAGGCGGCGGGATTACTACGAGGACTTCCTGCACCGGTGAGCCAGCCGGGCACCGGCGCTGGGCGCTGCGCAGGGGCGGGGCTTCGTGAGCTGGGCATGCGCAGTCGGGCGCAGGCGGCGCCAGGCTGCAGGGTCCGAGCGCTCCGACGAGCGTCCGCCTTGCCCGGTGTCCGCAGGCTGCTGGAGCAGGGCATCCACAGCGACGTGGTCTTCATGGTCCACGGGAGGCCGTTCAGAGCCCATCGCTGCGTCCTGGGAGCGCGCAGCGCCTACTTCGCCAACATGCTGGACACCAAGTGGAAGGGCCGCAGCGCCGTGGTCCTGCGGCACCCCCTGGTGCGCGCCCCGCCCGCTGTCCCGGGCCCCGACCGTCCGGGGGCGCCGCGCGCATGCGCTGATCGGCCGCTTCTAACCCCCCTCCCGCTGTCTCTGTGCCCCGCAGATCAACCCGGTGGCCTTCGGGGCCCTGCTGCAGTACCTGTACACAGGTGACCCCATGCCCGGGGCGGGCGGGGCGGCCGCGGCCCTTTCACCTGGCGTGGGCCCCTGCCACGGTGCTGCGGGCTGCGAGGCTGGGGGTGCTGTCCCTTCCCCTCTGTCGCTGGCCCGAGGCCAGGTGGGGCGACCATCTAGGACGCCCCTTTCGGGACCGGGAGGACCCCGAGGCCCCGCCCAGCCCCTGACCGGTGCCCGCCGCAGGCCGCCTGGACGTGGGCGTGGAGCACGTGGGCGACTGCGAGCGCCTGGCCAAGCAGTGCCAGCTGTGGGACCTGCTGGGCGACCTGGAGGCCAAGTGCGAGAAGGTGTCGGAGTTCGGTGCGTCCCGGGGCTGGGCCGAGGCCGGTGGCGCCGCGGCCGGCCTGGCCCTGAAGCCCGTGTCCCCTCCGCAGTGGCCTCCAAGCCGGGCACGTGCGTCAAGGTGCTGAGCATCGAGCCGCCGCCCGCCGACCCCCGGCTCCGCGAGGACCTGGCGCTGCTGGCGCACTGCGCGCTGCCCGCCGAGCTCCGGGTGAGGCCCCGGGCGAGGCCCCGCGACCCGCGGGCGGCCGCTGCCCTTCCTGCGCTCTGATGGGGCCTGTCCCTTGCCCCAGGGTGACCTCGCGGAGCTGCCCTTCCCCTGCCCCGACGGCTTCAACAGCTGCCCCGACGTGTGCTTCCGCGTGGCCGGCTGCCGCTTCCTCTGCCACAAGGTACCTGTCCCCATGTCGCCCGCCCCGCCCAGCCCCCAGGCCCCCCTGACCCTGTCCCCCCCCCCCAGGCCTTCTTCTGCGGCCGCAGCGACTACTTCCGGGCGCTGCTGGAGGACCACTTCCGGGAGAGCGAGGAGCCCGCGGCCTCGGGGGACCCCCCGGTGGTCACCCTGCAGGGCGTGACCCCCGACGTCTTCACGCACGTGCTCTACTACGTGTACAGCGACCACACGGAGGTGCGCGGGCGGGGCGGCCGGGGCTACGGGCCTGGGGCGTCGGGTCCTGCCTCCCGACCCGACGGGCCGGTGGGGACTGTGACCCGGATCCCCTCATGGGGACCTCCTCCCACACACGGCTGCGACTCCTGGGGTCTGGGCTCTCCTGTCACCTCCTCCCCTGGCTGCTTCCCTCTGTCCTCAGTTGCCCTGAGACGTCACCAGTGTGAGGCCTGACCGGTGCCAGTGGGTGGTGTTGAAGGTCCCTCTGGTGGGGTGTTTGAGGGTGTGACGGCCTCGGTGCTGTCACAAGCTTAGCCAGGCGCAGGGGCGCACACCTGTAATCCCAGTGGCTCAGGAGGCTGAGGCAGGAGGATCACAGTTGGAGGCCAGCCTCAGCAACTTAGTGAGGCCCTGTCTCTAAATAAAATCCAAAAAGGGCTGGGGATGGGGCTCAGTGAGTAAGCACCCCCGGGTCAGTCCCCAATACCAAAAAAAAAAAAAAAAAAAAAACCTCACCAAAAAATGCAGACAAGCTTCAAGCTTGTTTCTCCTTTGGATCTGAGGTGAGTGTCCCAGAGCAGGTGGCTTGCTGGGGACCCAGGTTGTCCTCTCTGTCTTGCTTCCCTGCCACCCCTCAGGGGATCCCAGACCTTTCCCCTAAGGGTAAATATTTCAGGCCCACTGGGCCCCTGGTCTCTGCCACAGCTGCACGGCTCTAGTGTGGAAGCCACTGTGCTCACAGACTGAGTGCCTGTGTTCCAATAAAACTTTATTTACACACAAGGCCTGGGCTGAGGCCCAGCTGCCTGCTGCGGGGGCATCGCCTTCTGCTTCCAGAGGTTGAGCCAGAGGCAACTTCCTGGTGCAGAGGGAGGAGGAAGAGGGGGCGTGCGGTTTCCTTTTCCAGGAATCACCGGAAGTTGCACCAACCAGTTCCCCCGTCCCACCGGAGATTGCTTAGTGGCCACATTTGCCAGTGGGGGGCTGGGCAACAGTCTGCTGTGTAAGAAGGGCAGAAGAAGCCAGGCACAGTGGCCCACACCTGTCATCCTAGTGGCTCAGGAGGCTGAGGCAGGAGGATCACAGTTGGAGGCCAGCCTCAGCAATTCAGTGAAGCCCTAAGCAACTCAGCGAGACCCTGTCTCTAAATAAAACATAAAAAGGGCTGGGGATGGGGCCCAGTGGTAGGTTTAGCACCCCTGGGTTCAATCCCTGGTGCTAAAACAGGGTAGGGCAGATGGCATCTCCCTTAGGGCACCCAGCTGGAAAGAGCTTTTAGCTGCCTCCTGTCGCCCACACCCCCAGGCCTGGCAGCCTCTGCTTGGACTCCTCCCCATGCTCAGCCTCTGCCTGGCTCCTAGGCCTCCCTCCCTCCCTCCTGCAGCTTGGCCCAGAACCTCAGCCCTGCCCCGGGTGTCTCTGCCTGTCCCGGAGACAGCCCTTACTGAAGAGCTCGCCCCGGCCACCATCAGGGCTCAGGGTGTGACTTGGCTCCAAGGCTGGCCCGACACTGGGCCAGCCCCTGGTGAGCTGTGTGATCCCGCACAGGCCGCTTGACTCCTCTGTGCCTCAGAGCCCCGTCTAGGAGGACCTGAGGACAGTGCCTGGCCTGCCTGCCTCAGGTCTGGGCAGGTGAGCACGGCCGCTAGCCAGGCAGGTGGCCCCCGCCTGCCCAGCACTGGCCGCCCTGATGTGGGCGGGACGCCCAGCCTTCCCGGCCAGGGACGGAGCCGGGTTGTGCCCAAGTGCCCCCAGGCAGCTCCTCCCGAGGACCCCCAGGAGCCACATCCCCCGGGCAGGGCCCCTGCCTTGGCCTTGGACAGCCACCTTCTCTGTTCGGATCCTGACCCCCTCAAGAGGAGGCGTGGTCCTCCGTGCCACCGGGACAAACGGGCACAGAGAGGCTAAGGGACTTGCCCGGGGTCACACAGCCAGAAGTACCAGAGTCCACCCAAGTCCTGGGATTCGGGGCTCAGCCTTTCTTCCCGCCCTGCCAAGGCACGGGGACCCCTTCAGCTCTCTCCTGTCCCTGTGTCCCCCCAGGCGGGGACCTGGGCCAGGCTTCGGGCCGGCCGGCTTCCGGGCGCAGGCCTGAGCTCGGCCGGTGACCCGGGTGACCCGGCCGCGCCTGCCCTTCTCTCGCAGCTGCCCCCCGAGGCGGCCTGCGACGTGCTGAGCGCGGCCGACCTGTACCTGCTGCCGGGCCTCAGCGGCTGTGCGGCCGCAGCCTGGCGCAGGGGCTGGACGAGGAGGGCGTGGTGGCCGTGTTTTGTGTGGCGCGTGGCGCGGCTCTTCCGCCTGGCCCGGCTGGAGGACCAGTGCACCGAGTTCATGGCCAGGGTCATCGAGAAGGTGCGCGGGGCCGCGGGGCGGGGCGGGGCGCGCTCGGCCGGGCCGCGCTGAGCCGAGGCTGTGGCCCCGCAGCTGGTGGAGCGCGAGGACTTCGCGGAGGCCGTGCGGGAGGAGGCGGCGGCCGTGGCGGCGCGGCAGGAGACGGACTCCATCCCGCTGGTGGACGACATCCGCTTCCACGTGGCCAGCACCGTGCAGACCTACAGCGCCATCGAGGAGGCGCGGCAGCGGCTGCGGGCCCTGGAGGACCTGCTGGCGGCCATCGGCTTGGACTGCTGAGGCCGGCCTGCGACGGGCAGGCCTCCGCGCCCGGCCTCCCTCGGGGCGGGCGGGCGTGTGCGCGTGGACTCTTCCTGCTGCTTGCACGCCGAGGGCATCGGGGGCCGAGCGGGCTTGGTGGCCCCCCAGGAGCCTGGGGACCCCGGGGGAGGTCTCCTGGCCTGAGCCGCGGCCTCCCCCAATGCACAAACCGGCCTCCAGGCCCGGGGCTGGCGGCACTCAGGGAAAGCAGCGGGGCTCCGGGCTGGGCCTCCCTCCCCGGCCTGCGGTGGCTGCTCCTGTGTGTGTGGGGGGGGGGGCAGGGCGGCCTGTGTGTGGCAATAAAGAGTGGCTTCAGCAGGTCCCCAGCCTGTGTGGGGCGCAGCGTGGGGAGGGCGGGGTGCGTGGGCACCCGCGGAGGCTGGCCCAGAGGCTCCAAGCGGACCTGGACCCGCCCTTGTCCCCCGGCCTCCCTGCCGGTCTTTCTGCCTCCACTCCCCGCCCCCACTGGACCTTGGACCCTGATGAGTTTTTCCTCAGCCTAGGCCCGTCTTTTCCCCAGGGAGCCCCTTGTGGCCTTCCCTACAAGGACTGTGACAGTAAAGGGCATCTGGTGGCCCCAGGACACCTTTCAGGCTTGCAGGCCACGATCCCCTGAGCCTCCTGGACTCCGCTCTGCCTTTTTTTTTTTTTTTTTTTTTCTTGGTATCAGGGATTGAACTCAGGGGCCCTCGACCACTGGGCCCCAGCCCCAGCCCTTTTTTGCATTTATTTAGAGACAGGGTCTCGCTGAGTTGCTTAGGGCCTCACTTTTGCTGAGGCTGGCTTTGAACTCGCGATCCTCCTGCCTCAGCCTCCCGAGCCACTGGGATGACAGGCCTGTGCCACCCACGGAGCCAGCTTGGGGTGTTGGGGAGCTGCCGAGCAGGGCCCTAAATAGTGCTGTCTAGCCCTGCTGGGGCCACCCAGTGGGACCTGCCACGGGGCGGGGGGCAGGTGACTTGACGTCCCAAAGGAGGGCCAGGCCCCGGGCAGGTCCCACCGCAGGCCCAGCACCTGGCTTTGGCAGGCGGGAGGCCAGGTCCGACATTTAACCCGGCCTCTTCCTGTCGCTCAGTGTCCCGGGCGGGGACACTCAGCGCCTCCGAGCTGCCCTTTCCTGAAGCCCCCCAGGCCCGCCCCAGGCTCCGGGCGAGGCCGCCGGCGCTGGAGCCCCAGGAGCGACGCTGTCCGGTCCCGGTAATGACAGACGTGGTCAGGTGCCCAGCCAGGGTGCCAGGAGGGTCACAGCCACCCCCGGCTGTCACCACCCGCTCCAGGAGCAGGCTGCGCGGGTCGCAGCGGGGGACCGTCCCCGCCGCAGCGCCCCGCCGGTTCTTCGCTGGAGTCTGCCGCACACTCAGCGCGGGCGGAAGCAGGGGCCGGAAGTGGGAGTCAAGATGGCGGCACTTCCGGTGGCCTCTGCAGCCACCGGCTACCCAGGGGTGCACGGCGCGGGCGAGGGTGCGCAGGACGCGGGAAGAGCGGGGCGTGGCAGGACTTGCACTTAGCTTCCATGATGTGGCTTTTCAGAGTTTGAAAACCGCGTCTGACCCTCATTTAACTATTTTTGGGACAAGTGCTAGGGATTTAAGCTGGGGGTGCTGGGGGTGCTCTACCACTCAGCCACATCCCCAGCTCCCCACCCCCCTTTTTTGAGGCAGAGTCTCACTAAGTTGCTGAGGCTGGCCTCCAACCTGCATCCTCCTGCCTCAGCCTCCCCCATTGTGAGGACCATAGGCCTGCACCACCCTGCCAGGCTTCTCTGTGCAGTCTGTCCCAACTGGAAAAAATTTTCACAGGTACAAAAATAAATCAATGGAACAAAAGACAAAAAACTGAAGGAAAATAAAGTCTGGCCCTAAAATGTTTGAAGGGCTTGCTTCCCACCCCCCAAGGAACTGGAATGGTGGGAGCAGAGGGACCAGGACAATGGCATGCAGGTGGAGCACATGCAGTGAGCCGGGCACGGTGGCCCACGCCCGTCCCCCAGACTTGGGAGGCTGAGGCAGAAGGATCGCAAGTTGGAGGCCAGCCTCAGCAACTTAGCGAGGGCCTAAGCAACTCAGTGAGACCCTGTCGCTAAATAAAATACAAAAAAAGGGCTGGGGATGTGGCCCAGTGGTCGAGTGGCCCTGAGTTCAGTCCCCAGTTCCAAAAGAAAAAAGAAAAGCACGCCTGACACTGGAATGCTGAAGCAGCAGCCCAGAGCACATGACCCGTGGCCTCGGCCGCCTCCTTCCTTGCAAAACGTTAACCTGATGCAAGACGTGAAATTGTGTCACTGCCCGATGCACCATTAGTTCAGTCCCTGGCTACTGTCACCCAGACCAAGGGGTTGCTGCTGCTTGCACTTGAGGTCTGCATTGTCCCTTGAGTGTCTCTGCTTCCCTTTTTTTTTTTTTTTTTTTTTTTTTTTTTGGTCCCAGGGATTGAACCCAGGGGCACTCGACCACTGAGCCCCCTCCCCAGCCATATTTTTATATTTTATTTAGAGACGGGGTCTCGCTGAGTTGCTTAGGGCCTCGCTAAGTTGCTGAGTCTGGCCTCCAACTTACAATCCTCCTGCCTCAGCCTCCCCTGCCTGGCCTCCACCCTGCGATCCTCCTGCCTCAGCCTCCCCTGCCTGGCTCACTTACATTTTAAGGGTCCCTCTGGCTGTTATGTGGCAACAGATCCCGTGAGGCCTGCTGGGGTGGGGGCGGAGGCCGCTGCCCCAGATTATAGCCACAGGGGTGGCAGGAGCAATTCTGGTGATGCTCTGGAGGCCAGAGGTATCCCGGGCATGGGAGAAGATAAAGCCACACACAGGATGAGGCTGTGCAGTGCGCGTCAGGCACCAGCCCCACAGGGCCAGCTCACGGGGACTCCACGGCCCTCACGAGGTCCTGGGGCTCCGCCAGGGACGCGGCCACGTGGGAACAGGCAGGCAGACACCGTCCAGCAAACGTCTGGTTTATTAGGCTAGCGCAGCGCGCACGGGCCCTTTGTGCGTTCCGGGCCGGCCCACAGCCCCTCTACAGTATACGGGAGGGATGTGACGTGAGCCGCAGTGACAATGACAAACGCGACCATGGCTTGGAAAATGACAATGACCCGAATAGGTTTGTGTTAGCAATCGGGGAGAGCAAGGAAAGAGGCGGAGCCGCGTGGGCCCGGAGCTGGGGTGCAGACAGAGACCCGGGGGTCAGAGCATGCTCAGTGCGCCGGGGGTGGCCCTGGAACCTTCTAGAAGCTGCCGAGGACCCAGCCTCCCCACTACCTGCACGTGCTGGTCTCTCCTTTTTTTTTTTTTTTTTTTTTTTTTGTCCCAGGGATTGAACCCAGGGGCACTCGACCACGGAGACCCTCCCCAGCCCTTTTATATTTAGAGACAGGGCCTCGCTGAGTGGCTGAGGCTGGCCTCCACCTTGCGATCCTCCTGCCCCAGCCTCCCCGTCCCCTCTTCCAGGGTTCACAAGATGGTCCCAATTTCAGATCACTTTTTCTGCCTTTTGAATATCAGCCAGTCATGAACCAGACCCACAAGCGTGTCCCCACTGTGCCTCGGTGACAGCTTGCAGAGCGGAGACCCAGGTGTCCAGGGACTCCTCCTGGGCCAGCCCTGGCCTGGTGTGCATCTGGGGGACGGCGTCGCTCTGGCCTGCCTCTGGGTGACGCCGTGGCCTGGGGACTCTGGGCTCCGATGAGGGGGCAGGGGGAGCGGGTGGCTAGGGCTCCGCAGGGCCCCGCTGACCCTCCTCTCGGTGCACTAAGATGTCGCGCTCTCTTCCGGAGGTGGGCTGGGGCCCTGGGAGCCACCGTCTCTGGGGACCTGGGCCTGGTCACCTCAGGGGCTCCTGCTTGTCCCCACACGCCCTTCCTGAGCGGCCAAGACAGGAGACCCTGCAGCCGTCGGGGCCCAGAGGGCCACTGGTGCCCGCGGGAGGCCCGGAACCTGCCCGTGTGGCAGGAGGGAGGGAGGCTCTGAGCCTCTATGTTGGGGGTCCTGGCGGGAGGAGCAGCCCCCCCCAAGAGGGGTCCAAGGGCACCCCGACTTCTGTCTGCAACCCAGCGAGGCGTCCCGGCAGCCAGGCCCCCCCCAGGGCTCCAGTCGCACTAGAGGGAGCAGCAAGTCCCCGGTTCAGGGGACAGCGCCCGGGCCGGTGGTGAGGCCCAGTTATTGCTGGCACGGAGGGAGGCCGCGGGCAGGGCCAGGGCTGGGCGGGCACCTGAGAAGCAGAGGCCAGGCTCGGGCCTTGTCCGGGGAGGTCGGCCGACACCAGGGGAGGCCTGAGCGCCCGAGGCAGGGGCACGGCCTGTCCCCGCTCTCCGCCGCCCTGGGCAGGGACGCTGGGGGGCGGCCGGCCGCGCTGCGAGTCCCCGCTCTGGCCACCAGAGGGCGCTGCGGGGCCAGCAGTGGGAGGCCCAGGGTGGCCCTGGGTGGCCGAGGACAAGGCCCCACTTCCTCCCACCCATTCCAGTGATCTCTGCTTCAGGACAGACATCGTGTATTAGAGACTTCTTCAATACGATCTTCTTACAGCATCGGTGACATTAGTGACTCAAGAAAGGCAGTCTATTTTTTGAGGGGGGATACTAGGGATTGAATCCAGGGGCGCTTAACCCCTGAGCCCCCTCCCCAGCCCTATTTATAGTTTATTTAGAGACAGGGTCTCGCTGAGTTGCTTAGGGCCTCGCTTTTGCTGAGGCTGGCCTCCACTTTGCGATCCTCCTGCCTCAGCCTCCCAAGGCGCTGGGATGACAGGTGTGCGCCACTGTGCCTGGCTGAGGCAGCCTCTTTTGAATATCTGCAGCACTCAGTGGGTGACCAAGCCTCCCCTGGCAGAGGGAAAGGGGCGCGGGCAGAAGAGCCTTGGTCCCCTGCTCCGGCTGCACGCTACCCTCCTGCTCCCTGAAGCCTGACCCTGGAATGTAAAGGAGCTGGCAAGGTCACGGGCGGCTGCTCATTTGGAGGAAGTGCCAGTCATTTTCTGAGCCTTGGAAGGGCACGTGAGTCTGCCCCAGGAGCTGGCCTGGGTGGGGACCCAGGCCACCTCATTACACACCCGAGAAAGGCCACAGAGTCGTGGCTGGTCAGAGAGGGGCACCGGGGCTGGAGTCGGGGCCAGGGACGGACACTTCTCCAATTATTGCAATCTGGTTTCCTGGGAGCACCAGGAATTCCTGGGAACCCTATAGGAGCTAGGAGAGGCGGGAGAGTCCCTGCATTTTTTTTTCTTTTTTTGGTACCGGGGATTAAACCCAGGGTCCTTAACCTCTGAGCCACATCCCCAGCCCTTCTTGTATTTTATTTAGAGACAGGGTCTCACAGTGGCTTAGGACCTCGCTAAGTGGCTGAGGCTGGCCTCCAACTTGTGATCCTCCTGCCTCAGCCTCCTGAGCAGCTGGGATTACAGGCGTGTGCCACTGTGCCTGGCCCTGCTTTTTTTTTTTTTTCTTTTTCTTTTTTTTATTTTAGTAGCGTCCCTCTGTGGGGATTGCCTGTCACCCTTCTGTCTCTTTCTCATTATTACTATTAATATTTTTTTGCATAGTGTCTACCCCGTAGGGTAGATCCAGTGCCTCATAGCCTTATATATGACATAAATCTATTTGTTGAAGTGAGTTGCGCCAGGGGTCCCTCCAGTTTGTGATCCGTCTGCTCTCAAGCCACAAGCTCTGCTCTCCCTCTGCCGCGTCCCCCAGGCCATGAGCTGGTCACTGGGCCAGCTTCAGGGCGGGGACCCTCTGGGGGCTGCCACGGCCATTCTTTGGGAGACCCACATCTTAATCTCATGGAAGACGGAGTTGGTCACTTCTGGAAGCTCTTTGTGAAGCACGTGGTAGGCACCTTCGTAGATCTGCAACAGGGGAGCGGGGTCAGGGCCAGGCCAGCAGAAGTGGCGGGTTGGGGGCGGGAGCGGACGCAGACAGGGGACAGGAGTGTGCAGTGTCCTTAGGCCCCGCCCTCTGTGCCTGGGGCGTCTGGCTCCCGCTTCCCACCCCCACCTAATTTTAGGGAGTTGGGGGAGAGGGTCCTGCTAAGCTATGGAGGCCGGCCTCCAATTTGCGATCCTCCTGCCTCAGCCTCCTGAGTAGCTGGGATTGCGGGTGCGTGCCACTGTGCCCTGCAGGGCCAACACCCTTTGATCAAATGAGTCACGCCTTCTAGCAGGTTCTGGCGTCCCTTCTTTGGCCACCACCTCTCTCCAGGGGTGGGGGGCTTCCTGTGTGCGTTCCTTCTGCTTCCTCGCCTTCCCTGGGGTCCTCAGCTCACCCCAGCTTTCGTTCCCGCCCACCCAG
The DNA here is from genome assembly GCA_025594165.1 of Tamias sibiricus. Taxonomy (NCBI): domain Eukaryota; kingdom Metazoa; phylum Chordata; class Mammalia; order Rodentia; family Sciuridae; genus Tamias; species Tamias sibiricus. The sequence continues at coordinate 27,945,380 of CM046675.1, read as the reverse complement.
GGCAGCTGCACTTGGCGGGGTCTCCAGTGACCTCCAGAGCCAGGACTTGCTTGGGGCTCTGACATCGCTTGACCTCTGGTTCTTGCTTTCCCGAAAACCTCGGGCTTCATCCGTACCCACTTTCCTTCCCGCCTCTGCAGTGGCTTGTCACCTCAGGGCTGGCCTGGGTGAGGGGCCTGGTGTGACCTCTCCTCCCTAGCAGCCTTACCCTCACCTGTGGCTTTAAGAACCTTAACCCTGGCCGGGCACAGTGGCACACGCCCGTCATCCCAGCAGCTTGGGAGGCTGAGGCAGGAGGATCACAGGTTAGAGGCCAGCCTTGGCAACAGGGTCTCCCTGAGTTGCTTAGGGCCTCGCTTTTGCTGAGGCTGGCTTTGAACTCGTGATCCTCCTGCCTCAGCCTCCGGAGTTGCTGGGATGACAGGCGTGCCCACTGCGCCGGGCTTATCTGAGTTCTTTATAATCAAGTGGAAAAGAGCTTTGGACTCAGGCCCAGGCCACGCGCAGCCTGGGGAAGGCCGGCCGCGGCAGCCAGAACGCCCCTGGAGCTGGGGACTGCCCCACGGTTTCTGGGTCCTCGCCTCGGGCTTCCCCCGGTTCAGACAGGGGAGACAAGCCCTGCTGTGTCCCCGTCTTGGAGGCCCGACTGAGGAGGCCGGGCTGTCTCTTGGGTCTAACGGGCCACACAGGCAGGCCTCAGGGCCTGTCCCGGCAGGGCCTCGCCCTCCAGCAGGGCCCCTCCTGCAGACTCTGCCAAGTGCCCCGGCATCTCTGGGACCATGTCGCAGGCTGCTGCTGGGCCTGGGGTTGCTGGGGCTGGCGCCAGGGGAGGCTGGGGACCATGCATGTCATTGGAACTTGGGAGGGACATTCTCTAGGGACATTGTATTTGTTCAACAAAACAGTGGCAGGTTTTCTTTTTTCTTTCTTCTTAGTGATGGAACCAGGGTCCTCACACGGGCTAGGTGCGTGCTGGTCCTGCGATTCCCAGGGTGACCCTCCTGGATCTGATCAGACACACCCACAGGGAAGGCTGCCTCCTGTCCACCCTGGGGCGGGGCGGGGCTATGCTGTGTGGGCGGGGCTACACTGTGTGGGCAGGGCTGCACTGTGGGGCGGGGCTGCGCTGTGTGGGCAGGGCTGCGCTGTGGGGCGGGGCTGCACTGTGTGGGCAGGGCTGCGCTGTGTGGGAGGGGCTACACTGTGTGGGCAGGGCTGCGCTGTGGGGCGGGGCTGCACTGTGTGGGCAGGGCTACACTGTGGGGCGGGGCTGCACTGTGGGGCGGGGCTGCACTGTGTGGGCAGGGCTGCACTGTGGGGCGGGGCTGCACTGTGTGGGCAGGGCTGCACTGTGGGGCGGGGCTGCGCTGTGTGGGAGGGGCTACACTGTGTGGGCAGGGCTGCGCTGTGGGGCGGGGCTGCGCTGTGTGGGCAGGGCTGCGCTGTGGGGCGGGGCTGCACTGTGTGGGCAGGGCTGCGCTGTGTGGGAGGGGCTACACTGTGTGGGCAGGGCTGCGCTGTGGGGCGGGGCTGCACTGTGTGGGCAGGGCTACACTGTGTGGGCAGGGCTGCACTGTGGGGCGGGGCTGCACTGTGTGGGCAGGGCTGCACTGTGGGGCGGGGCTGCACTGTGTGGGCAGGGCTGCACTGTGGGGCAGGGCTGCGCTGTGGGGCGGGGCTGCGCTGTGTGGGAGGGGCTGCACTGTGTGGGCAGGCTGCGCTGTGGGGCGGGGCTACACTGTGTGGGCAGGGGCACTGTGGGCAGGGCTGCGCTGTGGGGCGGGGCTGCACTGTGTGGGCTGCGCTGTGGGCGGGGCTGCACTGTGTGGGCAGGGCTGCACTGTGTGGGCAGGGGCTGCGCTGTGGGGCGGGGCTGCGCTGTGGGGCGGGGCTGCGCTGTGGGGCGGGGCTACACTGTGTGGGCAGGGCTACACTGTGTGGGCAGGGCTGCGCTGTGGGGCGGGGCTGCACTGTGTGGGCAGGGCTGCACTGTGTGGGCAGGGCTGCGCTGTGGGGCGGGGCTGCGCTGTGTGGGCAGGGCTACACTGTGTGGGCAGGGCTGCGCTGTGGGGCGCTGTGGGGCGGGGCTGCGCTGTGGGGCGGGGCTGCGCTGTGGGGCGGGGCTACACTGTGTGGGCAGGGCTACACTGTGTGGGCGGGGCTGCACTGTGTGGGCAGGGCTGCGCTGTGGGGCGGGGCTGTACTGTGTGGGAGGGGCTACACTGTGTGGGCAGGGCTGCGCTGTGGGGCGGGGCTGCACTGTGTGGGCAGGGCTGCGCTGTGGGGCGGGGCTGCGCTGTGTGGGAGGGGCTACACTGTGTGGGCGGGGCTGCGCTGTGGGGTGGGACTATTTGTGGGCGGGGCTATGCTGTGGGGCAGGGCTGTGCTGTGGGGTGGGACTATGTTGTGGGTGGGGCTAAGATGCAGGGCGGGGCCACGGTGTGGGCGGGGCTGTGCTGTGGGGTGGGGCTATGCTGCAGCGCAGGGATGGGGCGGGGCTGCACTGTGAGGGCAGGACTACGCTGTGGGTCGGGGCCATGACGTAGGGGCGGGGCTGCACTGTGGGCGGGGTTATTATGTGGGCAGGGCCGGGCTCACCTTGAGAGTCTTGTCCTGGCTCTTGGCGGATTCCATGAGCAGGTAGGCCCCTTTGCTGTCACACAGGCGGTCTGCGGACCCCTGGAGCAGCAGGAAGGGCAAGGTCAGCTTGGGGAGGGCTCGCTCCACCCGCGAGACAGCGTTGAGTAGCTGGATCCCAAAGCACACTTTCAGCCCCGCCCGGCAGATGAGGGGGTCCGAGTTGTAAAGGTCAACCTGGACAAAAGAGGAAAAAGAAAAGGAAGCCTCCATCAGTGCATGCCGGCTCACCCTTGCTAGGCCAGAGCTTTCTTTTTGTACCAGTGATTGAACCCAGAGGTGCTTCACCACCGAGCCACATCCCCAGCCCCTTTTATATTTAGAGACGGGGTCTCACTGAGTTGCTAAGTTGCCGAGGCTGGCCTCCAACTGGTGATCCTCCTGCCTCAGCCTCCTGAGCTGCTGGGATGACAGGTGTGCACCACCATGCCCAGTCTCGGCAGATCATTGCCCCAATATGTGGCCTGAGATGGGACATCTGCCCTACAGAATCTGGGTGAGAAGGTTCTAGAAGTGTCTCAGGCCCTTATGGGTAGGCGCAGGCCGTGGCGCCCCTTTGCTTACTGTCCTCATTCTTGCCGACGGGCTCTGGGCAGGTTGGAGAGCGGCCATGTGGTGCGGACTGGGTGAGGGGTGGAGAGGGCTGCCCCAGGAGGCCCCAGGGCGCCACTGGACCGGGACTCAGGCTCTCCAAGGGTGGAGCTACACCCCCTCTGTCACCACCCCTACAGGGCCTGGGCCAGAAGTCCACATCCGGGCCAAGCGGGGCCAGCTGTCCTGTGGTCACCCTGCCACCTGGATTCCGTCCCATGCCAGAGACTGAGCATCGCAAAGCAGACCACTTGTGAAAAGCCACACGAGTCGGATTAGCCACTTCCTGCAGCTGAGCCGTGTGACTCCCCCAGGCCAGGCCAGCTGTCTGGCGGCCGCCCTGACCCAGGGCAGCGGGGGCTCCGAGGGGTCTGCAAGGAGCCCCCCTCAGGGGAGCGCTGTGGGGCCACAGAAGAGCCCTGGGCTCAGGACTGCCCAAGCCCTGCTGCCTCGGGCGAGAGTGAGAGCAGCAGCAATGCCGGCGGACACCTGCGGTGTCCAGCACGGGCCGGGGCGGGACCCCGGGATCTTCCTGCTGACAACAACGAGAACAGCTTAAAAAAGAAGAAAAAAACGGGTAGAGTTAACATTCGAGCTCTTGACAAGTGCTCAGCTCCAATGGTCATGATGTACAGTCATGATAACTAACTTAACCTCCATAACCACCTTGATTGAGGCACGGCTATTATCATTGTTGTCATTATCACTGTTATTGTTGGTATTGGGGACTGAACCCAGGGGTGCTGAATCACTGAGCCCCATCCCCAGCCCTTTTTATATTTTAGCTAGAGACAGGGTCTCGCTGAGTTGCTCAGGGCCTTGCTAAGTTGCTGAGGCTGGCCTCCACCTTGTGATCCTCCTGCCTCAGCCTCCCGAGCTGCTGGGATTGCAGGCGTGCGCCACTGCACCTGGCTTATTATTCACTTTTCACATATAAGGAAACTAAGACGGAGAGACATTTAATAACCTGTTATTAGTTACCCCAATCCCTGTTTTCTCCTCTAGAACTCTTGATATTCAGACAGGTACACAACTCCCCAAACGAAAGACTACATTTCCCAGCATCCCTTGCAGCTGGGCAGGGTCACATGACCATGCTCCAACCAATAGGAGGAGAGCAGGAGGGCGGCTGGTACCCTCTGCGTCCAAAGCTCGCCCTTTCTAGGTCCCTTTAGGGGAGGAGCAGGGCCATGTGGACCCAGGCAGGGGACACACCTGGCAGTGTAGAGCCACAGGACGGGCGTCCTGTTGCTCAGAAGTCACCTGCCAGAGAACTAGCCCGTTCCCGTGCAAGGCACTGTAGTTGGGGTCCCAGGCCATGCCCTGGCTCTTGCTGTGACCAGATCTGGTCCCCTCCGGGGCCCTTGCGGGGCTCCCCCCGGCCATCGGGCGTCCTGTGGCCATTTCCCGAAACTGGCCTGACACTTTGTCCTGCTTGGAACCCGCCAGCGCACGGGCCCCTTGGGGACTCTGCTGCAGGGTTCAATGGCTCTGGCGGCCCGGTGGCTTCCTGCCCTTGGCTTCCGTCCCTTGTCACGCAGATCCTGTTGACACCGCGGCCTGTTCCGGGCCTGGGAGGAGCTGCCAGATGTGTGGGGGAGAGGGCAGCTGAGACGCAGCCGCAGGCGGAGGAGGAGGACGAGGCCGGGCTGCCTGCGGAACCCGAGGCCGGCAGCACCCAGGCCGCCCCGCTGGTGGCGATGCCAGCCCAACCCCAGCAGCCCTGGGGACTCTAAGATCAAAATCCACCAGAGGCCAGGGGAGGTGGCGCCCGCCTATAATCCCAGCGGCTGGGGAGGCTGAGGCAGGAGGATTGCAAGTTGGAGGCCAGCCTCAGCAACTTACTTAGGCTCCAAGTCTCTAAATAAAATACAAAATAGGGCTGGGGTGTGGCTCAATGGTCGAGTGCCCCTGAGTTCAAAACCCGGTAACTCCCACCCCCCAAAAAAAGTGTGGTTCCCAAGGTCACGCAGAGACACGAAGAGGCAGAGCTGGGTCTAGCAAACCTGCCACCCCCCGGGGCCATGCCTCTGTGTCCCTCTGAGCCGCAGATGTCAATGCACTTGACTGGCAGGGACAAAAGGCACCTCATCAGGCGCCCCAGCCTCCTCAGCATTTGCTGACTGGGCGTCCGCCCACAGGGCGCAGAGGCCAGATAAAGACCTCGCCTGGCTCCGCAGGAACCCCCAGTTCCCTGGACCAAAGCCAGCCCTGATTACCAGGAGCCCGGCGTTGACATCTCGCTGTCCCCGGGGCCAGCGCAGCGGGGCGCCCGGCCGCAGGGGCGAGGTTCCTGAACCCCCTTCTCCTCCGTAGCTGGCCGCGGCCTCATTTAGGACGTTAGAGGCTGTGTCCGGATCAGCCTCTACTTCTGAGTTGCTTGTGAATTAATGAGGTGTCCTCCCTCCAGACGACTCTGCGCTGTCCACGCCGGATCTCGGGGACGTCCTGGGATGTTTTTATGAGCCACGCGTTGTGGCTGGCAGATGCCCCCTGGGCAAGTGGGGACGGCTGTTGGCATGAACCCACCGCAGGTGCTGGGGTTCCTTCTGGAAGGCGATGGAGTCTTCAGAAGCAGAAAAAAACCAGCCTTCCTGGCTCTCTGGGAGTGGAGGGCCAAGGGCGCGGGACCTGGACACTCATGGCTGCCGGGTAGCCACTGGGGGGAGGGAAAGGAAGCCACCACCTTCTTCACTGTTTCGCAGGCCCAGGGTTTAGATAGATAAAAGACACAGGTCTTATATGTTCAAAATGCTGGAAGAAAGAAGTTTCAATGTTCTTCCAGAAAGCAATAATGAGCCGGGCCCCGTGACACACGCCTGTCATCCCAGCAGCTTGGGAGGCTGAGGCAGGAGGATCACAAGTTGGAGGCCAGCCTCAGCAATTTAGTGAGGAGGCCCTAAGCAACTCAGTGAGACCCTGTCTCAAAACAGAATACAAAAATAGGGCTGGGGATGTGGCTCAGTGGTTGAGTGCCCCAGGGTTCAATCCCTGGTACCAAAAAAAAAAAAAAAAGAAAGAAAGAAAGAATAAATGTCTGGTAACTTGATTATATACACAATGTTTCAAAACATCACAAGGGATCCCAAGACATGTACAATTTTGGGGGGTCCTGGGAATTGAACCCAGAATTAATTTACCACTGAGCTATATCCCCAGCCTCTTTTACTTTTCATTTTTTTGGAAAAAGGATCTTGCTGAATTGTTGAGGCCAGCCTTCAATTTGTGATCCTCCTGTCTCAGCCTCCTGAGTCACTGGGATTACAGGTATGAACCACCACATCTGGCTATTTTTTTATTTATTAAAAACAAAAGGTCTTGATTTATTTATTATTAAATTGTACTTATTAGCCGGGCATGATGGCGCACACCTGTAATCCCAGCACTTGGGAGGCTGAGGCAGGAGGATCACGAGTTCAAAGCCAGCCTCAGCAATGGCGAGGCACTTAGCAGCTCAGTGAGACCCTGTCTCTAATAAAATACAAAAAAAAAGTGGGGGGGGGGCTGGGGCTGAGACCCCTGAGTTCAATCCCCAGTACCAAAAAAAAAAAAAAATGTACTTATTTATTAAATTTATTACAGTATGTATTTCATTTATCTTTTTTAAAAAAATACATTTTAAAAATAGATAAAGACATTTAAAAATCTGTTAAAAAATAAATTTAAGGGCTGGGATGTGGCTCGTGGGAGGGGTGTTTGCCTAGCATGTGTTTGATTCCCAGGCAGCCAAAAAGAATTTTGTTTTAAACAAAAATTTTCCTCTGCCTTCAACTGTGGTCATCCTTACAACTTTGTGACTTAAGGACTGTTTGTCTACTGTCTGAGAAAGACTCCCGCAGGTCATCATTTTCACAAGCAATGTCGGGGGTGGGGGGACAGAAAAAGGAGGGAGGGAGAAGAAAGAAATCCGTGGCATTTTGTAGGATTTTTTTTTTTTTTTTTTTTTTTTAATGACCTTGAGTCACAAAGCAGCAACAGCGGCAGCCTAAGTCTCGAGATCAAAGGACAGCAGAGGCCAGGGGAAGAACCAAATTGAAGGGGAGGAGCCTTCCGCGGTGTCCCTGTCCTGTCTCCCTCCTGCTGTGACACAGGCTGGGGTATTCAGGAGTATCCAAGATCATGGCGCCTGCTACTTACATTTATTTTTCATTAACTTAACTAATTCATTAATGTTTGGTAACCAGGATTAAACCCAGGGGTGTTTTACCACTGAGTTACATCTCCAGCCCTTTTTGTTATTTCTTTGAAACTTTTGAGACAGGGCCTCACTAAGTTGCTTAGAGCCTAAGTTGCTGAGGCTGGCCTTGAACTCGCTATCCTCCTGCCTCAGCCTCCCGAATTGCTGGGATGACAGGCGTGCACCACCACACCCAGCTGCGAAGGACATTCTCTTTTTTTAAAAAATATCTATTTGCTTTAGTTGTACACAATGCAATGCATTTATGTTTACGTGGTGCTGAGGATGGAACCCGGCCGCGCACGTGCGAGGCGAGCGCTCTGCGCTGAGCCCCAGCCCCAGCCCCGTGAAGGACATTCTCGAGAGACTCAAAAGGCAGCCCATGGGGTGGTAGAGAAACATGTGTCAGTCCTATCTGTATAGGGGTCCGCACCCAGACAAGAGGTTCATATCCATAATATATAAAGAGCTCCTACGATTCAACAAGAAAAAAAGAATCAAACTGCTTAGGTGGTGGGCCGAGGATCTGCAGACACGCAGGCTGGGGCCGTAGCTCAGTGCTGGAGGGCTTGCCCCGCATGCACGAGGCCTGGGCTCCGTCCCAGCACTGTAAACGCAAAACAAAGATAAAAACAAACAAACAAAAAAAGAGGGCGTTACAAGTGTTGGCAAGGATGCGGAGGGACCAGACCCCTGCGTGTGGCTGCCGGGATGGAGACGGAGGAGCCCTGTGGGAGGGCGAGGCTGTCCCCTGAGGCTGGACACAGCACTGCCTTCGGGGACAGCAGACATCTCTGGGGATACGCCCAAGGAAGGGAAGCAGGGTCTCAAAGAGGTCTCTGAGGGGCACTGTTCACAAGAGCTGTGGCGTGCCCCTGGGGACCTGTGACTGCATCCCCAGGTGGGCCACGCCAAGCCAGCCTCCCCTTCGGACCAGAATCTGCCACGTGTGCGTTCCAAGGACATGCGAAGGAGCCTGGCAGAGAAGCTCAGCTGAGTCTTTTGGGGACAGGGAGTGGGGACCTCCCTGACAATCTTCCCATAACCAGCAGCTTTTCCACCCTCTATGAAGACTCCGATCTCAGCCAGGGCGGCGGCGCACACCTGTCATCCCAGCAGCTGGGGAGGCTGAGGCAGGAGGATCGCAAGTTGGAGGCCAGCCTCAGCAACTTAGCAAGGCCCTGTCTCAAAAAGTAACATCAGGTAAAATAAAATAAAAAGGGCGGGGCCGTGGTGAAGCACCCCCGAGTTCAATCCCTGGTTAAAAGAAAAGAAGAGCCGGGCGCGGTGGCGCACGCCTGTCATCCCAGCACTTGGGAGGCTGAGGCAGGAGGATCGCGAGTTCAAAGCCAGCCTCAGCAATGGCGGGGCACTTAGCCACTCAGTGAGACCCTGTCTCTAAATAAAATACAAAAAAGGGCTGGGGGTGTGGCCCAGTGGTCGAGTACCCCTGAGTTCAATCCCCGGTACCAAAAAATAAAAAGGAAAGAAGAGCTGGTCTGGCCTCGAGGCCCTGCCTCTCCTGTTTTCAGAGATGCTTCTCCCAACTCTCCCTCGGTGACAGGGACAGAGGGGGCTGGGAACAGAAGCATTCGCGGGGGTGGTGCGAGGTGCAGTGACACAGACCACCCACCGCAAACCGCGGTGACATTCTCCGGCTTGCTCTTGCCCCCGCCCCCGGGCTGCCTCAACTAGACGGGCTGGGGCACTGGAGGGAGGAGCAACGCGTGTCACCCGCAGGATCCCTCTGCAGACGGAGCCGACTGGGAAGTCACTGACCTGCGCTCACAGGGGACTCGCGTGGGGGGCGGAGGCCTCTCTGTAGCCGAGGCTGCAGTTAGTTGGAGGCCAGGGTCTCCAAGGCCCAGTGGGGGTCTTCCGAGGCCTCCTGGCCTGTGTGCTGGGGACGTGCAGGGGACAGGGAGAGGAGGGCTGACTCCTGGAGGCTGGAAGCCTCTGCAGCTCCGAACTTGCCATCGGGCCTGCCCGTGGGTGCCAGCGCCAAGGCAGGCGAGGCCTCGCGGGCACTTACAGAGAGGAGCTGGCCCAGGGCACGGGGAGGTCCCGGGCGGCCGCCCCTCCTCCAGCCCAGGGCCGGGCCAGGCCAGGACGGAGGCGGGCCTGGCCAAGAAAGCACTTCATTCCTGTGACACTGGGCGGTGACCAGACCTTGCCTCCCCTCCCAGCCTCCTCTCCCAGCCTCCTTGGCCAAAGAACTATTTGGAATGGCATTCAAGGATTTTCAGGGTGGGAGGGGACCTTGAAAGCCCCATTGTTAGCCGCGGAATGACTGACGCGTCAGCTGTCGCATTTTTATTTTAGCTTTGGTGCCAGGGATTGAACACAGGGGCACTTAACTACTGAGCCCTGTCCCCAGCCCTTTTTATATCTCATTTAGAGACAGGGTCTCACCGAGTTGCTTAGGGCCTTGTTAAATTGTTGAGGCTGGCCTCCACCTTGCGATCCTCCTGCCTCAGCCTCTGGGATGCCAGTCATGTTGCTTTCTGAGGAGGGGCCCTAGGACTCAGCCGGGACGTCTTGTTCCCCAGAGTGCTGTGCTGCCGAGGGCACTGGGCCGAGTAGGCAGGCCCGGGCTCACGTCCTTGCTTAGTTGCTGTGTGTTTGGGGACGGTGACTTGCCCTCTCTGGGCCCGAGCTTCCACACCTGTGAATAAGAATGAGACTGACTTCTTCGGGTTCTGGTGAGGCCGGGAGGCCACGGTGTCTTGCATGGGCGAAGAAGGGCTCATCGCCTGTCCGCTGGGTGGCGCTGGCACGGAAAGGTTCTTCCCTGCCTTCTGCGGGGACGCCCGCGGGCGGAGAGGACGCCTCTGGGGCGGCAGCGGGGCAGCGGGGCTGGCGTGCGGGACGCTGGCCACAGACACCCCAAACACACACCGGCTGTCGCCACCGCAGTGACGGAGCCGCCCGTCCCCGGCCTCCAAAGCCAAGCTCGGGAGGCTGACCTTCGCTTTTTGTAGAGGCTCTGATGGCTGCAGCCTCCCGTGGGAAACACGGCAGCTGGAGACCCCTGTGGCCCCTCGAGGTGCCCCTGGGAACCCGTCAGCGCAGCACAAGGTGCAAAGGAGGCTCCGGAGGCGACAGGCGACAGGCGAGGGCCGATTCTCTCGTGGTGGACGGAGGCCAAGTCTTGCTTTCGTTTTTCCAACTGGAGTCGCACTGAGAGGCTGGCCTCCCTTCCTCCTCTCTTCCCAGCGGAGGCCATTCCTCACCCAGCCTCAGCCCCAGAGGCTGCCGGTCCCTGACCGCAGGTGGCAGGCGGGGAAGGCGGGGTGGGCCGCTCCCATCTTTTCCCAAGACTTTGGGTGACTGTCACTTTTTTCTCAAAGACGAGATGACAGTTCTGAAACTGGACATCTCTCCGCGGAGAGAGAATTCGCGAATGCCTTTTGCAGGTGCAGGTGGGAGGCTGGAGCAGTCTGCACCGAACCTCACCTTAACACCACGCAGGGGTGGGTGGGAGGGAGGGAGGGGGGGAGAATAAAAAGAAAAGAAAAGAAAAGGGGAGAAGAAACTGACACCTGGGTTCCTTGAGGTCACCCATCCAGACCAGAGCCATTATCTGAGACGTAGGCAGGTCAAAGGGCACCTGCCTTCCCCCAGACCGGCAGCCACGGGTCCTAGACCAGTGTCGTAAACCGGAAAGAAGAGCTTTACGATCACACGTGCCAGCTGGAAAAGAGGCGTCCGGGTGTGGGGGTGTCAATCAGATGAGTTCGAATCCCAGCCCTCGCGCCCTGGCCGGCTGTGCCGCCTTGGCTAGGTTGCTTGGCCTCTCTGAGCCTGTTGTTCTCATCTGTGAAATGGGGTGCAGGTAGCTCTCCTCCTGTGAGGATCCAGTCAGACTCCACGTTTGGCTTCCGTCCTGCTGGAACTTGACTTTTGCACGGGGAGATCCTGCTTTTCAGAATGATTTCTTTTTTCTTTGTTCAAATGTTCATGCAGAAAGGTCCGAGGCTGCAGCCACACACGCTGGCCTCTGGTTGGGGAGCCCCGTGGGTTCTTATGGTCAAATTGTAGATGAACGTGATGCGTGAGCGGCTCGGAGGGCAGGGTGCCCTCAGCCTCCCCGCAGGCCATCTGCCCCTGGAGGGCCGGGAGTCCTTGACCTCCCTGGAAAGTCTCCTTCTTCATTGTCCGGGATATTTCCATTCGAATCGCTTTTTTGGTCCTGGGGATTGAACCCAGGGGCCTTAACCAGGAAGCCACATCCCCAGCCCTTTTATAGTTTACTTAGAGACAGGGTCTTGCTATGTTGCTGAGGCTGGCCTCCACCTTGTGATCCTCCTGCCTCAGCCTCCCCAGCTGCTGGGATTACAGGCGTGCACCACCGTGCCCGGCTGAATTGTCCACTTTCTAAGAGACTCTGAGGGCCATGCGTTCAAATCACAGGATGACACTGTGGTCCCACAGCCCGGGGAACTGGAGGAAGGCCACTGGGACGCAGGGACACCTCGCTCCATTTCCCGGGACCCTCAGGGAGACAGTGACGGGGTGACTGTCACAGGGGAGTGGCAGCCTGGCTCGCCACAATGACTCTGGCATCTTCCACATGCTCGGGGTTTCCGGCCACAACCCGCAGGGGCCCTTCCCACTCCCAGACCAAAGCAGGCTCCCAGGCAGCCCCCCAGTGGCAAGTCCTTTCAGTTGAGGGGGCCAGTTTGCTCACCCCCATTATGGGTCTGTTTTTTCTTGTTATCATTACCCAAGGAATTGTCATCTTCTGTCTCAGTCTCTGAATTTTACATGGCCCTAATGCCCCACTCCTCTTCCTGGAGAAGCCGACAATAAGAATCATCCCTGAAGCCGGGCACAGTGGCACACACCTGTAACCCCAGGGACTCGGGAGGCTGAGGCAGGAGGACTGCAATTTTGAGGCCAGCCTCAGCAATTTAGCAAGGCCTTAAGCAACTCAGTGAGACTCTGTCTCTAAATAAAAACTCATCTTTTAAAAGGGCTGGGGATGGGGCTCAGTACCCCTGGGCAAGATCCCCAATACAAAACAAACAAACAAACAAAAAAAAAACGAGACTTTTGCTGAAAAGGGACACTGTTTTTGCCCCGGGGTTGCTCAGGCAGACCTGCCGGGGCACCTTTCCCTCTATTCAGGAAAGGCCTTTCTGGGAGTGAAGCCAAACCAGGTGAGACGAGAGCTGGGGAGAACCAGGTGGTGAAGAGGACTCTTGGTCTCCTGGATGCAGCCGTGCCTGAAGCCTTTGGTTCTGTTTTCCAGTAACCCTTTCCTTCTGCTTAAATGCCTTTGGCTTGCATTTCTGTCACTTGCAACCCAAAGGGGCCTGGCGGGCACTCACAGCCCTCCCTGCCGTGCCCTGCTGCTCAGGACACAGATCAAACTCCGCCCGACGTCCGCGACTCAGACCTCAGGCCGCTTAGTGTCCCTGTGGCCCGACACGGGGCGGCGGGGACAGGGCAGCAGAACGCCAAGGACAGACCCCGGCTCGGACTTCCGGGGGGCTGCCTTCACCTCCAACCGACCCCGAGCGACCCCGCCCCAGAGCCCCTCACCTCGGCCTTGTTCCGGGACAGCACGCTGGCGTCGATGGGCCCCAGCGACAGGTTGGGCAGCACGAGGTTGAGCACCTTCGCGGCCAGGACCTAGGCGGGAAGGCCACAGTGAGTCCCGGGCGGTCGACGTCCCTTCCTGGTGACAGGTGGCGTGGACCAGGGCGGCCTGGCTGCGACCTGGAGCACCTGGGGGGCTCCTGCCACGACCGGCCGCCCCCCCCCCCCCCCCCCGGGTCCCAGGAGCAGCCGAGAATGAGGGACAGCGCGGGGCAGGAGCAGCTGCGGGTGACCGGCAGGGACCCAGAGCGCCAGCCTCCGGGGGTCATGACCCTGACCTTGACCCTGACCCGCGCCCTCCTGGGGCTGGGCCTCGTCTCCCCAAGGCCGGCGAGCCCTGTGTGCACGAGCCCAGGCACACAGTAGGTGCCTAATGCATGCTCGCTGAGCTTGGACCTGACTCGGGTCCGAGGCCTCCTCTCCTCCCCACCGCCCCTTCCGGGTCTCGCCGTCTGCCCGCGGGACGGGGCCCCCCCCGCGCCACTCCAGCTCCGGCTGCGGCTGCTCTAGACCCGCCCCGGCTCCCCCCCCAAGGCAGCGAGCAGGGATTCCTTTATAGGAAGTGCAAGGGTGGCCTCCCCTGCCCGGGAGAGGGGAGAGGGGCTGCGCCTCCCGCACCCCGGCCTTGCCACACGGCCAGGCAAGCCCGTATTGTCGCGTCACCAGCTGCCGCTAGCCAGGTACCAGGTCCTGGGCCAGGCCTTGGGCTCCGATTTCTTACAAGCTGGTGCAGAAATAGGAGGATTCCAGCACAGAGCACTCTGGGGGTGCACGGAGGCTTTCTGGGGCAAACGGGACATGACGTGACGTGAGATGACATGATGTGATACGATACGGGCTGGTCTATTCAAGAGCTGAGGGGTTGTGAGCCAGCTCCACGCACAAAACACGGGATTCCGGAAATGTTACGTGAAGACGGGGTCTTTGCGCCTGGTGTGGTGGCGCAACCTGTCATCCCAGCGGCTTGGGAGGCTGAGGCAGGAGGATCACAAGCTAGAGGCCAGCCTCGGCAACAGCAAGGCCCTAAGCAACTCAGTGAGCCCCTGTCTCTGATAAAATACAAAAAAGGGCTGGGGATGGGGCTCAGTGGTCGAGTGCCCCTGAGTTCAATCCCCGGTACCAAATAAATAAATCAATAAAAGATCTGGACCTCTTCCAAGACGGTCGGAACATCTGTGAACCCCAAGAACCAGACGCTCCTTGGAGAACCTAGATTCTGGAGTTGGAATGGGCACTTTCAAAAGTTAAAATATCTAAAAATGAAGAAAAAAACCAGAGCAGGTAATTGCAGAGAGGCAACAGCTCCCTGTAGCCTTTATTAGACTCCGACTGCATAAGGGTGGAATCATCTGCCTTCTAGGGCAATAGGATCCCAGGGCAGCAGAGAATTGAGAATTTTTTTCCCAGTACTGGGACCTGAACTCAGGGTTGCTCTACCACCGAGGTGCACCCCAGCCCTTTCATTTCTGATTTTAAGACAGGGTCTATGCTAAGTTGCCGAGGCTGGCCTCGAACCTGCGATCCTCCTGCTTCAGCCTCCTGAGTCCCTGTGATTACAGGCACCTGGCTTTTTAGGAAAAAATCTCCGTGCATCCTCTGAGGTCGTGTGGAAGTGACTTCCAGATACTCTGCTGCTCTCCGGGACTCTCTGCTGCAGCGTCCAGCACGGACATGAGGCTGGCCGTGGGCGGGCACTGTCCCTGCTACCCTCAGGAAGGCCACATGAGATTGGGTGACAGACGCCCAGAGGCCAGGCTCCCAGACACTGACCTGCCCGGCCTCTCTGCCCGCTCAGTCCAGGACGGCTGCCACCTTCCTTCCTGTCCTCAGATTAGGTGGCCACGAGCCAGGAGAAGGCCGGCCTCGCCACCTCAGCCCTGGCCCCCGCGACAGAGGAGGGGAGACCGCGCGACGCCGGCTGCATTTGGCCCGGCCCCACCACCAGGTTCACCAGCCAGCTGGATTTTGCAGCCCATCACCTGATTTTGCAAGGACCTGGGCACAGAGGTCCTGGTCCGTCGTTGTGATTGGTCATTTGCAGAGCGACAGACTTACCTTCATCCTGAATCTACGCCCCTGCGGCTGGCCCCACTCAGCCAGGACAGAATGCCCCAGAGTGCCAGGCCTCCGCGCCCAGGCTCACAGTGAGGCGATGGCGGTCTGGGCGGCTGGCGCCACAAGGGTCGGGGTCGTGAGCACTCCAGGGGCTGCTCAAGGGGACTACGGACCTGGTGGGGCATCAACCTCCAGGGAAAAATCCTACTCTGTCCTCCACCAAGCAAGCACCCTCCCCTCTCCCCGGTGAACTAAGGAACTTCCTGCAGCTGAAACAAGTTTTTAAGAAGTGAGTTCTTGCTGGGTGTGGAGACGCACGCCTGTGATCTCAGCAGCTCAGGAGGCTGAGGCAGGAGGATCGCAGGTTGGAGGCCAGCCTCAGCAACTTAGCAAGGCCTTAAGCAACTCACTGAGACCCTGTCTCTAAATAAAACAGCTGGGGAAGGGGCTCAGTGGTTCAGCACCCCTGCGCTCAATCCTGACCAAAAAAAACAGGAGGAGGAGGAGAAATGAGTTCTGAGAAGTGTTTGCTTTATAAAATGGTCACTAAACGGGGCTGGTCCCTGGAGGGACCGCGGTGATGGTGGTGGGGCTGATTCTTTCACCCTCCTCTCCCACGTATGATGACGCACGTCCCGGAGAGGACTCTTCCTTTTACAGGGGCCAAGAGCTATTGCCAAAAATGCAGGCAGAACACATCCTGTTTGGGCCTGGAGGTGAAGGGTGGCTTCCAGGGCGCGTCCAGCTGCACACTCGCTACCCCAGGGACACGTGCCCAGGGCAGGACATGGCCCGCTCCCTGAACTAGCCAGTGCTCACTGAGGCTGGACAAGCAGATGCCCCCGAGGACCAGCTCAACAGCTGAAGTCCTGAGGCTGACTGGGTAGAAGAAGATACTGACGTTCTAGGTTACTGGTCGTCCAGTCACCGGTGGAGATGAGGGACGTGCCCAGGAATGCGGTCACTGTGGGTGTCTCTGTGCAGGTCCCGGCCCGCGGGCTGCCACTGGGGAGGGGGCGGAGACCTGGGCGGAGCTCGCCACGGCCAGATGGAGACGTGGGGGAGGGGGGGGGGCCGACGCACTGTCCTCGGGACCCCTGGCCCGGCACAGGGAGCAGGCGGGGCACGTCCGTCCTGGCCGCCTGTGACCTCCAGACCAGGAGCAGCCCCGGGGACACCCGCGTTGGGTCGCTTCTGCAAACTCCGCAGGGCTCCCAGGGTTGCCCGGTGTGGAGGCCCGAGGGGCCGCCGGCCCGGTGCCAGCGGGGCACAGCCCCGGCCGCTGAGGCACCTCTGACGCCTGCTGCTCAGGTGTCCCTGGCGGTCCTCCCGCGGGGCCAGCTGCTGGGGCGCAGGAGCGAGCCGGGAGGGCGGTCCGCTCTGACCCGCGGCTCTTCCTCTAACCCTGCAGTTCCAAGCCACGTTTCCAAACCAGAGCCACCGCCTCAATGGCGGTCACCTCTGACTCCAAAGAGAGGACGACAAGTGGGGCGCCAGCCTCTTCTCACACACACACACACAGGAAAGAGAGGCCAAAGCCAGAGCGGGAGGCGCCACCTCCTGCTGTCCCCCGAGGCTGGCCGGGTGCGGCCAGGTGGCCTGGGGGAGGGACACGCCGCACCCGAGATCGCTGCGCTCGCGGGGAGGCCCCGCGGGTCCCCCTGGCCGTGGCGCCCGCCACCGACTTCCGAGAGAAGGTTCTGGGGGCCTCGGGAGGGCGCTGCTCACCCCAGACGGGGCGCGGGGTCCAGGGCGCCGCCCGCCTCGACGCGCGTCCGGCCCAGCCTGCGACTGTCCCCGGGCTCTCCTGTGGGGTGCGGACAGAGCCTTGGGCCCAGCTCGGGAGGGGCCCAGGACGGCTCCGGGGCCGAGGCTGGCCTCCACCTTGCGAGCCTCCTGCCTCGGCCTCCCCAGCGGCTGGGATGGCACCTGCCCGGCGGCGACTTCCTGCGGGAAACCTACGCCTGCCGCCTCCTGGGAAGAAGCGGGCGCCGGTCCCCAGCCGCGGGACAGGGGCTCTGAGCCGGAGCCCTCCTGGGTGCAGGCGCGGTTCTGGGCCCGCGCCTGGAAACCCGAACGCGGCGCTACCAGCGCGGAGGAGCCCCAGAGCAGCTCCAGGCGGCGGAGTCTGGCCGGTCCCTTCGTCCTCACCGTCTCCCCTCCACCCGGCCAGCCTCCGGGTGCCCCAGGAACTTCCGGGTCCTAGGGCCTAAAAACTGGACGTGCCTGGGGAACTTCCGGTCCCAGGGGCCTAAAGCTGGACGTGCCTGGGAACTTCCGGTTCCCAGGGGCCAAGCATGGATGTGCCTGGGGAACTTCCGGTCCCTAGGTCCTAAAACTGGACGTGCCTGGGGAACTTCCGGTTCCCAGGGGCCAAGCATGGACGTGCCGGTCCCAGGGGCCAAATGGACGTTGCCTGGGGAACTTCCGGTCCCAGGGGCCTAAAGCTGGACGTGCCTGGGGAACTTCCGGTTCCCAGGGGCCAAGCATGGACGTGCCTGGGGAATTTCCGGTCCCAGGGGCCTAAAGCTGGACGTAGCCCTGGGGAACTTTTCCGGTTCCAGGGGCCAAGCATGGACGTGCCTGGGGAATTTCCGGTCCCTGGGGCCTAAAACTGGATGTGCCTGGGGAATTTCCGGTCCCTACCGCCTAAAAATGCACGTGCCTGGGGAACTTCCGGTCCCAGGGGCCTAAAACTGGACGGGCCTGGGGAACTTCCGGTTTCCCAGGGGCCAAGCATAGACGGGCCTGGGGAACTCCCGAGGTCTGGGGCCTACGAAGGCTCGGGCGTGACTCTCAGGTGGGAAGTGGCCCAGGTGGAGGGCAGCTGCACTAGGGGCGTGTTTCGGGGTGCAGCATGCGTCCCCCGCTCCTCCCTGGTCTGAGCTGGGGCTCGCGTGGCCTCGCTTCCTGGCCTCCAGTTGGGAGCCACCTGCTCCCTTCCAGGGAGCTGCCTAGAGGAAGGAGCCGGGGCGCAGGCGGCCCAGGCCCGGGAGCAGGGCACGGCCTCTTTCTCCTCGCCTTAGGGAGGCACCAGCGAGGCTGGCAGCCTCCTGTCCCTGCCCCAGGACCTCAGGGCTCACGGGCGGGGACAGGCGTTGACATGATTGTCCTCCAGGCGGCTGACCCTCAGCCCCGGGATCTGCCCAGGGAGGTTTCTGTGCTGTTCATCACTGACTGTCCCTGCAGGAGCACAGGTCAGGAGACCAGAGGCCAGCTGAGAGTGACGCGCCCCTGGACGGGCAGCCAGGGACTTCACCTCTGCCCCGGGGTCAGGCGCCGGCGTGATCCCCCACAAACAGAAACTACCCTCCCCCGTGCACAGACTTGCTGTGAAGTGTCTGATTCTAAAATTTCCCTGCCGCCACCTTCTTTGTGAAACCAATTTTTTAACAGAGACAATGTCCCAGGGACCCGAGTCTGTCCCTACTGTCTCTAAATATAGCTCAGCTTGTTGAAAAATGAGCCTCGGCGTAAGGACCAGATGGCGGTGAGATTTGCGAGGTTGGGGGTGATCTGGAATTCTCTCATTTCAGGGTTAGGGGGCTGGTCATTTCCCACATGCCTATCTGTTCTCAGACTCGGTATCTCAAGTTGTCCCCCTTAATAATTGGGGCTCAGGAGGCTGAGGGAGGAGGCTCACAAGTTGGAGGCCAGCCTCAGCAATGTAGCTGGGCCCTAAGCAGCTCCCCCACACACACACCCAGTTCTTTCATCCAGCCACATCCCCAGCCCTTTTTACTCTTCATATTGAGACAGGGTCTTGCTAAGTGGCTGAGGCTGGCCTGCAACCTGCGATCCTCCTGCCTCAGCCTCCTGAGCTGCTGGGATGACAGGCGTGCACCACTGCGCCCAGCTCAACAAATTATTCTTAAGCTTTTAAAATTAATATCAAAAAATGTCTGAAATGCCTTCAGGAGTTTTTTCAGAGGAGACCAGATAATGTGCAGAGGGCAGTCACATCCCCCTGGGGCAAGCTAGACCGATGAATCTCAGCCTCGGTGGAAACTGCCAAAGACCAGAGGCGGCAGCAGAGTCCCGGGTGAGGAGGAGGCCCTCGGGCTGGGGCAAGGAGAAGTCTCATTTGTCTTGGTTAATAAGAGGAGACTCGTGGTCCCCCGGGACAGCTGGCCCCTGATCTGACAAGGTGATCTATTAGCACAAGTCTAAAAGGTCACAGCGCTGGCTTTGCCCAGAAGTGTCACTTGTGCCGGGCAGCGCGGGAGCCCCAGGGGGTGCTGGGAGGAAGGCCCACTCTGGTGCGCCTCATGTGAAGAGCGCGCTGGTCCCCGGCTTTTCTCTGAGGGAAAATGACCAGCAGGAACACCTGTGTCCTTCCACAGGCGGGAATCCCAGATTCAAGTTCAAAGCCAGTTACGGGGTCCTGGCCAACCCCTCGTCCTTCCTAAGCCTCTTTTCCCGCTCCTAAAACACTGCTGGGGTCTTTGCACAGAGCAGACTTGGCACACAGTGAGCTTCCTGATTCTCCAAACTGTGCAATCACACGAGTCCGGCCGGGTGGCGCACACCTGTCATCCCAGCAACTCCGGAGGCCGAGGCAGGAGGACCGCAAGTTGGAGGCCGGCCTCGGCAATTTAGCAAAGCCCTAAGCAACTCGGTGAGACCCTGTTTCTAAATGAAATACAAAAATAGGGCTGGGGGTGGGGCTAGTGGGGATGCACCCCTGGGTTCAACCCCCAGGATCAGAAGAAGAAAACTACAGTCGCTCCCCCTCCTCTGCAGTCCTGTCTCACTCCATTTAGATGAGCACGCTTGAATTATCTGACATCGCGGTGCATAATCACAGTCATTATGGGCAATGTCAAGCGGGGCACGCGTCCCCTTGTGCATTTTCAACGATGAAGTGGTCTGGAGGTGCATTACTGGTGGTGCTGAGGGACCCTGACGGGTCGGTGACAGGTCCCTCCTGCCGCCTCGCTCAGCACTGAAATCGGCTGATGGAAAGTCAGCCTGGCGAGCCTCGGTGGTGGCTTCCTTCAAATGCAGTAAAAATCCAAAGGGAATCAAGTGGCTCGCTCTCTGGTTGGACTGGCAATTTTCAGGGTTCCCCTCTGCCCGGCCCATTCCCATTTTAGATCGCTGAGATCCTCTGTAACCAACCGGAACCTGACCCTGCCTCTGGTAGTGGCAAAAACACTTACATGCTGTTGTTTTTTTTTCCTTTTTGGTACCAGGGATTGAACCCAGGGTACTTGACCACGGAGCCCCAGCCACAGCCCTTTGAATAGTTTATCAGAGACAGGGTCTCGCTGAGTTGCTTAGGGCTTTGCGACGTTGCTGAGGCTGGCCTCCAACTTGCGATCCTCCCGCCTCGGCCTCCAGAGCTGCTGTGGGATCACCCATGCACCACCGTGCCGGGCTGTGTCACCTGTCTTTAAGCCTTGTGCCCCACGAAGCCAGGACTGTGTGACACAGCCCACGTGGTCGAGCAGCCCCGCGGAGGACCCTGGTGTCCTCTCCTTTCCCTGGTGGCACTTGGTGGCATCCTACGTGTCATCAGCCGTGTCAAGAGCACCCCAGTCCCCAGCACCCACGTGGAATGTGGCATGCCAGGCAAGGAGCCCTCGGAGGCTGGGGAGCGCCCGGGGACAAGGGCCTGCTCCTGCTGGGGTCGGCAGACGAGCCAGCGCAGGCGGGGGCCTCCCTCCCCGGGCTCCGGGGGAAGTGCGCCCCACTTTAGGATCCCGGACCCCACGGCTAGGCAGCGTGGGAGCAAACTGTCACACACGGGCCTCTTGGCCCAGCCTCCAGCTGCAAGGGGACGAGGCCCACACCGGGAGCCTTTTACCTTGAACGTCGTTGCAGATTCCGGGTTGGCAAGGACCAGGGGCGAGATGAGGACCATCCCCGAGAAGTGGCCGGGCCCTCTCCGCTGCCGTGAGGATCGCGATGGCGCCTCCCTGCAAGGCCAAAGGGCGGAGGTGCTGTTCCGACGCTCACCAGAGCGCGGGCTCCTCTTTCTTTTTCCTTTCGGTGTGTTTGAACCTGGGGGAGCTTAACCACCAAGCCACACCCGGGCCCTGTTTAGATTTTATTTAGTGACTGGGTCTTGCTGAGTGGCTCAGGGCCTCACTAAGTTGCTGAGGCTGGCCTCCAACTTGCGATCCTCCTGCCTCAGCCTCCCGAGCCACTGGGATGACAGGTGTGAGCCACTGCGCCCAGTTTGGTGTTTCGTTTTTTGTAGGGCTGGGGTCTCCCGCGCGCTAGGCAGGTGCTCTACCACAGAGCCACAGTCTCCGTCCTCAGGAATTATTTATGCTGGAAAATTCTGAAACAAGCAGGCAGGGTTTCGAAGCTTTCTGCACCCTTCTCATCGACCAAGGACAAGTGGCTCCTAGTGGCGTCATGATGCAGTGGCACCCTGGGACCTAAGGAAGTCGGTTCCGTTTCCCAGGAGGCCACACACCTGGGCTCACCAGTAAAGACGGGGGTCTCCCGCAGTCTTACTCGTGGACACGCCACAGAAACCGGCAGGTGGAGACTGTGCGTGTGTCCTTTCTTGTAAACTGTCACTAAGGAAGGCCTGCGGTACTGACGCCCTGTTACGCGTCCTCGCTGTGTGACCTTGGGTAAGTCCCTTGACCACTCTGCGCCTTGATTCCCCGAGTGTCACGGGGGCCGGTGTGATGGGGCACCCCTTCCCTGCTCCCCATGAGGCTGGAACCGGGCCTTGCGGGGTCTGCTTACCATGGAGTGGCCCAGGAGGAAGACGGGAAGGCCGGGGTGGTCCTTCTGCACGGAATCCACGTGCTGCGACACGTCCCGGACGAACACGTGGAAGTCGGACACCACCATCCTCTCCCCCTCGCTCTGCCCGTGGCCGACTGGAAAGGGACGGGGACAAAAGGCACCGGCTGAGTGTCCTGGAGCACCACGCAGCCTCTCGTCTGGCCCTCTCCCGCGCGGGTCGGCGGGTCATCTCACCTAACAGGTGCCACTTTGGGCGCTGGGGATCAGACCCAGGGTCCTCCGCCTCTTGTCCTTCTAACGCACGCACACGTGTGTGCGAGTGCGGGGGTGCTCCTTAAGAATCATTCGTTCATTTGCTTTAGTCGTGCACACTGCCTCTATGTCTACGTGGTGCTGAGGATCGAACCCGGGCCGCGCGCCTGCGAGGCGAGCGCTCTGCCGTGAGCCCCAGCCCCGGCCCCGGTGTGGACTTTTTAAGTTGCAGACTGACCCAGCACCTTTATGTCGTTTATTCATCTATCTATTTTTGTGTGATGATGCTGAGGTTGGACCCAGTGCCACACACGTGGGAGGCGAGCGTGCCACCACCGAGCCACAAGCCCAGCCCTTCTGCCACTTATTTTTCATTTTGAGTCCAGGTCTCGTCAAGTTGCCGAGGCTGGCCTTGAACTGGTGATCCTCCTGCCTCAGCCTCCGGGGCAGAGTGCCTTGGATCATTTAGGAACATTGGAATTCTTCTCCCCTGTGTGCCTTGGGCGGATTAGGAAATCAGAGCACAGAGAGGTCAAGGAGCTTGCCCCAGGTCACACAGCTAAGGCGTCACCAGGGTGTGCACACTGCAAGGCCGTGCACCTGGCCACCGGAAAGGACAGACGACAGAGAGGCTCTGCAAGGCCCCCTGAGCCTCGGCCTCTCCCCGAGAGAGCAGGAAGCTCGCAGATCTGCTCCACCCTCTCACCAGGCAAAGTGCTGCGCTGTCACCTGGCTTTACAGCCTTAGGTGACAATCACGTGACACTACAAGGCGACAGTCGAGGGTGCTCCCAGAGATCGCGACAAAGCAGCGAGGACCAGGCCTCGCCACGCCCCTCGGGTGCCCTCTTGGTCCCTCACACCTCTGAGCCGCTGGTGGCCCTGTGGCCTTTCCTTGGGGTCCCCCACTGCGTCCCTGCGTGGAGGACCCGGTCGCTATAGAAACCTCTGGCCGGCAGCCGTGGTGAGGGTCTGGAAACGGCCCAAGGGGGAAGGGCCCGCAGAGAACGGGACCAGGGGAGGAGGACGCGGCCTCGCTTCCTGCTGGGAGCGCACAGCGGCCCGGAGGCTCCTGCGGCCTCTACCCGTGGAGGCTGTGCGACGGGAGGACGAGAGCGCCCTCCACAGCAGCTAGGGCACCACGTCGCCAAGCCTGGACACACAGGCCCCCTCAGAAGCCGCCTGGGCCCCGACCCCAAACTCCTGTTTTCCCACCGGCCTGTCTCCCAGGCACCCCCAGCCTCCCCACTGCCCTGCCCACCTGCCTCCCTGCCCGGCCTGCGGGTCCTCCCAGCTCCACCACGCTCTTAGCCAAGCCCCCAGCTCTCTCTCCTGTGAGGGTTTTATTTCTCCTTCCAAAACATACTACTAAGCCTGGCGCGGTGGCCACGCCTGTCATACCAGCACTTGGGAGGCTGAGGCAGGAGGATCGCAAGTTGGAGGCCAGCCTCAGCCATGGCGGGGCACTTAGCAACTCAGTGAGACCCTGTCTCTAATCAAATACAAAAAAGGGCTGGGGATGGGGCCCAGTGGTCGGGTGCCCCTGAGTTCAATCCCTGGTACCAAAAAAAAAAAAAAAAATTGTGAGTCCAAATCTATAGTTTCAATAAAAAAAAACACAATGCCTTGCAACCTTTTTTATCTTCTTTGATTTTATCCTTTTTCTTTTTTGACACTGAAAAAGTCTTACTTTCCTAAGAGCAGGAACACACTGACTTTATCTGGGTGGTCTGCAATGCCCCGCGTGACTTTCAAATCATAAGATCAATATCTGCACCGTCATTAGGCCTGTCCCGGGAAGCCCAGACTTTCTTTGCATCCTTAGACTGGAGTTCAGTGACGACAGGGCCAGAGGGCAGAGTTCAGAGGTCAAGTTCTTACAAACAGGTCGCAACGGTTGGTCTCCTCTGGGTGCTGGGGCCGCTCCTCGGCGACACAGTTGGAGTCATTCATTCCGAATCGCCTTCCTTCCCAGCGGTAGGTTCTGCCTTTTTTTTTTTTTTTTTTTTGTGGTACCGGGGAGTGAAACTCCGGGGCACTCGACCACTGGGCCACATCCCCAGCCCTTTTTTTTGTATTTGATTAGAGACAGGGTCTCACTGAGTTACTAAGGGCCTCACCATTGCTGAGGCCGGCCTCCAACTCGCGATCCTCCTGCCTCAGCCTCCCAAGTGCTGGGATCACAGGCGTGCGCCCACCGCGCCCGGCTTCTAAGCATTTTGTTTTTGCAAAATAAATGTTACTTGTTTGTTTCTATGTATCATCTCTTTCTCTTCATCCGTCAGTCCAACTATCCAACCACTTATCCACCGGTCTGTCCTGATTCTCGCCCCTCCCTGTGTGAGGGTGGCGCAGCTCTCGCGTCCCCCTGATGCCAGTCTCCGTGGCTCTGTCCCAGACCTCCTCTCCCCGCCTGCTCTGCAGCTGTGGCTGAGCCCTGGTTTCTCCTCCCTCAGGAAACCCTTGCTCCCGCCCAGCGCCCCTGCTGAGTGAGCGGGCTGTGCTGGGTGACCTGGGACGTGCCACTTCCTACTTGTGGTGGTGCCTCTTCGGGGGGGGGGGGGGGGGTGCGAGACACACGCTGCTTGGCTGAGGACGTGAGTGTGTGCGTGACTTTGTCCATTTTCCAAATTGCCCTCCCATGTCCCTCAGGTTGAGCAGGACACTGTGGTGTTGGACATTTGGACTTCTGCATATATAATAAGAGGGAAAGCGTAGGTGGGGCATCAGATTTGAAGAGCTGTTTAGTTCCTTTTAGGTAAGCTGCGTGTTCGTGTCCTGGCCTTTTATTTTTTTTTCTCTTTAGGTTTCACTTTTTTTCTTTTGGTCCTGGGGATTGAACTCAGGGGCACTCGACCACTGGGCCCCATCCCCAGCCCTGTTTTTTGTATTTTATTAGAGACAGGGTCTCACTGAGTTGCTGAGTGCCTCGCCATTGCTGAGGCTGGCCTCCAACTCACGATCCTCCTTCCTCAGCCTCCCAAAGTGCTGGGATTACAGGCGTGTGCCACCACGCCCAGCTAGGATTTGCATTTCTTGTTGATATTTCAGAGCTCTTTACATATGACTTGGTCATTTGTCTTTTGACTTTGTTTATGTTGTATTTAACCATGCACAAGATCTTTATTTACTTATTTGGGTGCCAGGGGTTGAACATAGAGGCTCTGACCACTGAGTCACGTTCCCCAGCCTTTTTTATATCTTATTTAGAGACAGGGTCTCACAGTGGCTTAGGGCCTCACTAAGTTGCTGAGGCTGGCCTCCAACTTGCAATCCTTCTGCCTCAGCCTCCTGAGCTGCTCGGATGACAGGCGTGGGCCACCGTACCCGGCTGCCCTTTTAGCAGGTCTCCCTGCCTGCTGCCCACCCCATGCCGCTTGTCCTTGTTCTAAGCCTCTTCCTGACCTGCTGTGACCCTGCTGTTTCAGAATGCAGTCCAGACACTTTGGTCCAGCATCCCTGGCCTCCGCTAAATGCTCCCACGCATCCCTCTGCCTCTCTAAAAAAGCACACTCGAAGCCGGATTCTCGGGAGGCTGAGGCAGGAGGGATCACAAGGTGGAGGCCAGCCTCAGCAACTTATCGAGGCCCTAAGCAACTCAGAAAGACCCTGTCTCTAAATAAACTACAAAAAGGGCTGAGGATGTGGCTCAGTGGTTAAGCACCCCTGGGTTCAATCTCGGTACCAAAACTAAATAGCCCAGTCTATCTCATACAGAATATTTCTACCTTGAAAACAACTTCTCACATGCACAAAGAATATTCCCCAGGAAGTATCCTGAAAGCTGATGAGGATGTCCTGCTCACGCTGGAATAAGAAGACCTTGGGCACCATCTAACCTTTCTTTTCTCAGAAAACCTGTTCTACTTAGCATTCATTTTCTTACAAGGAAGGGGAGAAGAAGAAAAAAAAAGGATTGTTAAAAAAAAAACCGTCTTCAGTAAGGAAAAGAGACTAAGCTTTACAAAAAGCAGTAACAATGACACCTGAGGTCTGTGTGGGAGTCTGTGATTTATACAGCATATTCCCCAGAGGATTCCATTTGATCTTCTCTGAGTTTGTGAGAGTTAAGCATTTTTTTTTTTTTTGTACCAGGGATTGAACCCAGGGGTGCTTAACCCTTGAGCCCCACCCCCAGCCCTATTTGGTATTTTATGTAGAGACAGGGTCTCGCTGAGTTGCTTAGGACCTTGCTAAGGTGCTGAGGCTGGCCTCCACTTGCGATCCTCCTGCCTCAGCCTCCCGAGCTGCTGGGGTGACAGGTGTGAGCCACAGTAACCAGCTAGGAGACCACTTTCTAAAAATGATACCAATGCACTCTTGGGTCTAAAATCTTCCTGGGCCTCCCATCTCTCTGGGTAGAGGCCAGCATCCTTTCCATGGTCTCAGGCTGTGGCTGCCCAAGGCACCGCCGCTCCCACCTGCAGCGTGTCACCTAGCCTGCGCCACACGCAAAGCACAGTCACCCTCACCCCGTCCCCTGCCCCAGGGAAGTCACTGGACTTACCCAGACCCAGTTCTGGCCTCTGTCCAGCCCCTGTGCGTGCCCCTGGGGTGGCACTCAGAGGACAGCTGGGGACAGGACGACTCTTTGTCACCATTTGTTTCAGTTCGGGCAACATCAGCTCCGCCCCGGCCTCTCTGTTCCTGTGCCCCCCCCCAAGAGTTATGAGAGGATCCCGAAAGCCCTTCCCCAGGGCCTCCCCGCCCAGCACAAGCCTGTGGCCTGGGGACCTGGAGGGAAGATGTCCGCGCTGTGTTTTCTCAGCAGGGTTTTCGTTCTCTTAAGAGAGGCCGCCCAGCCAGGGGCACCGCTGCAATCCCAGCAGCTCGGGAGGCTGAGGCAGGAGGATCGCAAGTTGGAGGCCAGCCTCAAGAAAAACAATACTCTAAGCAACTCAGGGAGGCCCTGTCTCTAAATAAAATACAAAATAGGGCTGGGACGTGGCTCAGTGGTCGAGTGCCCTGAGTTCAGCCCCCAGTACCCCCCCCCCCCAACAAAAGGGAGAGGCCTCCCCCACCTCAACCCGCCTCCACAGTCCTTGGTCTCTGAGTCTCCTGATTCCTGCCTGTGTTTTACCCTGAGCCTCAGCAGGAAAACGCTGCGTTAGGAACCCCAAACCTTTTCTCCAGTCCCCGGCCAGCCACTACCTTGTAGAGGCATGGGGGGGCACAAACTTCACGAACTGTTTAGTCTTCGAGGGTCAGTTTTTTCACAGCTAGTTAAGGAGCAAAGAATGCTTAACTAGCCGGGCAAGGCGGCACATGCCTGTAATCCCAGCAGCTCAGGAGGCTGGGATTGAAAAGTACAGAAATTGTCTTTTCTCTCTAGTTGCCTTTTGGTCTTCTACACTTTTTTTTGGGGGGGGCGTACCAGGGATTGAACCCAGGGGTGCTTAACCACTGAGCCACACCCCAGCCCTTTTGCATTTTTTTTTAATTTAGAAATAGGATCTCACTGAGTTGGTTAGGGCCTGGCTAAATTGCTGAGGCTGGCCTCCAACTCACGATCCTCGTGCCTCAGCCTCTGGCGGAGTTCCTGGGATTAAAGGCGTGCACCTTTTCTGGATTTGCAAGGGGACATTTTCCTCTGGAGTCAGGAGCCAGTTCATGGGAGACACAGAGGCTGGGCTGGGCCTCTGCAGGGCTGACCTGTGTCCTGGGGGAAGCTGGTGGCTAGGAGGAGAGGCACTTCTCCCCCGCAGTCTGGAACTTGGCCTTGCCTTTCTGCTCACACAGACTCTGTGGCCAGGCCAAGGAGACAGGCGGCCATTGTGGAGGCTCTGGCCTTGGGGACCACAGGACAGACCCAGGAGGAGCCAGACGTAGGAGTCTCGGCTCTTTCCCCCCCAAAGCAAGAATAAAGCCCCTTGTCGGTGAGCATCCGGGAGGAATGGACCACTGCCCAGCAGGAAGTGACTCGGTCCCCACTCCTATTGTATTTTAAGGTACTGGGGATTGAACCCAGGGGTGCTTAACCCCTGAGCCCCGTCCCCAGCCCTTTTTATATTTTTTTTTGTGGTACCCAGGGATTGAACTCAGGGGCACTCGACCACTGGGCCACATCCCCAGCCCTTTTTTTTTTTTTTTTTTTTTTGTATTTTATTTTTAGAGACAGGGTCTCACTGAGTTGCTAAGTGCCTCGCTATTGCTGAGGCTGGCTTTGAACTCGCGCGATCCTCCTGCCTCAGCCTCCCAAAGTGCTGGGATTACAGGCGTGCGCCACCGCGCCCGGCTCTTTTTTATATTTTATTTAGAGACAGGGTCTCACTGAGTTGCTTAGGGCCTCGCTAAGTTGCTGAGGCTGGCCTCCACCTTCTGATCCTCCGGCCTCAGCCTCCCCAGCTGTTGAGATGACAGGCATGTGCCACCGCGCCTGGCTCTATAGTTTTCACATTTAAGAAGAGGAACTTTCAGAAAGTCTGGGGGATGGGAACAACGAAAAGCAAGTGACAAGTGGTGACTTCGACAAAGGCAGGGCTGGCGTTTTCTGTCTCAGAGAGTAGAAGGACCCAGTTGTGCAGCGAACGCAGTTGTGGGAAATGGTTTCTGCCCCGGAGAGTTCAAAGTCCCCTCCAGTAAAGGGACAGATTTGTGCATTTCTGCCCAGTCTGGGCCTGGGGAGGTGCAGGGCCCTTTCCCCGCGGTCAGTGAATGGACAGACGAACAAACGCTATTGCAAATTCAGCTACGACGATATACTGTCATAAAGGACTTGCTTATTAAGCGCTTGTTGTATACCCGGCTGTAGTCCAGGCCACCGGACCGGCCAGTCCCGCTGGTCAATAACAACCCAAACTGGGCGGAGGAGCCTCCGTCCAATGGGAAGACGAGACTGAAGCCGGGGACCCTGGGAGATGCAGGACTGGGTGAAGGTCACCTTGGGCAGGCGACGCAGCCTTGTCACGTGCAAGGGGGGAACGCGGAAGCTCGGTCGCAGGGCCCGTAGTAGATGCTCACTAAAACTCTCTCCGTGGTCACATGCATTAGTGGGAAGAGCGGGGCTGGGGTCCCTGCAGGGGACCTCGGCCGAGGTCATTTTTGTTCGTATCCAACTTGCCTGCAAGATAGGACGAGGTCACCCCCGCGTCCCAACCCCGGCGCTCAGGACGGCACATTACGCGCTCGGCAAGAAGGTGCTCCTGAGCGGAAAACCGCGTCGGAGGCGCCAGTGTTCCCCGGAACTGGGGGGAAGGGGGTCCCCCGTGGAGATGGCGGAGGGGCGGAGGCTGGGCCCCCGGAACCTGGCCTGCGACGTCCGTGTTCTCCGTCCACTCGCCCCGGACCTCAGAATGACAGGAGGCCCGAGTGTCCCTGGGCGCAGCCATCTGCAGCCCGCCCACCCTGCCGCCAAGAGGTCGCAGACGGGCCATCTGGCCCTTTGTCACTGCTGCCGGCTGGACACGCTGCTCACCTTCCTGTGGCGCCAAGGGTGTCTGAAGATGCCACCAGGCAGTGGGCCCGGTGTCCCCCCGGCAGGGAGAGAGTCCCTGAGCGCCCCAGACAGCGCCACCGCCACCGTGGGAAGCACTGTCCAGAGCAGCCGCGGCCTCGCCATCGGTTCGCCTTGATTTTAGATTAACTAAGATGAAAAACAGGAAGGACTCAGGTCTGCAGTCTAACCAGTCCCCCCAAAAATTTCTTTTTTGGTACCAGGGATTGAATCCAGGGCTGCCTGACCACCGAGCCCCGGCCCCAGCCCCTTCTTATGCTTTATTTGGAGACAGGGTCTCGCTGAGCTGCTCAGGGTCTTGCCAAGTGATTGAGGCTGGCCTCCACCTGGCGATCCTCCTGCCTCAGCCTCACTGCTGCGCTGGGCTTCTTCCTTCCTTTCTCTCCTTCCTTCCTTCTCCCTTTCTCTTTCCTTCCATCCTTTCTTGCTTCCTTCCACAATAAGGAGGGAACCCAGGACCTCGCTCATGCTGGGCAAGTGCCACACCACACCCAGCCTCTTCTTTTCCTAAGGCAGTGGCCTCCTTTACCTTTGGGAGAGAGAGAGCCGTAGAATGATCCCCCGTGACCCCAATGAGGGGTCATAAAGTCATCTGGGCTTTGGACCAGCTGGTTTGGGTGCCCGACGGCCGGCAGAGCCCGGGAGGCACGCAAACACTCCCAGAAGCTATTTGTCAAAACCTCCCTTGGTGGCCCGCCTACACAGCAAGCGCCATCCTGCGGCTCCTGCCCACATCCCCCCGAGCGTCCTTCACCTGAGAGCTGTAGGGACATGGGTGCCCCTCCTGTTTTCCCTCCTTCTTTACACCGAAACTTGGTTCTGTTCCAGGAAATGTAGACGTCACTGTCTCCAAGCCAGCCAAGGTCTGGTCTGTGACCCACGCCCTGCGACATCTCACCCCAGGAATCCCGTGAGCAGTGGCGCTCTATCAAGGTCTCAGGAAACAGGACCAGTGGCAAGTTAAAAGTGGAGGAATGAGCCAGACGCGGTGGCGCACGCCTGTCATCCCAGCGACTCGGGAGGCCGAGGCAGGAGGATGGCGAGTTGGAGGCCAGCCTCAGCAACTTAGCAACCCAGCGAGACTCTGTGTCTAAATGAAATATAAGAAGGGCTGGGGATGTGGGGATGTGGCTCAGGGGTTAAGCAGCTCTGGTTTAAAAAAAAAAAAAAGCGAGGGAATGACATCGTCTATGTCCATTTTTTACTGCCACTAAAAAAGAGGAAAATGCCACCAACGGAAACGCCCTGCTCGCACTGACAACAGACAGGATGTCAGGTTCCAAAACGTGATGGGAACAAAAGGGCGACTGGGAGCCACAAGTCAGGGGGTGGCAGCGGGAGTCAGACGCGAAGGCGGGTCCCCGGGGGGGGGGGGCTCCCAGGGCACGGCGGTGGCACTCCTGCTGGCTCGCTGCGAAGAAAGCCGCCACCCGGATGGCAGCAGGTGCAGGCTCACAGCTTGCTGGCCTGGAAAACAGCTTGTCCCCACAACAAAAGCCACCTCCCCTCTCATGTTGGCC